>SJYX01023136.1:254447-275838 GCA_006410675.1 Oreotragus oreotragus
TCCAAGGCCAAATTTGCCTGTTACTCCAGGTGTTTCTTGACTTCCTACTTTAGCATTCCAGTCCCCTATAATGAAAAGGGCATCTTTTTGGGGTGTTAGTTCTAAAAGGTCTGTAGGTCTTCATAGAACCATTCAACTTAAGCTTCTTCAGCATTACTGGTTGGGGCATGTACTTGGATTACTGTGATATTGAATGGTTTGCCTTGGAAACAAACAGAGATCATTCTGTTGTTTTTGAGATTGCATCCAAGTACTGCATTTCGGGCTCTTTTGTTGACCATGATGGCTACTCCATTTCTTCTGAGGGATTCCTGCCCACAGTAGTAGATATAATGGTCATCTGAGTGAAATTCACCTATTCCAGTCCATTTTAGTTCGCTGATTCCTAGAAAGTCAACATTCACTCTTGCCATCTCCTGTTTGACAACTTCCAATTTGCCTTGATTCCTGGACCTGACATTCCAGGTTCCTATGTAATATTGCTCTTTACAGCATTGGACCTTGCTTCTATCACCAGTCACATCCACAGCTGGGTATTGTTTGTGCTTTGGCTCCATCCCTTCATTCTTTCTGGAGTTACTTCTCCACTGATCTCCAGTAGCATAGTGGGCACCTACCGACCTGGGGAGTTCCTTTTTCAGTATCCTCTCATTTTTCCTTTTCATACTGTTCATGGAGTTTTCAAGGCAAGCATACTGAAGGGAGGCAGCAGAGAGGAGCAACCCCACATCAAGGTGTGGTGGCTGCTTGGGCGCAAGAGGGCTGAGAGGAGCTGCTCCATGTTCAAGGCCAGGAGGGGTGGCCAGTGAGGAGACACCTCTCGTCCAAGGTAAGGAGCAGTGGTTCTGCTTTGCTGAAGCAGCTGTGAAGAGTTATCCCACGTGCAAGGTAAGAGAAACCCAAGCAAGATGGTAGGTGTTGTGAGAGGGCATCAGAGGGCAGACACTGAAACCTTAATCACAGAAAACTAGTCAATCTAATCACGTAGACCACAGCCTTGTCTAACTCAATGAAACTAAGCCATGCCATGTGGGGCCACTCAAGATGGGTGGGTCATGGTGGAGATGTCTGACAGAATGTGGTCCACTGGAGAAGGGAATGGCAAACCACATCAGTATTCTTGCCTTGAGAACCCCATGAACAGTANAAACTAGTCAATCTAATCACGTAGACCACAGCCTTGTCTAACTCAATGAAACTAAGCCATGCCATGTGGGGCCACTCAAGATGGGTGGGTCATGGTGGAGATGTCTGACAGAATGTGGTCCACTGGAGAAGGGAATGGCAAACCACATCAGTATTCTTGCCTTGAGAACCCCATGAACAGTATGAAATGGTTTAGCTCTGCTGAAATGGATCTGAAAGGTCATAGGCAGTAAGACGATCCACCATGGCAGCAGCACAGATAATAGTTCATGTGTGCAAAGCAGTGCCTTGACAAGCAAGATTATAGCATGCAATCAAGACACACTTTAGTTGAATCTTTAACAACAACAAACATCTCAAAGTGGTCTAGGCTAGAGATTTAACAGCCCAGTTGGAGTTATGTAAGCTTGACTATCACCACTCAGAGGAAAATGGATTACCTATATATATATTCTACTGGATAACTCAGAGTGGGCTCTGTGATTCATAAAATATTTAACACCACTGAGGTAGTTGACTAGTGTCTCCCAAATAGTCTTGTCTACCTAGGACTTCAGAATATGACCTTGAATGGAAGTAGAGTCTTTTCAGATGTGATTAAGTTATGGCTAGAAATGAACTCCTATGGAATTATAGTGGCCCCTTAATCCATTGAAATTTCTTTGGCAGTAAGGGACACATACAAAAAAGAAGGTCATAAAAAGAAGAAGAAGAAGATCATTTGAAGCCAGAGATAGGTATACATTGAGGGAATGCACAAGCCAAGGAATGCCTGGGGCCAGCAGAAGCTGGATGAGGTTAGTAATGGACTCTTCCCTTGAGCCCCAAAAGGGAGTGCAGAGCTATGGATGCCTTCGCCTGGTTTTCACCTCCAGAATTGTGAGAGAATAAATCTCCATTGTTTTAAGACATCCTTTTAGTGATAATCTGTTAACAGAAATGCTAGTTAACTAATACAACCTTGTAAGAAAAATTGGAAATCTATTTGGATTCATTTTCATCACTGTGCATATATCTTTAATTTTTCAATATTTTTATTATCCTATAGGTATCTTTTCATATTGAATATCCAGATATCATACTGTGTAAGCAGTTTGAATATTGTTTCCATCACTATTTTACCAAAAGACTATTTTAAATTACCTTGAATTTCCTTCAACAAATTGCTTTCATTTATAATTGGCCAAAATGACCCAACTTAGTTTTAAGGTAGNCAGGGTATGTGGAACACATGAAACAAAAACAACAAAAGCCATTTAACAAGTTAAAAAGGATGGATTCATTATTAAAGGAAATGGGAATCTCAGGAAACACAATTGCAAGCTGTTCCTTATAGCAATCTCAAAGTTCTCATTCATGTACACACTCTTTCTTCTCTTCCCATCCATACAATGTCTCATCCTTGTTTCATAGTTCAGTGTCTGTGTCTTGACTTACAAATATCATTACACTCACTTATAGATGTCAAAGGTCAGAAGACAACTGTTGAAATTAGAACCTAAATGTTTTTGAAATTCAGCTCTTTGTTCCTATTTGGACACTGTGGTGTCTGTCTCTTATACACATCTAGATGTGTATAAGAGACAGGAGTAGACTACTCCCTCTGAGAAAGGTCTTTTTTTTCTTTTGTAATTTTCATTCCTAGACTGGGTTGAAAGATTTTATTTAACATAAAACATATGAACATAAACATGTTGTTATTTTCTAAGTGTCTTTCCCTTCACATTTAGCTTTTTTGTTGTTGTTGTTGTTAACTTGCTGATGTGTGCCTATGCTTAGTTGTTCAGTCTTGTCCAACTCTTTGTGACTGTCAGGCTTCTCTGTCCCTGGGATTTCCCAGGCAAGAATATTGGAGTGGATTGTCATTTCCTTCTCAGGGGATCTTCCCAACCCAGGGATGAACTAGTGTCTCCAGTGTCTCCTACATTGCAGGCAGATTCTTTACATGCTGAGCCATCAGGGAAGCCCAACATGTTGATGGATGCTATCTACTGGATCCTTTAAATTGTCATGTTATACTTGTCTGATTAAATCTTGATTCAGCAATTTTGCTACTTTTTTTTCAAGGATGTTTTTACTATCATTCTTCAGAATAAGGAAGATCCCCTGAAGGAGGAAATGAAAACACACTCCAGTATTTTTGCTGTGAAATTCCCATAGACAGAGGAGCCTGTGGGCTATAGTCCATAGGGTACCAAAGAGTCAGACATGACTGAAGCAATTGAACACACACAAACAAGAATATAGAAGCTCTCAATGTGAGAAAACTATACAAGTACTTAAGTGGCATGAAACTTTTGAAAACAGAAGATCATTGTAACCAACTCAGGTTTTACATGGAGAAACTGAGGCCCATGAAGATTGACCTTTATTGTTCTAAATTCTCTCAGTAGAAAAATGCACAAAAATTATTAAATCTACTCATGGGAGTCCACAGACAGGCCTTGAAACTCAAGGTTTAGTTCTTAAAAACCTACTAAGGACCTAGAAAATTGTATCCTTTCATCTGACATCTCTAGCTCTAGGAGTAAAAAATTAAAACTAAATAGCCCAGAAGAGTTTCTCCTGAACCAAAGCTGAAAGTCAGTTTGGTTGCCAATAAAGAGATTAAATCACTCTGGTAGTTTCTGGTAATAAATAGTTGAAAGACAGTTGGTTATAAAAAGATTTTTAAAGCAGAAACTTGGAGGAGAATGATTTCAAGCAACGTTTCTTTTGTCTGGATGAGATGGAATGGTCATGGTTTATGGATCCACTGTGGTCAGTCATTTAGAACGAATTCTTCTGACTTAATCACTTCTCTGATTGCTGATTGTTGTTACTGTTTGCACTGCAGTTTCTTTACTCCAACAAGTAAGATGTCATTTCCTTCTTTATTTGCGTTGGCATGGACATTTTGGAGTGGAATGTCACCCTGGCATGTAGTCACTGCTGCCTAACAGAGATGTCTGGCATTTTTAAAGCCTTTCTCATATTCAGGGTTACATATCCAAATTGTGCACCATCTGGGTTAATACAAATAAAGTTGTAATAAATCATTCACCCCAATGTGAAATTTTATATAAGTTCATATGAATTCTTTTTTTTTTTACTTACCACACGGATGTTCCCCAACAGATCTATAGCCTTGTAAATCTAAGGAAGTTTATTTGCTAATAATCCCATGATTATAGCTTCGTTTGTTAGTCGCTTTATGCCTCATGTAAAAATGTCACTTTTTTATTGTTGGCAAGAGAGCCTTGATTCAAAACTGTTTAATATGGTTGCCTTTTGTGCAGATGGGTCTCATCCATCTACTGAGCTTCATCAGGTCTAAACTCCAGGGCAATAGCATTTTGACAGTATGCCTACTGATAAAAAGCTTAATGTTTTAGGTGTGTTTACCTTTACGCGTGTGATATGTACATATTCCTGCTTCCTTCCTCTTAAAATAGGTTGAAAAACTTGAAAGGAAAGGATTTATTTTTAACTTCCTCAAATACTTTTCAAGAGAAAGCCAATAGCAACATTTCCTATACAAAGGGAGTAAACAAGAAAAGACAGTGGAGGCTTGGAGAAAAGCAGTAGCAAGTCACTTCTAACTCTGCTGAATTGGAAAGGAATTAACATGAGCCTTCTGCTTTCCCTTTCTCTTTTAACCACATTGAGTTCACCAAAAGTCCCTCCTCACACCATTCAGGATCCCTGAATCCTGAGTTTGAAAAGATTGGAAGTAAATGATGCTGAAAGACAAAAAGAACAATGACACCTTAACACGGGATTCTTCCTGAATGTTTTCCTTATTCTTATCATGCTTGGAGAAATTGCTTGTTAAATACCAGTCTTCCCTACTGGACTATAAACTTTTGGGTTTTGGAACAGGGTATGTGGAACACATGAAACAAAAACAACAAAAGCCATTTAACAAGTTAAAAAGGATGGATTCATTATTAAAGGAAATGGGAATCTCAGGAAACACAATTGCAAGCTGTTCCTTATAGCAATCTCAAAGTTCTCATTCATGTACACACTCTTTCTTCTCTTCCCATCCATACAATGTCTCATCCTTGTTTCATAGTTCAGTGTCTGTGTCTTGACTTACAAATATCATTACACTCACTTATAGATGTCAAAGGTCAGAAGACAACTGTTGAAATTAGAACCTAAATGTTTTTGAAATTCAGCTCTTTGTTCCTATTTGGACACTGTGGTGTCTGTCTCTTATACACATCTAGATGTGTATAAGAGACAGGAGTAGACTACTCCCTCTGAGAAAGGTCTTTTTTTTCTTTTGTAATTTTCATTCCTAGACTGGGTTGAAAGATTTTATTTAACATAAAACATATGAACATAAACATGTTGTTATTTTCTAAGTGTCTTTCCCTTCACATTTAGCTTTTTTGTTGTTGTTGTTGTTAACTTGCTGATGTGTGCCTATGCTTAGTTGTTCAGTCTTGTCCAACTCTTTGTGACTGTCAGGCTTCTCTGTCCCTGGGATTTCCCAGGCAAGAATATTGGAGTGGATTGTCATTTCCTTCTCAGGGGATCTTCCCAACCCAGGGATGAACTAGTGTCTCCAGTGTCTCCTACATTGCAGGCAGATTCTTTACATGCTGAGCCATCAGGGAAGCCCAACATGTTGATGGATGCTATCTACTGGATCCTTTAAATTGTCATGTTATACTTGTCTGATTAAATCTTGATTCAGCAATTTTGCTACTTTTTTTTCAAGGATGTTTTTACTATCATTCTTCAGAATAAGGAAGATCCCCTGAAGGAGGAAATGAAAACACACTCCAGTATTTTTGCTGTGAAATTCCCATAGACAGAGGAGCCTGTGGGCTATAGTCCATAGGGTACCAAAGAGTCAGACATGACTGAAGCAATTGAACACACACAAACAAGAATATAGAAGCTCTCAATGTGAGAAAACTATACAAGTACTTAAGTGGCATGAAACTTTTGAAAACAGAAGATCATTGTAACCAACTCAGGTTTTACATGGAGAAACTGAGGCCCATGAAGATTGACCTTTATTGTTCTAAATTCTCTCAGTAGAAAAATGCACAAAAATTATTAAATCTACTCATGGGAGTCCACAGACAGGCCTTGAAACTCAAGGTTTAGTTCTTAAAAACCTACTAAGGACCTAGAAAATTGTATCCTTTCATCTGACATCTCTAGCTCTAGGAGTAAAAAATTAAAACTAAATAGCCCAGAAGAGTTTCTCCTGAACCAAAGCTGAAAGTCAGTTTGGTTGCCAATAAAGAGATTAAATCACTCTGGTAGTTTCTGGTAATAAATAGTTGAAAGACAGTTGGTTATAAAAAGATTTTTAAAGCAGAAACTTGGAGGAGAATGATTTCAAGCAACGTTTCTTTTGTCTGGATGAGATGGAATGGTCATGGTTTATGGATCCACTGTGGTCAGTCATTTAGAACGAATTCTTCTGACTTAATCACTTCTCTGATTGCTGATTGTTGTTACTGTTTGCACTGCAGTTTCTTTACTCCAACAAGTAAGATGTCATTTCCTTCTTTATTTGCGTTGGCATGGACATTTTGGAGTGGAATGTCACCCTGGCATGTAGTCACTGCTGCCTAACAGAGATGTCTGGCATTTTTAAAGCCTTTCTCATATTCAGGGTTACATATCCAAATTGTGCACCATCTGGGTTAATACAAATAAAGTTGTAATAAATCATTCACCCCAATGTGAAATTTTATATAAGTTCATATGAATTCTTTTTTTTTTTACTTACCACACGGATGTTCCCCAACAGATCTATAGCCTTGTAAATCTAAGGAAGTTTATTTGCTAATAATCCCATGATTATAGCTTCGTTTGTTAGTCGCTTTATGCCTCATGTAAAAATGTCACTTTTTTATTGTTGGCAAGAGAGCCTTGATTCAAAACTGTTTAATATGGTTGCCTTTTGTGCAGATGGGTCTCATCCATCTACTGAGCTTCATCAGGTCTAAACTCCAGGGCAATAGCATTTTGACAGTATGCCTACTGATAAAAAGCTTAATGTTTTAGGTGTGTTTACCTTTACGCGTGTGATATGTACATATTCCTGCTTCCTTCCTCTTAAAATAGGTTGAAAAACTTGAAAGGAAAGGATTTATTTTTAACTTCCTCAAATACTTTTCAAGAGAAAGCCAATAGCAACATTTCCTATACAAAGGGAGTAAACAAGAAAAGACAGTGGAGGCTTGGAGAAAAGCAGTAGCAAGTCACTTCTAACTCTGCTGAATTGGAAAGGAATTAACATGAGCCTTCTGCTTTCCCTTTCTCTTTTAACCACATTGAGTTCACCAAAAGTCCCTCCTCACACCATTCAGGATCCCTGAATCCTGAGTTTGAAAAGATTGGAAGTAAATGATGCTGAAAGACAAAAAGAACAATGACACCTTAACACGGGATTCTTCCTGAATGTTTTCCTTATTCTTATCATGCTTGGAGAAATTGCTTGTTAAATACCAGTCTTCCCTACTGGACTATAAACTTTTGGGTTTTGGAACAGGGTATGTGGAACACATGAAACAAAAACAACAAAAGCCATTTAACAAGTTAAAAAGGATGGATTCATTATTAAAGGAAATGGGAATCTCAGGAAACACAATTGCAAGCTGTTCCTTATAGCAATCTCAAAGTTCTCATTCATGTACACACTCTTTCTTCTCTTCCCATCCATACAATGTCTCATCCTTGTTTCATAGTTCAGTGTCTGTGTCTTGACTTACAAATATCATTACACTCACTTATAGATGTCAAAGGTCAGAAGACAACTGTTGAAATTAGAACCTAAATGTTTTTGAAATTCAGCTCTTTGTTCCTATTTGGACACTGTGGTGTCTGTCTCTTATACACATCTAGATGTGTATAAGAGACAGGAGTAGACTACTCCCTCTGAGAAAGGTCTTTTTTTTCTTTTGTAATTTTCATTCCTAGACTGGGTTGAAAGATTTTATTTAACATAAAACATATGAACATAAACATGTTGTTATTTTCTAAGTGTCTTTCCCTTCACATTTAGCTTTTTTGTTGTTGTTGTTGTTAACTTGCTGATGTGTGCCTATGCTTAGTTGTTCAGTCTTGTCCAACTCTTTGTGACTGTCAGGCTTCTCTGTCCCTGGGATTTCCCAGGCAAGAATATTGGAGTGGATTGTCATTTCCTTCTCAGGGGATCTTCCCAACCCAGGGATGAACTAGTGTCTCCAGTGTCTCCTACATTGCAGGCAGATTCTTTACATGCTGAGCCATCAGGGAAGCCCAACATGTTGATGGATGCTATCTACTGGATCCTTTAAATTGTCATGTTATACTTGTCTGATTAAATCTTGATTCAGCAATTTTGCTACTTTTTTTTCAAGGATGTTTTTACTATCATTCTTCAGAATAAGGAAGATCCCCTGAAGGAGGAAATGAAAACACACTCCAGTATTTTTGCTGTGAAATTCCCATAGACAGAGGAGCCTGTGGGCTATAGTCCATAGGGTACCAAAGAGTCAGACATGACTGAAGCAATTGAACACACACAAACAAGAATATAGAAGCTCTCAATGTGAGAAAACTATACAAGTACTTAAGTGGCATGAAACTTTTGAAAACAGAAGATCATTGTAACCAACTCAAGTTTTACATGGAGAAACTGAGGCCCATGAAGATTGACCTTTATTGTTCTAAATTCTCTCAGTAGAAAAATGCACAAAAATTATTAAATCTACTCATGGGAGTCCACAGACAGGCCTTGAAACTCAAGGTTTAGTTCTTAAAAACCTACTAAGGACCTAGAAAATTGTATCCTTTCATCTGACATCTCTAGCTCTAGGAGTAAAAAATTAAAACTAAATAGCCCAGAAGAGTTTCTCCTGAACCAAAGCTGAAAGTCAGTTTGGTTGCCAATAAAGAGATTAAATCACTCTGGTAGTTTCTGGTAATAAATAGTTGAAAGACAGTTGGTTATAAAAAGATTTTTAAAGCAGAAACTTGGAGGAGAATGATTTCAAGCAACGTTTCTTTTGTCTGGGTAAGATGGAATGGTCATGGTTTATGGATCCACTGTGGTCAGTCATTTAGAACGAATTCTTCTGACTTAATCACTTCTCTGATTGCTGATTGTTGTTACTGTTTGCACTGCAGTTTCTTTACTCCAACAAGTAAGATGTCATTTCCTTCTTTATTTGCGTTGGCATGGACATTTTGGAGTGGAATGTCACCCTGGCATGTAGTCACTGCTGCCTAACAGAGATGTCTGGCATTTTTAAAGCCTTTCTCATATTCAGGGTTACATATCCAAATTGTGCACCATCTGGGTTAATACAAATAAAGTTGTAATAAATCATTCACCCCAATGTGAAATTTTATATAAGTTCATATGAATTCTTTTTTTTTTTTTTTACTTGCCACACGGATGTTCCCCAACAGATCTATAGCCTTATAAATCTAAGGAAGTTTATTTGCTAATAATCCCATGATTATAGCTTCGTTTGTTAGTCGCTTTATGCCTCATGTAAAAATGTCACTTTTTTATTGTTGGCAAGAGAGCCTTGATTCAAAACTGTTTAATATGGTTGCCTTTTGTGCAGATGGGTCTCATCCATCTACTGAGCTTCATCAGGTCTAAACTCCAGGGCAATAGCATTTTGACAGTATGCCTACTGATAAAAAGCTTAATGTTTTAGGTGTGTTTACCTTTATGCGTGTGATATGTACATATTCCTGCTTCCTTCCTCTTAAAATAGGTTGAAAAACTTGAAAGGAAAGAATTTATTTTTAACTTCCTCAAATACTTTTCAAGAGAAAGCCAATAGCAACATTTCCTATATAAAGAGAGTAAACAAGAAAAGACAGTGGAGGCTTGGAGAAAAGCAGTAGCAAGTCACTTCTAACTCTGCTGAATTGGGAAGGAATTAACATGAGCCTTCTGCTTTCCCTTTCTCTTTTAACCACATTGAGTTCACCAAAAGTCCCTCCTCACACCATTCAGGATCCCTGAATCCTGAGTTTGAAAAGATTGGAAGTAAATGATGCTGAAAGACAAAAAGAACAATGACACCTTAACACGGGATTCTTCCTGAATGTTTTCCTTATTCTTATCATGCTTGGAGAAATTGCTTGTTAAATACCAGTCTTCCCTACTGGACTATAAACTTTTGGGTTTTGGAACAGGGTATGTGGAACACATGAAACAAAAACAACAAAAGCCATTTAACAAGTTAAAAAGGATGGATTCATTATTAAAGGAAATGGGAATCTCAGGAAACACAATTGCAAGCTGTTCCTTATAGCAATCTCAAAGTTCTCATTCATGTACACACTCTTTCTTCTCTTCCCATCCATACAATGTCTCATCCTTGTTTCATAGTTCAGTGTCTGTGTCTTGACTTACAAATATCATTACACTCACTTATAGATGTCAAAGGTCAGAAGACAACTGTTGAAATTAGAACCTAAATGTTTTTGAAATTCAGCTCTTTGTTCCTATTTGGACACTGTGGTGTTCTTCACACTGTGATGGGCNTTCCCATCCATACAATGTCTCATCCTTGTTTCATAGTTCAGTGTCTGTGTCTTGACTTACAAATATCATTACACTCACTTATAGATGTCAAAGGTCAGAAGACAACTGTTGAAATTAGAACCTAAATGTTTTTGAAATTCAGCTCTTTGTTCCTATTTGGACACTGTGGTGTTCTTCACACTGTGATGGGCAATGCTTTAGGAATTGCTAATAGCCAAGAGTTAGCTCTTGTTAACTGCAAAGAAATAGATAAAAATAACAAAATAGGAAACACTAGAGATCTTTTCAAGAAAGTTAAAGCTACCAAGGGAACATTTCATGGAAAAATGGGCACAATCAAGGAGAGAAATGGAATTCCAGTTGAGCTATTTGAAATCCTGAAAGATATGCTGTGAAAGTGCTGCACTCGATATGCCAGCAAATTCGGAAAACTCAGCAGTGGCCACAGGACTGGAAAAGGTCAGTTTTCATTCCAATCCCAAAGAAAGGCAATGCCAAAGAATGTTCAAACTACTGCACAATTGCACTCACCCTACACACTAGCAAAGTAATAATCAAAATTCTCGAAGCCAGGCTTCAATAGTATGTGAACGGAGAACTTCCAGATGTTCAAGCTGGATTTAGAAAAGGCACAGGAACCAGAGATAAAATTGCCAACATATGTTGGATCCATCATTGAAAAACCAAGAGAATGCCAGAAAAATGTCTACTTCTACTTTATTGACTATGCCAAATCTTTTAACTGTGTGGATCACAACAAACTGTTGGAAATTCATCAAGATATGGGAATACCAGACCACCTTACCTGTCTCCTGAGAAATATTTATGCAAGTCAAGAAGCAACAGTTAGAATCAGACATGGAAGAACAAACTGGCTCCAAACTGGGAAAGGAGTACATCAAGGCTGTATATTGTTACCCTGCTTATTTAACTTATATGCAGAGTGCATCATGTGAAATGCCAGGCTGGATGAAGCACAAGCTGAAATCAAGATTGCCAAGAGAAATATCAATAATCTCAGATATGTAGATGACACCACCCTTATGGCAGATAGTGAAGAGGAACTAAAGAGCATCTTGATGAAAGTGGAAGAGGAGAGTGAAAAAACTGGCTTAAAACTTAATATTCAAAAAATAAGATCATTGCATCTGGTCCCATCACTTCATGGCAAATAGATGGGGAAACAATGGAAACAGTGACAGACTTTGTTTTCTTGGGCTCCAAAGTCACTGCAGATGGTGACTGTAGCCATGAAATTAAAAGAAGCTTGCTCCTTGGAAAAAAAGCTATGCCCAAACTAGACAACATATTAAAAAACAGAGACAATACTTTGCCAACAAAGGTCCATCTTCAAAGCTATGGTTTTTCCAGTAGTCATGCATGGATGTGAGAGTTGGACCATAAAGAAAGCTGAGCACCAGAAAAGTGATGCTTTTGAACTGTGGTGTTGGAGAAGACTCTTGAGAGTCCCTGTCTCTTATANCTTTCCCAGCATCAGGGTCTTTTCCAGTGAGTCAGGTCCTTGCATCAGGTGGCCAAAGCACTGGAACTCCAGCTTCAGCATCAGTCCATCTGATGAATATTCAGATCTGATTTCCTTTAGGATTGACGAGTTGGATCTCCTTGCAGTCCAAGGGACTCTCAAGAGTCTTCTCCAACACCACAGTTCAAAAGCATCACTTCTCTGGTGCTCAGCTTTCTTTATGGTCCAACTCTCACATCCATACATGACTACTGGAAAAACCATAGCTCTAAAGATTGACCTTTGCTGGCAAAGTAACTTCTCTGCTTTTTAATATGCTGTGTAATTTGGTTATAGCTTTTCTTCCAAGAAGCAAACGTCTTTTAATTTCATGGCTACAGTCAACATCTGCAGTGATTTTGGAGCCCAAGAAAGCAAATCTGTCACTGTTTCCATTGTTTCCCCATCTATTTGCCATGAAGTGATGGGACCAGATGCCATGATCTTAATTTTTTGAATGTTGAGTTTTAAGTGAACTTTTTCACTCTCCTCTTTCACTTTCATCAAGAGGCTTCTCAGTTCCTCTTCACTTTCTGCCATAAGGGTGGTGTCATCTGCATATCTGAGGTTATTGATATTTCTCCCGGCAGTTTTAATATCATCTTGTGCTTCATCCAGTCCAGCATTTTGAATGATGTACTCTGCTGCTGCTGCTGCTGCTACTAAGTCATTTCAGTCGTGTCTGACTCTATGCAACCTCATAGATGGCAGCCCACCAGGCTCCCCCGTCCCTGGGATTCTTTATGCAAGAAAACTGTATGATGTACTCTGCATATAAGTTAAATAAGCAGGGTGACAATATACAGCCTTGACGTACTCCTTTCCCAATTTGGAACCATTCTTTTGTTCCATGTCCGGTTCTAACTGTTGCTTTTTGACCTGCATACAGATTTCTCAGGAGGCAGGTAAGATATTCTTATATTCCCATCTCTTAAAGAATTTTCCACATTTTGTTGTAATCCATGCAGTCAAAGCCTTTGGCATAGTCAATAAAGCAGAAGTCGGTGTTCTTCTGGCATTCTCTTGCTTTTTCAATGATTCAACGGATGTTGCAATTTTATCTCTGGTTCCTGTGCCTTTTCTAAATCCAGCTTGAACATCTGGAAGTTCTCAGTTCATATACTGTTGAAGCCTTGCCTGGAGAATTTTAAGAATTACTTTGCTAACATGTGAGATGAATGAAATTGTGTGGTAGTGTGAACATTCTGTGGCATTGCCTTTCTTTGGGATTGGAATGAAAACTGACCTTTTCCAGTCCTGTGGCCACTACTGGGTTTTGCAAATTTGCTAGCAAATTGAGTGAAGCACTTTAACATCAACTCTTGGGACTTGAAATAGCTCAGCAGGAATTCCATCACCTCCACTAGCTTTGTTGTAGTGATCTTGCTAAGGCCCACTTGACTTTGGAATCCAGGATGTCTGGCTCTAGCTGAGTGATTAAGATCTTTTAATCACTTAAAAGTGGGTCATTAAGATCTTTTTTATATAGCTCTTCCATGTATTCTTGCCACCTTTTCTTAATATCCTCTGCTTCTGTAGGTCCATACCATTTTTATCCTTTATTGTGCCCATCTTTGCATGAAATGTTCCCTTAGTATCTCTGATTTTCTAGAAGAAATCTCTAGTCTTTCCCATTCTATTGTTTTCCTCTATTTCTTTGCACTGATCACTGAGGAAGGCTTTGTTATCTCTCCTTACTATTCTTTGGAACTCTGCATTCAGATGGGGATAGTTTTCATCCTGTGCCTGGTGTTCTCATAAGAGACACACAGACACATAAGGAAGAAGGCCCTGTGAAGATGGAAACAAATTTTAGAGTGATGTGTCCATAAGCCAAGGAATGCTAGGGGTTATTGGCAGCCACCCAAACTTGGAAAATGGCAGTGAAAGATTCTTCCCAATGACCTTTGGAGAGAGTGTAGCCCCACTGAACCTTAATTGCACACTTGCAGACTTCAGAACTGTGAGAATACATTTCTTTTGTTTTAAGCTATCCAGTTTCTGTTGTTTTAAGCTCCCCAGTTTATGGTATTTTTTATGAAGCCCTAGGAAATCCATGCAGAAAGTTTAAGGATTTTTGAAAATGTTAGTTTACTGATAAACAAGCCCTACTCCTCTATTTAGACCAACAGTGCAAAGTGGGTGATTTTCCTTAGATTTTTTCTTTTGCTTCCTGTCAGGCTTAAATTTTCCATCATCAAGCAGTGAATCCTAATTTTGCATGCAATTTAAAGTCAGTTGCCCAAACATGATAGTGCAGTTTTCTAAAGTATTTAATCTACTTAGCTCCTTGATTTGTTTACTCTCAGAGCATCTGAGATTTTCTTGTGTGAGTAAAATGATGTATTTACACACAACTCTCTGTGTGTGCATATATTCATGCATATTGTACCTAAGAAGAAAATTTACTCTTTTTTTTCAGATTCAACACTTCCTAATGAATAAGAGTTTTCAATAAGGCCACTGTCATCAGTTAAACAGCCATTATATAGGGAAGAACTAACTTCAGCAAAACTTTATTGATGTGCAGTGTTTAAGAACATTATCTGTTGCATAAATGCCACAGTGTAGTTCATGACTTCCTGTTGTTGTTGCATTTCTTTTTATTCCAGCTCTATTGAGATGTAATTGATGTGTAATGTCATGTAGGTTTAAGATGTACAGTGAAATGATTTGATATCTATCACTTCACATAGTTACAATTTGTTTGTGTGTGTGGTGAGAACTTGAAGATTTACATACACTCTTAACAGCTTTGAAATATACAAATACAGTGTTGTTAATGGTATCACTCTGTTATATATTACATCTTAAAACTGGAGTTTGTAAACTTTGTCCACCTTCATCCATTTCTCCTCCTACCTTCCCCTCCCACCCAAGGTAAATACTCATTTGCTCCCTGTTTCTGTGAGTTCAGTTATTTTGGATTTCACATATAAGTGAGATCATGTGGTACTTGTTCTTCTCTGTATGACTTATCTCAGTTACCTAATGTCCTCAAGGTCCATTCACATTGTCATAAATGACAAGATTTTCTTCTTTTTTATGGTTGAATAATATTGCACTATACATACAACAATTTCTAGGTCCATTCATCTGTTGATGGACATTTAGGTTGCTTCCATGTCTTGGCTATTGTATATAATGCTGCAGTGAACATTGAGGTACCTATATCTTTTTGAAGTGTAATTTCCTCCAGATATGTGCCAAGGAGTGAGATTGCTGGATCATAAAGTAGCTCTATTTTTATTTTTTTAAGGAATTGCCATACTGTTCTCCATATTGGCTATACCAATTTACATCCCCACAAACAGCATAGGAGCATTCCCTTTTCTCCATAGCTACTCCAGCATTTATTGTTTGTAGACTTTGATGATAGCTATTCTGATTGGTGTGAGATAATACCTCACTGCAGTTTTGATTTGCATTTTTCTAATAATTAGCAAGTTTTAACCATTTTTCATGTGCTTTTTGGCCATCTGTATGACTTCATCAAAGAAATGTCTATTTAGATCATCTGTCCATTTTTGATTGGATGTTGAGGTCTTTTAATGGACCAGAACCTGGTGGTCCAGAATCGACCAATAAGAAAGTAAAGGAGAGAGAAAGAAGCTGATATTCCTTGGTTTACACAGAAAGCCAATAAAGCCCCTGCATGGGGCTTGCTCTGTTCACGAAGGCCTCAGGCACACTCTCGATGGGGTGAAGGCTTCTTGAGAGGGTCTTAGAAGCCCGGGCAGGAAAGTGAACTCAGAGAGCCTCTGTGCTCCAGAGGATCAGCCTGAAAAAGAGAGAGAGGGAGCAAGAGAGAGAGAGAGCAAGAGAGAGAGAGAGCAAGAGAAAGAAAGACACAGGGACCAAAGCTCTGCTGGAGCAAAGGTGTTTTAATCAACATGGTGTGGGCATATATACTGTAATTATTCTCAGCAAAGATAAAAGATTAAAATTCCAGACTTACAAAACATAGGCAATCCATATTAAAGAGAGAGAGAATTGTAAATAATCACTTTTACCATATGGTTCATAAAAAGGAAGAGGGTACTTATCACTGTATAGAAAAACTAACGAAGGAAATGCCTGGATTCCTCAGCCTCTGGGAGAGTCTTACCTCTCCTCTTAATTCCTGAATATTCAGAAATTAATAAGGAACAGAGAATTCCTGACAGATCCAAAACAGCACACAGGAAGCCTCCTGTTAAATGCTTCCTGACAATTGGGTTGTTTGCTTTTTTGATATTGATCTGCATGAGCTGTTTGCATATTTTGGAGATTAATCCTTTGTCAGTTGCATCATTTACAAATATTCTCTTCCATCCTGTGGATTGTCTTTTTGTTTTGTTTATGGTTTACTTTGCTGTGGAAAAAGCTTTTAAGTTTAATTAGGTCCCATTTGTTTATTTGTTTTTGTTTCCTTTGCTTTAGGAGACAGATTCAAAAAATATTGCTGTAACATATGTCAAAGAGTATTCTGCATGTACTTTCCTCTAGCAGTTTTATAGTATCCGGTCTTACATTTAGGTCTTAAATCTATTTTGAGTTTATTTTTGTGTATAGTGTTAGAGAATGCTCTAATTTCATTCTTTTACAAGTAACTGTCCAGCTTTCCCAGCACCACTTACTGAAGAGACTATTTCTCCACTGTACATTCTTGCCTACTTTTTTGTAGATTAATTAACTATAGGTGCATGGGTTTATCTCTGGCCTTTCTGCCCTGATCCATTGATCTGTAAATCTGTCTTTGTGCTAGTATCATATTCTTTTGATTACTGTAGCTTTATAGTATAGTCTAAAGTCAGAGAGCTTGATTCCTCCAACTCCTCATTATTATTCTTTTTCAGGATTGCTTTGGCTATTTGGAGTCTTTTGTATTTTTATATAAATTTTAAGACTTTTTGTTCTAGACTCAAAAACAAAAGTCATCAATAATTTCATACGAATTGCACTGAATCTGTAGATTATCTTGGGCAGTATAGTCATTTTGAAAATATTGATTCTTCCAATCCAAGGACATGGTATATCTTTCCATCTGAATGTGTCATATTCGATTTCCTTCATCAGTGTCTTGTAGTTTTCAGAGTATACATCTTTTGCCTCCTTAGGTTTATTCTGACAGAAAATCATATGATTACAATTTTTAAAATATGCACTGTATAAGAGGATCAACTATTCAAAATCTTTGGTGGACTATCCTCTTCCTGCAGGGAAAATATTTAATCAAAGTTCTAAGTAAATCAGAAAAGAATGTTGGGGAAACATGGAGCAAGAGTTAAAAGATGATTAATGACTAGTATCATCAACTATTATAAACACATAAATATTTTTCCATTATGTATAGAAGTCCTGGGCTTTGAAATCAAAATAACTTGGATTGAAATTCTAGTTCCAGAATTTGTTTATGTGATCTTGAGCAAATTAATAAGTCTCAGTTTCCTCACTCAAAATGAAGATTATAACTTTGCAAGACTAATTTGAGGATTGAATAAACTAATGCACAAAATGTATTTAACACACAGCTTATACTAATCAAGTGTCAACTTGTGGTTATTATCTTTATTTTGCCAGCTAGGTGGGCTGAATTGTATTGAAAGTTAGAAGCCCTTACTCTTCTAACAGTCTTGGAAATATACTGGCAATTCTTATTCATTGTCTTACTATTTCCAGGCTACTTCATAACTTTCCACCTTGGGTTAACTCAGGATTTTTGCAGGCTGGGGTGAAACACTGTTGACAGGCTAGAATACTATTAAATAAATACAGCCATTATTTTATAATATGCCTAACCAAATGCCTGAAACATAGCATGGGCTTAATAAATATTTGATAAGAGGCGGTCCTAAGATGGCAGAGGAATAGGACAGGGAGACCAATTTCTCCCCCACAAATTCATCAAAAGAACATCTGAACGCTGAATAAATTCCACAAAACAACTTCTGAATGCCAGCAGAGGACATCAGGCACCCAGAGAAGTAGCCCATTGTCTTCGAAAGGAGGTAGGGAAAAATATAAAAGATAAAAAGAGAGACAAAAGAGGTAGAGACAGAGCTCCATCCCAGGAAGGGAGTCTTAAAAAAGAGAGAAGTTTCCAAACATCAGGAAACACTCTCACCATCAGACCTGCTCACAGAACAAAGGACTGAGCAGAGCTAGCCGGCTGCAGACCAGCACATCCCCCTCCAGTGACAGGCAGGTGAGGGCAGCCAGAGCTGGAAGGGGGCAATCGTGGCCCCAAAGAGGCATTATCTACCAAACTGCAAGTAGGCTTTGCTGCTAACCAAGATTTCTTGGGATTCTGGATGGTCAACATCAGCCTGAGAAGGTGCACCGGTTGTACACCCAGGAAACCGAGTGGCAGGGACAGGGGAGGTGACAAGTCGCAGAGACCACGCTCGCCAAACACCTGGTCACCTGAGCTGCTCAGACCTGGGAAGGGCACAAAACACAGGCCCAACCAAGTCTGCACCTCTGAGGACTACCTGAGTGCCTGAACCTGAGCAGCTTAGACCTGGGAAGTGCATACAACCCAGGGCCGGCCTCAGACAGTTTCCAGCAGAGCAACCTAGAGCCTAAGCAGTGTAGACAGGGAAAGCACACACGCCGTGAGCAGGAGCAAACCCAGTGTGACCGAGACACTGCGAGCACACGCCGGTGTTATAGTTTGCAGTGTCCCTCCCTCCCCACAGCACGACTGAACAAGTGAGCCTAAAAAGAGTGTCCACCACTGCCCCCCTTGTGTCAGGGGAGAAATCAGACACTGAAGAGACCAGCAAACATAAGAAGCTAAAACAGAGGTAACTGCCTTGGGAGTGACAGGTGCAATAGATTAAAACCCTGTTGTTAGTACCTACTACATAGGATGGAGCCTATAGATCTTCAGAAATATACACTGGATCAAGGAACTATCCGAAAATGAACTGACCTCACACTCCCCACAACAGCACCAGAGAAAGTCTTAGATATATTTTTACTATCATTCTTTATTTTTTTTATTTTTAAGTCCTATATTACTCCTTTAAGTTTCATTTTTATAATCTACTATTACTTTTAGCACACGCCGGTGTTATAGTTTGCAGTGTCCCTCCCTCCCCACAGCACGACTGAACAAGTGAGCCTAAAAAGAGTGTCCACCACTGCCCCCCTTGTGTCAGGGAAGAAATCAGACACTGAAGAGACCAGCAAACATAAGAAGCTAAAACAGAGGTAACTGCCTTGGGAGTGACAGGTGCAATAGATTAAAACCCTGTTGTTAGTACCTGCTACATAGGATGGAGCCTATAGATCTTCAGAAATATAAACTGGATCAAGGAACTATCCGAAAATGAACTGACCTCACACTCCCCACAACAGCACCAGAGAAAGTCTTAGATATATTTTTACTATCATTCTTTATTTTTTTTATTTTTAAGTCCTATATTACTCCTTTAAGTTTCATTTTTATAATCTACTATTACTTTGCAAAAAAAAAAAAAAAGAGAGAGAGACCCTAATTTTTAAAGCAAACTTCATATATATATATTTTTTATAATTTTTGTGACTTTGTTTTTTTTAAATATTGTATTTTTGAAAATCCAACCTCTACTCTAGATTTTTAATCTTTGTCTTTTTATATTTGTTGTCAATTTTGTACCTTTAAGAACCCAATCTTCAGTACCCATTTTTACTTGAGAGAGAGATTACTGGCTTGACTGCTCTCTCCCCCTTTGGAACTCCTTTTTCTACACCAGGTCATTTCTATCTCCTCCCTCCCCCTTCTCTTCTCTATCCAACTCTGTGAATCTCTTTGTATGTTCCAGACTGTGGAGAACACTTAGGGAACTGATTACTGTCTGGATCTGTCTCGCTCCTTTTTATTCCTTCCCTTTATCCTCCTGGCCTCCTCTGTCTCCTTCCTCCCTCTTCTCTTCTCTGTATAACTCTGTGAACATCTCTGAGCAGTCCAGACTGTGGAGAGCACATAAGGAAGTGATTACTGGCTAGCTTGCTGTCTCCTCTTTTGATTCCCCCTCTTCTCTTCCTGGCCACCTCTATCTCCCACCTCCCTCTTCTCTTCTCCATTTAACTCTGTGAACCTCTCTGGGTGTCCCTCACTGTGGAGAAACTTTTCATTTTTAACCTAGATGTTTTATCAACAGTGCTGTATAGATGGAGAAGTCTTGAAGCTACTGTAAAAATAAGACTGAAAAGCAGAAGCAGGAGACTTAAGTCCAAATCCTGAGAACACCAGAGAACTCCTGACTCCAGGCAACATTAACCGACCGGAGCTCATCAAATGCCTCCATAACTACAATGAAACCAAGCACCACCCAAGGGCCATCAAGTTCCAGAGAAATACATACCATGCAAATTCTCTAACAACACAGGAACATAGCCCTAAGCTTCAATATACAGGCTGCCCAAAGTCACTCCAAACCCTTTGACATCTCATAACTCATTACCGGACACTTCATTGCACTCCAGAGAGAAGAAATACAGCTTCACCCACCAGAACACCGACACAAGCTTCCCTAACCAGGGAACTGTGACAAGCCACCTGTACAACTCCACCCACAGTGAGGAAACTCCACAATAAAGAGAACTCCACAAACTGTCAGAATACAGAAAGGCCACCCCAAACGCAGTAATATAACCAAGATGAAGAGACAGAGGAATTCCCAGCAGGTAAAGGAACAGGATAAATGCCCACCAAACCAAACAAAAAAGGAAGAGATAGGGAATCTACCTGGTAAGGAATTCTGAATAATGATAGTGAAAATGATCCAAAATCTTGAAAACAAAATGGAATCACAGATAAATAGCCTTGAGACAAGGATTGAGAAGATACAAGAAAGGTTTAACAAGTACCTAGAAGAAATAGAAAAGAGTCAATATATAATGAATAATGCAATAAATGATATGAAAAACGCTCTGGAGGAAACAAATAGTAGAATAATGGAGGCAGAAGATAGGATTAGTGAGGTAGAAGATAGAATGGTAGAAATAAATGAATCAGAGAGGAAAAAAGAAAAATGAATTAAAAGAAATGAGGACAATCTCAGAGACCTCTGGGAAAATGTTAAATGCCCCAACATTTGAATCATAGGAGTCCCAGAAGAAGAAGACAAAAAGAAAGACCATGAGAAAATACTTGAGGAGATAATAGTTGAAAACTTCCCTAAAATGGGGAAGGAAATAATCACCCAAGTCCAAGAAACCCAGAGAGTCCCAAACAGGATAAACCCAAG
>SJYX01023136.1:281430-307027 GCA_006410675.1 Oreotragus oreotragus
TACCTGACTTCAGGCTCTACTACAAAGCCACAATCATCAAGACAGTATGGTACTGGCACAAAGACAGAAATATAGATCAATGGAACAAAATACAAAACCCAGAGATGAATCCACACACCTATGGACACCTTATCTTCAACAAAGGAGGCAAGAATATACAATGGATTAAAGACAATCTCTTTAACAAGTGGTGCTGGGAAAACTTGTAAAAGAATGAAACTAGAACACTTTCTAACACCATACACAAAAATAAACTCAAAATGGATTAAAGATCTAATGTAAGACCAGAAACTGTAAAACTCCTAGAGGAGAATATAGCCAAAACACTCTCTGACATAAATCACAGCAGGATTCTCTATGATCCACCTCCCAGAATACTGGAAATAAAAGCAAAAATAAACAAATGGGATCTAATTAAAATTAAAAGCTTCTGCACAACAAAGAGAAACTCCAAGCAAGGTGAAAAGACAGCATTCAGAATGGGAGAAAATAATAGCAAATGAAGCATCTGACAAAGAATTAATCTCAAAAATATACAAGCAACTCCTGCACCTCAATTCCAGAAAAATAAATGGCCCAATCAAAACATGGGCTAAAGAACTAAATAGACATTTCTCCAAAGAAGACATACAGATGGCTAATAAAGACATGAAAAGATGCTCAACATCACTCATTATCAGAGAAATGCAAATCAAAACCACAATGAGGTACCATTTCACGCCAGTCAGAATGACTGCTATCCAAAAGTCTATAAGCAATAAATGCTGTAGAAAGTGTGGAGAAAAGGGAACCCTCTTACACTGTTGGTGGAAATGCAAACTAGTACAGCCACTATGGAGAACAGTGTGGAGATTCCTTAAAAAACTGGAAATAGAACTGCCATATGACCCAGCAATCCCACTGCTGGACATACACATCGTGGAAACCAGAATTGAAAGAAACACATGTACCCCAATGTTCATCGCAGCACTGTTTATAATAGCCAGGACATGGAAGCTACCTAGATATCCATCAGCAGACTAATGGATAAGAAAACTGTGGTACATATACACCACAGAGTATTACTCAACCATTAAAAAGAATACATTTGAATCAGTTCTAATGAGGTGGATGAAACTGGAGCCGATTATACACAGTGAAGTAAGCCAGAAAGAAAAACAACAATACAGTATATTAACGCATATATATGGAATTTAGACAAATAATAACAACGCTGTATGAGAGACAGCAAAAGAGACACAAATGTATAGAACAGTCTTTTGGACTCTGTGGAAGAGGGCGAGGGTGGAATGATTAGGGAGAATGGCATTGAAACATGTATAATATCATATATGAAATGAGTCACCAATCCAGGTTTGATGCATGATACAAGATGCTTGGGGCTCGTGCACTGGGATGACCCAGAGGGATGATATGGGGAGGGAGGTGGGAAAGGGGTTCAGGATGGGGAACATGTGTACACCTGTGGTGGATTCATGTTGATTTCTGGCAAAACCAATACAATATTGTAAAGTAATTAGCCTCCAATTCAAATAAATAAATTTTATATTAAAAAAAATTTTAAAGAAGAGATGAAGGAAAAAAATTAAATTTTAAAACATATTCATAAAAAATAATAAATAAATAAATATTTGATGAATGAGTAATTCCATGAATAAACGATAGCCATGAATAGAATGTGGGTGTCTTCAAAAGTCCATAGTACTAGTATATAGATTGTGAGGATAGATTACTTTTATAGTTGTCTAACAGTCATTATACAGAACATTTTTCTTAATTTCATTCTCAAATTATAATATTCAAGTTTTAGAGTTATCTTGAAGCTGTGAGATAATTTTTTTATATTTGAAATATATTGGAAATATATTTGCAAAACTTGGCCAAAATTTTTATTCTGGGCGACTCATTCTCTGGTGATTCCAATGCATGGGATGGTTCCCTACTAAAATGCAGGCCTAATGTATAATATAGCACTGTCAATACCCAATAATTTTTTTAATTTTCATTGGAATTTAATTGCTTTATGATGTTGGGTTAGTTTCTGTCATACAGTGAAGCGAATCAGCTAAGTGTATTCATATGTCCCCTCTCTCGAGTCTCCCATCCGCCAGCCCCATCCCACTCCTCTAAGTCATCACAGAGCACTGAGCTGAGCTCCCTATGCTATAGAGCAGCTTCCCGCCAGCTATTTTACACATGGTAGTGTATGTGCACGGGGAAGGCAATGGCACCCCACCCCAGTACTCTTGCCTGGAAAATCCAATGGACGGAGGAGCCTGGTGGGCTGCAGTCCATGGGGTCGCTAGCAGTCGGACAGACTGAGCGACTTCACTTTCGCTTTTCTCTTTCATGCATTGGAGAAGGAAATGGCAACCCACTCCAGTATTCTTGCCTGGAGAATCCCAGGGATGGGGGAGCCTGGTGGGCTGCCGTCTATGGGGTCGCACAGAGTCGGACACGACTGAAGTGACTTAGCAGCAGCAGCAGCAGTGTATGTGCATACCCACTCCAGTACTCTTGCCTGGAAAATCCCATGGACGGAGGAGCCTGGTAGGCTGTAGTCCATGGGGTTGCTAGGAGTCGGACACAACTGAGCGACTTCACTTTCACTTTTCACTTTCATGCATTGGAGAAGGAAATGGCAACTCACTCCAGTATTCTTGCCTGGAGAATCCCAGGGATGGGGGAGCCAGGTGGGCTGCCGTCTATGGGGTCGCACAGAGTTGGACACGACTGAAGTGACTTAGCAGCAGCAGCAGCAGTAGTAGCAGTGTATGTGTATCAATGCTAGTCTCTCAGTTAGTCCTCCCCGCTCCCTCCCGACTGTGTCCACAGTCCATTCTTTGTATCTGCGCTTCTGCTGTTTCCAATAATGCCCAAATTATTAAGTTGTTAATCGAATATACACTATATTATAACTTCCCTTTAAAGTATCATGCTAAATTGACATTTATAGATTCCATTGTGATTAACATTTGTCCAAATAATAACAAAAGAGGAAGAAGGCATTATGATTAAGAAATAGTTCACAGGATCTGATGGTGCATTGGATAGAAATCCACTTGCCAAGCCAGGGGACAAGGGTTCCATCCCTGCTCAGGGAAGTTCCACATGCCTCCTGGTGTTGCCAAAAAATAAATCTAAATATAAATAAAGAAATACAGTTTTAAAAAAGAAACATAGTGCATATATAAATTTCTAGGTATTAAGAGTTAAAGGATTTCACTTTCAAATGCTTTAAAAAATAATCTGATACCTATAGCAAATATGGTTTTAAAGTATAGAATTTTTTTCCTAAAAAAAAAAAATTCCATTTTCTTTCTGAGAAATTGGTGTCAAATCCCCAGACTTCTCTTTCTTTGTCTCAGTCTTTTTCCACCTTCTGAGCAGAAAGGAAAGAGGGCAGGGGAAGTAATGTCAGAGAGCCCAATGATGATAGGTTTTTCTGAGTGATTGGACACAGCTAATTTGTACCTGATTGTTCTCGGGGCCACACCTGAACAATGCAGTCTTTAAGAGCTCTCCCTGAAACCACTTCATCAGCAAGATGAGAGATTTAAATAGTTCTAAAGAGCTGTAGCCTTCGTTCAGTCTCCCATAACCACCTTTCATTTCCTCAGAAATCCTAAGACTTCTGGACTGGCAAGTCATCCATTTTTTGCTTTCAGACGGACTAAAGCTCTCAGGGTCCTCTACAAACAGGTTTTAAGAGGTCAGGAATAAAACACAAAAACTTTTTTTTTTTTTCTCCTGCAAATAGGAACACCTGGAAATAGACACTGCGCATCTGACAAGAGAAATCACATCATAAAAGTGTTGTTCTTTTGATCCATTTTCAATGTTTGCATTTTGTAAATAGCAGTTGTTTATCATCCTGTGGACATTCTTCGACAAAGCTTTATGAGGTTAATTCACATCACTACCAGTAACCCTTAAGCTCTGTGCCTTGTGATTGGTATTGGCTAGGGGCAGAAAAGCAGCATCTGCCTGGAAATATTTATTTATTCAATAGATTTTCTAGAACCCATCACCATAATCCCTTCCCACAAAAGGGAAAACCTCCAATAACATAAATCATTCACAGGTTGTGACACTAAACTGAACAATTTTCCCGATTCCTAAAATAACAGTTGCCTTATTACTGGAAGGAGCTTAAAATAAAAATGCCAAATGTGACTCTTCCCATCACAATGCACCCAAACCATGGAATCCTATATTGTTTCAAATCAGGCATTAAATAAGGTCTAAGTGGCATACTCACCATTTGTCATTGGCCTCAAAGGGAAAGTTTTCATTTTTATTTTTAATTAATTATATAAGTAAAAGCCTAAATGATAACTTTTTCTTCAATTTTTAGGTATTTTCTCCCATCCTGAGATCCCCTTTAATAATTTCCTGCTATGAATATTGCATCTCCTTCTCCAGTTAATTATTTATGTTGATGAAACATGGTACTTACCATGCCTTCTAGAATTCTACTTGAACCTGACTGCTAGGAGGCACAGAGAGGAATCAGAGCTCATACAGGATTTGGTGTGTAGAAAATACTATAACTTTTTTTTTTTTCTTAAATTCAACATTCACCAATCCACTTTTTCTTACAAGATAATTCTGTCACTATCATTGCCGTCCTCCAAATGTCACTTCATATATTTCAAAAATCCCTTGCAACCTCTCAATAGAAACCAAGAGTCAAATTTCAAAAGTCCAGCTTACTCTAGACCAACTGACCAACTTATGATGATTCGGGTCAGCAGAGACTCAAGGTTTAAGAATGTTTTTTGCTTTTAGCATAAAACTCTTTTCAAAAAAATCTCTGGTTATCAGAAATACTTCAGTCCTTCCTAAAGGAGTCTTCCTCAAATCCTGAATCAATTTTAGAAAAAGAAAAATCCTGATTCTTTACATATTTCTTTAGAAAATTTTGAGAGAACATATTTGGAAGCCTATTGCCTCCACAACTTTTCATAACATATCTATTAATAAAATGCTACATTAATTTCTCTTGCAGTTTAGTTTTCTCACAAAATGCAGTAAGGAATGAAATGGCTGAAGATGATGTTCATTTAAAAAAAGAGAAAATAAGATATAAGCTGTTTCACTCACTGTAAACTGAATTTCTAGATTCTATAAGAATTATTGATAGGGATAGATGGTGTGGGTACCCTTTTTAAGAAAATGAATACAAAGGCAGAAGACACCTGAGTGCACGTGTTTTTGTATGCTTATAAGACCATGAAGGGCAATGCTGCTGTATGCTACATCACTTCAGTTGTATCCGACTCTTTGTGACCCTATGGACTGTAGCCTGCCAGGCTCCTCTGTCCATGTGATTGTCCAGGCAAGAATACTGGAGTGGATTGCCAGGCCCTCTTCCAAGGGATCTTCCTGACCCAGGGATTGAACTCACATCTCTTATGTCTCCTTCATTGGCAGTCAGATTCTTTGCCACTAGCACCACCCGGGAAAGCCATAAAGGATGAGAATTTTTTTTTTAAGTATAGTTAATGCACAATATTATATAAGTTACAGGTGTAAAATATGATGATTCACAATTTTTAAAGGTTATACTCCAATTATAATCATAAAATTCCCTGCTATACAATGTATCCTTGTAGCTTATTTTATACATAAGAATTTGTAATGGTAGAATTCAACACAATATTGTAAAGCAATTATCCTCCAATTAAAAATAAATACATAAAAAAAAGAATTTGTAACTCTTAAACCCCTCTCCCTATTTGCCCTTCCTATCCCTCTCCCCATTTATTTGTTCTCTGCATCTATGAGTGAAGAATAGTAGTTTTAAGGAGCTTCATGAAAATATAATGGAAAATGAATATTAAGTAAAAGGGCAATACAAGGGTAAATTTACTTGCTCTTGATCTGCTGAAGCAATTGAGACAACCTCAAATTTTAAAATTTTGCTTTTCATTGTTTAGTCTTTTCCTAAATTAAAGTGTTAACATTTATTTTAGAAAGAAAGAGAATGCAAAAATAGATACAAAGTAAATAATATTTAGGGTGAGACAAAAATCACAAAAAAATATGAAATTTTAAAAGTTAAGAAATAAAGCTGTTCATGTAAGAAAAAATAAGATTAAATTAAAAAACAAAAAATAAAAAGAAATAAAATTTTAAAAGAAATAAATAATACCAAAAATATTTTAAAACAATATTTTATTAATGAATAACCTAATACAACTCTAGAGTATTTTTATTTCTTATATTTTGGGGGTTACATATTCTATGATTACTTCTTTATACAACAGTGCTTTTTTAATAAGTAACAGTTTTTCCTCAATGGACATTTATTTATGGTGGTAATTTTAAAACATCTCTTTCAGTTTGAAACTTGTTTGGTAAGGTCAATGTAAATTTCCATGATTACATTCAAATTTGAGACAATCAGTGATAAATATAACAATCCCTAATCTTATTTGTGAGCTGTACAATTTGGAAGAATTTGCCAGGGAGAGACTTCTGCTTCCATTATTCTCCTCTATTATCCAAATGTTTCTGCTGCAGAGTTATCATCATATTGGTGAATAAGAATATTACTGCAATTTATTCCTATATCAGCCTGACAAATATTAGCTTAATTATTATACAAACAAAAAATTGTGAAACTACTAAGTAGATCTCACTAAAGCCAATGGAAATGTACCCTCAATTCTACTTTTATTTAACACGCATGCATGCTCAGTCACTCAGTTGTGTCCAACTCTGCAGCTCCATGGACTGTAGCTCGCTAAGCTCCTCTGTTCATAGGATTTTCCCAGCAAGAATATTGGAGTGGGTTGCCATTTCTTCCTCTGGGGAATCTTTCTGATCCAGGGACCCAACCAGCGTTTCCTGAATCTCCTGCACTGTCAGCAGATTCTTTACCACTTTGCCACTTGGTAAGATTCTCTGTCTATGGCCTTTCAATGACACTCCATGAGAGTGAGAGGACCTGAAGCTTGATTTTATGAGCCTGGTGGTAAGTGATAAATCTCTAATTATTGCCCAGGGAAAAAAGAAAAAATGGATATTAATATTAACAAAATAAAACATTTTATGAGTATGGTCTTCTGGGGGACAAATATGGGAGATGCTATGATATTCAGTATTTGAAACTCAGCCAATGCTGCATTAATAATGGAAGATGATTTTAAACATATTGTGTTAAAAAATGATTAAAAAGCTGATGCCATATTTACTTTTCAATATTTTAGGTGACCTGAACAACTTTTTAATGCATTCAGGGAGCTGGCTAGATTACTGAAATTCTCTATATGATTGGACTGATTAATTTGAGAAACAGAACAAGTTTGCAAACAATTTCTAAGAAGTTCTTAAGACAGCAAGCAAATTCTGAGAATTCTAACTGATTCTAATTCTAGAACTCTAAATGAATTCTAATTCAATGAACAAAAAGCCATTTTTAAGTTTGCAAGCAATGGAAATAGTTTGTCATCTTTGTGCCATCTGTTTCTTCTATGAAAGATATTTCTGAAAAATCCTTTCTCTAAACGATCCCTTCCAGTTTTTTAAGCTTGGTTCCTTTGTACTCTAGATGGAGCACTTAGCCTTCTGCTTTCACTTTTTACTTCATCAGGACTGAATTACATTCATGAAAGAGTCAGGAAAGACTTTCTTTTGGAAACTTTATCAATAGTCTTCAAAAATAATGAAGGGATTTCCATTCTTCCATATGGCTTCTTCTACCCAAACAGCCATGTTTGTGTGTTTTAATGATTACCTTTCCGAAGTTGATTGGTTTCTGGTTCATAAATAAAGAATGAATGTATTGCTTAGTTCTTCATTATTTGAAATAGTTCAAAAACATTTCTTAAAGGGGGTTAAAAAGAACCACCAAGAGTGAAGCTGGCAAGCCTTATCATCATTAACCTTTGCAGCTGGCATGTATTTGTGCCGATGGCAATGTCCTATCTCCTAAATTTAATGCCATGTTTGAATGTGCCAGGAGTAATGATCTTCAGGGCTTTTGCAATCTTTTCATTCATTCTTTCTTTCATCTAAACTGGATTTGTTACTGACTCGCTGATACATTGAGTACCCCGTAAATTCCCAGTGATAAGATAATATGATTTCTTCCTTCCAGGGACATTGAAAAGTCAGAGCTCAGGTATGTAAACATTTCACATTAGCAAGCAAACTCAACATGATAAAAACACACAGTTTTCCAAATTCAAAACTATGAAGATTCTATATAATCAATGTACTATTTCACTAGATAAAAATAAAAGATCTGGGGAAAAAAAAAAAAGGGTTCCTATGGCCATACTATAAAATAATCTAGGATTTATAGGACTTAAAATAATTATTAATGCATAAATTTTACAGCTTTGTATGTGTTTTGTGCAGAAAGAATGATTTATTTCTGAAATATAAGGGTGGGATAAAAACTTTCCCTAGTGAATTTATTTTGTGATCAAGGGGACAAGTCAGCCTCACATGCAGTAAATTACAGTGGTAAGTACTGGAATTTATTCAACTCGGCTATATAAAATACACCAACACCCTTTTGGAAAACAGGACTGAAAGGCAGCAAAATAGCCATAATCAGTGTGTTCTGCTCCCTAAAGTAAAATAGCCATGAGATTAAAAAAGAAGTCTCTTTCTTCCAGCTTTGAATGAAGCCTGGTTTGCCCTAAGTGTTTTCTAAAAGGCTATGAACTCATTTATCTAAGGTAATTTTTGGCTAAGGTCAACTGAAAAACGATTCCCTTAAAATAAACTGATCATTACTAGGAAAACTAAATGCCTTCCCTGACCTTCAAGGCATTGAAACTCAGCCTCTGTGCCCTTTTTATATCACCCCAAGCATGGTCATTTCATAGTACTTAAAAGTCAGGATTATAATTGCCTGTCTATCTGTCTCTCCCATCAGAGAACAGGAGAGATCATTAAAGACAGATAATACGCCTTGTTTATCTTTGTTTTGTCAGTGCAGTGCCTGTGGAAGGCACTTGTCAAATAGTTATTGAAAAGATGGATGAATGGATGGATGGATGACTAGATAGATAAAAGACAGATGAGGAATCATCTACAGATATTCTAGATTTTGAAAGCAAGTAATATTCATCTTTTTATAGACATAGCTATACATATATATATTAAACAGTGATAAATAATTCCCAAAGAGCTTACAAGACTACATTTAAAACAAATAAGAAATTTCTGAAAATTCTACTATCAGAAAAGATTCCTTAGGAAAGGTGATAGAAAATAGTGGTTCTAAATTCTATGACTAATAATAATAATCCACAACTGTTGAGGATCTCCTGTCCACTGGTAGAGTATTAATTGCTTCTCATGCAGTTATTTCTCACAGCTCTTATATATCTGTTTGTTAATTGGTAAGTCAAGGCAATGAAGGTCTGCTATCTTCCTAAGATCACAGACTAAGTGGAAGAGAGCCACAGCTTGGATTGAGACACCATGAATACAGACTTTGTCTCCTTACTCCTAGGCTACATTCTTTTCTTTAGGCAGTGAGACTAAAAGGAAAATCTTACCAAATATTACATTTGACCCACAGCGTATTCTCTGGGTGCGAACCTAAATTACTGACAATGAAAAGAGAATTACTCCCAGAAAGCAGAAAAGCACTAAATTCAATTATTTCCATTAATTGAAAACTACACTTGTTGAAATACCATGATATCACTTGATAGTACTTTACAGCACAGAGAATAGAGTTGGCTGAGTTGGCAATGAATGCCCCTGCAATGCAGGAGATGCAGGAGACCCAAGTATGATCCCTGGGTTGGGAAGATCCCCTAGAGAAGGGAATGACAGCCTACTCCAGTATTCTTGCCTGGTGAATCCCTTGAACAGAAGAGCCTGGGGGGCTACATCCATGGGACCAAAAAGAGTCGGACATGACTGCATGATTAACACTTTCACTTTCAAGAGTCTTTAGAGACTATGATCCCTTTGCAAAGATTGAGAATGTTTCAGACAAGGGATGACAAATGGGTTCCAACTTTTGAGCCCAAGTGTTAATTTCCTGAAAATGAAGACTGAGGCTAGTCTGAAGAAGCCCCAGAATCAATTAATATTGCCTGCCTTGAATGCACAGGAGCCCTGCCACTGGACTTGGGCCACTCATGTGCTGTACTTCTCCTAGGAATACGATTGGGATAAACATCTAGTGCAGTGATCTTCAATCAGGTTGTATATCAGAATCAGCTGTGGAGATTTTACACCATATACATACCAAGGAAAAAAATGCTCCTTGACTTCCATAAACATACAGTTCTGGGTGGAAAAGTCATATAAGCAGGTTGTAATGTACAACTGAAAGAACAAAATGCTTTCTCATGTCTTCATGAATTAATGTGTTGTTCAGTCACTAGGTCAGGTCCAACTCTTGGGACCCCATGGACTGCAGCACGCCAGGCTTCTCTGTCCTCCACTGTGTACTGGAGTTTGCTCAAATTCTGCCCTCAATCTTTCCCAGCATCAGAGTCTTTTCCAAAGAGTCAGCTCTTCATATCAGGTGGCCAAAGTATTGGAGCTTCAGCTTTATCATCAGTCCTTTAAGTAACCACCTCAAAATAAAGACTTGAAAACACTTCTAATTGAATTCATACCTGCCTATGCAATCAAAGATTTTACCTCTTAGGTCAGTCAGTTCAGTCATTCAGTCATTTCCGACTCTTTGCAAACCCATGGACTGCAGCACGCCAGACCTCCCTGTCCATCACTAAGTCCCAGAGCTTGGTCAAACTCATGTCTGTTGAGTCAGTGATGCCATCCAACCATCTCATCCTCTGTCGTCCCCTTCTCCTGCCTTCAGTCTTTCCCACCATCAGGGTCTTTTCCAATGTAGCAATGCAATATGTAATTTGATAGAAATGTTGGGAGCACGCATATGTATATTCTTCATAAGAATTTAATTTTGTAAAAGTAGTTTTAAATATATAAATTATTAACCAATAAAAAATAAAAACAAGAAAGGAAAAAAGCAAAAACGGGGTCTGGAATGGCAGTTGTGACTAATAAGCGCTGTCTTCAAAACCTTTTTGGAATCTAGTTTGTCGGCAGCAGTTAAAGAGAAACAAACAATGCAGTTGAAGAAGTCAACTCTTTCATGTGCATTTGCGTTTCAAATGGAAAAAACCCAACATTTTCCCAAGTGAAATATTTTAAATGAAAGTTCTTTCAATAACTGCAGAAGCAATAAAAAAAAATGTAGTTACACGAAAGACACATTAAAGAATAAGGAAAGGGAAAAATCATGAAGGATCTCGAAAGTTACTTTTCTTTTTTACCGCCATGCCAAAATAATAGAGTTCTGAAATATTAACATGTGAAAGGTAATCTCTGAGACCTTTTGCCACCTCCTAAAATGAAGAAAGGTTGCATACATTTTGTCTTGCTGCTATGAATAATAAAAAGCCATGGGATTCCTTGTAGCAGTCCTGGAATAATTATGAAATAGCTGATTAAGTTCAAAGTTAGTATGGAAATCTGTTCTTTTAAAAGTCTTTCATAATCTATCTCTGGAGAGAGATAATTCTATCAAATTTGAATTAATCCATAGATAATAGCAAGACTATTGCCCACTATTATGTGTCTATATATGAGATATGAATATTGCATGGATTTTGAGATTTCACATTAAAATAACTCAAGGCCAGATTACAGAAGGGATTAATTGTAAACAGTACAAGTTGAGACAATCACCCCCAGAAAGGGATTAATCAACTTCAAATTTATAACTTGACCTAACAATAACAGCCTAACCATAGATAATTCTTTGCAGAGTGGGTTTTTTAAATGCAGGTCACACAGTGATCCCTTTATAGATCCAATAAAACATTTTTTAAATTACCCTATCTGGTATCATTATAAAGTATAATCGGGTCCCAATATTATCATCACTACTGAAGCCTATAGTAGAATTAATTGTTCTTCATTTCAAGTCAAAAATAGGTTTTTTATCAGGAAACCTAAATTAAAGCATTCAAAAAGTTCCCTTTTTGAATAGTTAAGCACACTATTAGTAACTGGCATGTGAGCATTCATTCATTTTATCTTTTGTTCAGACCTGGTCTCTATTCTTTCATTTTTGAATCTATATATGCACCACACATATATATAGCCAAACCTACACAAAATAATGGGGCTTTCTTCATATCAGAATACATTGTTCATAAGGTGTGTGGAAAATGATTAAAAAAACAAGTTTGTACCTTATATAAGAATAACTGAATTAGAGCTTCAATTTTTTTGTAATTTTAGCAATACTTCAGTTCAGTTCAGTCGCTCAGTTGTGTCCAACTCTGCGACCCCATGGACCTGCAGCATGCATGCCAGGCTTCCCTGTCTATCACCAACTCCCAGGGCTTGCTCAAACTCATGTCCACCAAGTCAGTGATGCCACCCAACCATCTCATCCTCTGTTGTTCCCTTCTCCTCCTGCCTTCAATCTTTCCCAGCATCAAGGTCTTTTCCAATGAGTCAATTCTTTGCATCAGGTGGCCAAAGTATTGAAGCTTCAGCTTCAGCATCAGTCCTGCCAATGAATATTCAGGACTGATTTCTTTTAGGGTTGACTGATTATATCTCCATGCAGTTCAAGGGACTCTCAAGAGTCTTCTCCAACACCACAGAAAGCATCAATTCTTTGGTGCTCAGCTTTCTTTATAGTCCAACTCTCACATCCATACATGACTACTGGAAAAAACACAGCTTTGGCTAGACAGACCCTTGTTGGCAAAGTAATGTCTCTGCCTTTTAATACGCTGTCTAGGTTGTTCATAGCTTTTCTTCCCAGAAACAAGTGCATTTTAATTTCATGGCTGTAGTCACCAACTACAGTGATTTTGGAGCCCAAGAAAATAAAGTCTGCTACTGTTTCCATTGTTTCCCCATCTATTTGCCATGAAGTGATGGGACCAGATATCATGATCTTAGTTTTTTAAATGTTGAGTCTTAAGCCAGCTTTTTCACTCTCCTCTTTCACTTTCGTCAAGAGGTTCTTTATTTCCTCTCACTTTCTGCCATAAGAGTGGTATCATCTGCACATCTTCGGTTATTGATATTTCGCCCAGCAAACTTGATTCCAGTTTACATAAATATATATAATAAATTTACCAACTTAACAATTTTTCGGGCTTCCCTGATAGCTCAGTTGCTAAAGAATCTGCCTGCAATGCAGGAGACCCCGGTTCGATTCCTCTGTGGAGAAAATCCCCTGAAGAAGGGACAGGCTACCCACTCCATTATTCTTGGGCTTCCCTTGTCACTCAGCTGGTAAAGAATCCTCCTGCAATGCGAGAGATGTTATTGATATTTCGCCCAGCAAACTTGATTCCAGTTTACATAAATATATATAATAAATTTACCAACTTAACAATTTTTAGGGCTTCCCTGATAGCTCAGTTGCTAAAGAATCTGCCTGCAATGCAGGAGACCCCGGTTCGATTCCTCTGTGGAGAAAATCCCCTGAAGAAGGGACAGGCTACCCACTCCATTATTCTTGGGCTTCCCTTGTCACTCAGCTGGTAAAGAATCCTCCTGCAATGCGAGAGACCTGGATTCAACACCTGGGTTGGGAAGATCCCCTGGAGAAGGGAAAGGCTACCCACTCCAGGCCTGGAGAATTCCCTGGACTGTATAGTCCATGGAGTCACAAAGAGTCAGACACAATGGAGTGACTTTCACTTTAACAATTTTTAAGTGTGCAGTTCCATAATGTTAAGTATAGTCACATTGTTCTTCAGCCAATAGCCAGAACTCTTTCATCTTGCAAAACTAAAACTCTCTGTCCATTAATGAATGAGTTCCTGTCCTCCTCTCATCCCAGCCCCAGGTAACAATGATTCTATTTTCTGTCTATGAATTTGACTCGTCTAGCTACCTCATATCGCGGAAGGCAATGGCACCCCACCCCAGTACTCTTGCCTGGAAAATCCAATGGACGGAGTAGCCTGGTGGGCTGCAGTCCATGGGGTCGCTAACAGTCGGACAGACTGAGCGACTTCACTTTCACTTTTCACTTTCATGCATTGGAGAAGGAAATGGCAACCCACTCCAGTATTCTTGCCTGGAGAATCCCAGGGACGGGGGAGCCTGGTGGGCTGCCGTCTATGGGGTCACACAGAGTCGGACACGACTGAAGTTAGCAGCAGCAGCTACCTCATATAAGTGGAATATTAAACTATTTTTCTTTTTGTGACTGGCTACTTTCACTTAGCATAGTGTCCTCACGGTTCACCCAAGTTGTAGCCCGAGTCAGAATTTCCTGTCACTTTAAGACTGAATAATATTCCATTGTATGTATATACTACATTTGGTTTACCCATTCAACCACTGATGGACACTTGGGCTGCTTCCTCCTTTGGGTTATCGTGAATAATGTTGTTTTGAAGATGGTTCTCAAATATTTCTTTGAGACTCTGCTTTCAATTCTTTTGAGGACATGCCCAGTAGTGAGATTGTTGGATCACACTGCAACGCTACTTTTACTTTGTTGAGGCACTGCCATACTGTTTTCCACAGTGGCTACACCATTTTACCTCCCTACCAGTAGTGCACAAGGTTACAGATTCTCTACATCCTCACCAACACTTATTTCATCTTTTTTAAAAAATAGGAATTAGGCTTTACCTAGCAACTGTAAGTGTATTTCAAATGCTCTATTATATCTGCTGGGAATGGAATCTGAGCTTTTTACTTTCTAGAGGGAAAAGATGGTTTAAAACTGATGATGAAGAAAATGAAACTTTTCTAATAACTGTGGATCACTGACCTCCTCCCCATTGAAACATCTGACATATGCTTTGTACAAAGTATATGATTAGGAAATAACCTCTTTAAATCAATGAGATTAAAAGAAAAAAAAACTAACACAGAGTTTTAACATTCAAGGTGAATTCCTAGGAGAGAGTAGCATGGATGCGTATACACTAACATATGTTAATAGATCACCAGTGCTCCTGCCTGGAAAATCCCATGGACGGAGGAGCCGGGTGGGCTGCAGGCCATGGGGTTGCTAAGAGTCGGACACGAATGAGCAACTTCACTTTCACTTTTCACTTTCCTGCATTGGAGAAGGAAATGGCGACCCACTCCAGTGTTCTTGCCTGGAGAATCCCAGGGATGGGGGAGCCTGGTGGGCTGCCGTCTAAGGGGTCACACAGAGTCAGACACGACTGAAGTGACTTAGCAGCAGCAGCAGCAGTGCGAAATTTGCTGTATGACTCAGGAAACTCCAACGGGGTCTCTGTAGTAACCTAAAGGGGTAGCAATGGGTGGGTGGTGGGAGAGAGGTTCAAGACAGAGGGGACATATACACACCTATGGTTAGTTCACATTGCTATATGACAGAAATCAAACCAATATTGTAAATCAATCATCAATCAATGAAAAATAAAATATTAAAAAAGAAAAACTTGCACAGAGTTTTAACATTCAAGGTGACTTCCAAGATTTCTCAGAGTGAAGGACACACACTTTTGGGTTGTTCCTCTATCCTTATCTGTCTAATGAACGTTGTCCCACTTGGCAAACTACTTCTCTTGGTTGTTGTGAGGATTAAGTGAATAATCCATGTAAAGCACCCAGAATGGTCCATTATAAATTTAATAAATGTTAGCAATGAGCATTTTTATAATTATTTATATATTGTGAAAAGTGGTAACAAATAAGCAACCGAATACAAGCAAATGATTTTAGTAGTATATTAGGCATAGTGTTGAACTTTGTCAAAGTACAAATAATAATCCATGCTCTAATAATAAATAAATATAGTTTCAGTTTGAAAGGAAAAGAGATAAGCACAAAAAAATGTAAAGTATAATGCAAGGCAGGACTAAACCACTTCCTTCTGAAGGAAGTATCCTAACTTCCTTTAGCATCATGACTTTGGATAATTCCTCTCCTCTTAGTACATCTTTTTCATTTCTTTTCCTTCTGTCCATGAATGATTCTGACCTCAGTTTTCTAGTCTCCTCTTTTTACCTCTTTCCTACCTTGGTGATTTTATTTGCTCTCATCTGGGAGGTTATCACAGCCTGCATATCTCTCCTTCAGTATTACTGATTCATCTACCTCCTGAACAATGATGTGCCAGAGCCATTTTGAAAACAGATTTAAAACTCAAGTACCTGTTCCAATTATTGTTGCTTCCACTGTTCCTTGAGGTAGATCTGTCAAAATCCTGTAATTCTTCTCCCTTATCTGCAGGGCAAAACCTAGAAAACTTAGTCTGTGATTGAAAACCTTTCACAATGTGACTTAACATTAGATTTTCTGCTTTAGCTTCCCTGTGCATACTCTAAACTAAGCTACATGTAATTGTCCTTGTAGAACTTACAATTTTCTTTTTTATGCCTTGTGAATTTGTTGTTTTATGCCTTGTTGTTGAGCTACCCTTTTCTTCATCTCCACCTGTTAAAATTCTGTTCAAACACCAAGAGCCAGCTCAAACTTTGATTCCTGCACCCTACCAAAAGGAAGTTCTCTCCTTTCTGAACTTCATAGTTTCCTGTATATAATCTATATCTATTCTGAGATACCTTGTTTTTAGGATATGTCAATACACACTAGATTTCCAGTCCCTGACAATGACTTCATTGCCTAAGAGTCTTCAAAATGAATGAATGAATGGCTGAGTGAATGAATGAATAAATAAATAAAAGTAAATATAGGTTTACAAAAGAAAATTAACTTAGTAATTGTGTAGAATGTAGGAGATTCAGGGAGTCATGCTAAAGACTGTTGTATTGTTACAAATACAAAATCCAAGCTGAAACTGCCTCAGCAAACTGGATAACTGAATTAAACAATTGAAAAATATTGATTTTTTAAATTGTAGAATGTATGTTTCAAATAATTCTTATTATCAGCTATCTTTGTACATTTTATTTCAAAAATTAATTCTACAGTGGGTGTCTTAGTCTGCTCAGTTTGCTATAAGAAAATACCAAAGAATGGGTGGCTTCTCTCACAGCTCTGGAGGCTGGAAATCCAAGATCAAGGTCTTACAGAGATCTGTTCCTAGTGAGACTTTATTCCTGGTTTTTAGGTTCCACCTTCTCAGTATATGCTCACTTGGTGGACAGCAAGATCTCATAAAGGCACTCATCCCATTATTACGGCCTCACCCCCATGACCTCATCAAATGCTTATCAGCCCCCAAAGGGGGCTCCAAATACCATCACTTTGAAGGTTCAGACTTCAACATATGGATCTGAGGGGATGCAGTTCAGTCCACAGGCTTTCCTGATGGCTCAGCGATAAGGAATCTGTCTGCCAATGCAGGAGACACAGGTTTGATCCCTGAGTTGAGAAGATCCGCTGGAGAAGGGAATGGCAACCCACTCCAGTATTCTTGCCTGGAGAATCCCATGGTCAGAAAAGCCTGGCAGGCTACAGTCTATGAGGTCAAAAAGAGTCAGATATGACTGAATGACTAACACTTTTACTTTCAGCAAACCCAGAGGACAAAAATATGTCAATCCTTAAAAACAAATAGATTATTTTCACTTTTCACATTATTGCAATGACAAAAATACTAATAAGTTAACTCAAAGATGTATTTAAATCATGTTTCTCAAAATTTGAACTGTGTATCATGTTAGGATCGTAGTGTGGAGGAGGTTCTTCTAAAAATTCAAGTTCTCAACCTCATCCTGGACTTACTGAATCCCGAATCTCCAGGAGTGTCCATAGAATCTGCATTTTACCATTTGTCCCAGGTGGTTTTTATGCAAACCAAAGTAAAAAGCACTACACCAACATAATCTCTCACAACAATGTAACATTTCTATCTATTAGGAATGCAAGGAATGATAACATCAAGACACTTGATTTAAGCTGCTGCTGCTGTTGCTAGGTCGCTTCAGTTGTGTCCGACTCTGTGTGACCCCATAGACGGCAGCCCACCAGGCTCCCCCATCCCTGGGATTCTCCAGGCAAGAACACTGGAGTGGGTTGCCATTTCCTTCTCCAATGTGTGAAAGTGAAGTCACTCAGTCGTGTCCGACTCAGCAACCCCATGGACTGCAGCCTACCAGGCACCACCATCCATGGGATTTTCCAGGCAAGAGCACTGGAGTGGGTTACCATTGCCTTCTCCGAATGATTTAGGATTTATTTCAATAAACCCTAAAAGAAAAAATCTCCACAGAATAGAAGCTAAAAGGTTAGTCAATAAAATTCATCACGTATTCCTGTTTAAAAAAGAAAACATAAAACCAAGAGAGGGAAATGCATATCTCAAAATGATAAAGAATAACCAGTTTAAAGCAGCATTTTTAAACAGAAAAAAAACCTAACATAAAAAATGAGTGGGCTTTTTTAAACAATGAATATTAGCAGAATTCTTATTAATGGACTAAATAAGGGTATTAGAAATCTCCTGCATCATTTCATATAGTTCTAAAGTTCTGGTGTAGACATTAAGACATGCGAGGTAAAAAGAAGTTTCATTATTGGAAAGAAAGAAACCCAGTTATAATTATCTTCAGAAACCATTATTCTATCCACTGAAATTTTAAGAATATATACTGAAAAATATAAAATGAGAATGTAATGTAGATTTGGACCACCAAAAAAAAATTGTGTGCTAAAAATAACCAATCAGAACATCATGTATTTATTTAATGAACATTAACAGAATAATTAATAAGAAAATTATTGAAAAACTGAAGAATCATTGAAGAATATATTGAATATAAAATGAAGCAAAAATTATAGAAATAATAAAGGAAACAGCAATCTTGAAAAGAGAATGAAATAGATAAATCCCAGGGAAATGTATAGAGTGAGAAATAAGCATGATGTCTAAGAGGATGTGATCCGGAACACAGAACTGTCCGCTCACATCTTGGCTGGTGACCTTGAACTGATACTTAACCTCCCTCAACCAAAGACCTCCCTGGCTCAGCAAGCTCCCACCTACACAGCAAGTGCTCTCAGATTGTTTCAACCTGTCCTCTCTCTGAGAACATTTGGGTTGTTTATGATGTTTTTGACAAATAAAGCTTTTAAATCTTTAATTAGTCAGATCTCTAAATCTTCTTTCTGTGTTTGCCTCTTGGCACTGCTTTCCATCTCTCTCCTTGGAATCTTCTTTTTTTGGCTCCCTTCCTAGGTTGTTTTCTTTTGTCTGGGATGAGAAATCTTTCTTTGTCTATTCACTTTTCTCAAGAGAGGTTTTCCGCCACTTTCTCTTCTAGTAAAGATATGTTTGCATTTTGTCAAATTAAAAGACATATTTTTTAATCATAATAACCTATGGAGGGAGGGTTTATGCTGAATCAGAAACTAAATGACAACTACTGTTTTTAAAGTATTTATCAAACTCCAAATCCCTCTATCTGTCTGTCTCACACATACACACACACACACATTTATCCAGAGGTTTATTTTCCTGAGCTTTTTTTCTCATCTATTTATGTTATATAGATTATGAATTTTGTAAGATAACTCAAATCTTTTCAGAACAAGACAAAATAAAAGTAAATAAAAAGATCAGAATATTCTGCCTAGAGAGAATCAACTCTGTTACTATCAACTTTTCAAAAGTTTCATTACCATGTAGCTGTTTATCATGAGATACAGAAGAGCTCACTTTATGCAAATCCTTTACTTTTATGCAAATTTTGCATAAAAAAGAAGTTCAGTTCAGTTCAGCCGCTCAGTCGTGTCCGACTCTTTGTGACCCCATGAATCGCAGCACGCCAGGCCTCACTGTCCATCACCAACTCCCGGAGTTCACTCAGATTCACATCCATAGAGTCTGTGATGCCATCCAGCCATCTCATCCTCGGTCATCCCCTTCTCCTCCTGCCCCCAATCCCTCCCAGCATCAGAGTCTTTTCCCGTGAGTCAACTCTTCGCATGAGGTGGCCAAAGTACTGGAGTTTCAGCTTTAGCATCATTCCTTCCAAAGAGATCTCAAGGCTGATCTCCTTCAGAATGGACTGGTTGGATCTCCTTGCAGTCCAATGGACTCTCAAGAGTCTTCTCCAACACCACAGTTCAAAAGCATCAATTCTTCAGCCCTCAGCCTTCTTCACAGTCCAACTCTCACATGACTCCATACATGACCACAGGAAAAACCATAGCCTTGACTAGATGGACCTTAGTCGGCAAAGTACTGTCTCTGCTTTTGAATATACTATCTAGGTTGGTCATAACTTTTCTTCCAAGGAGTACTTTACACAAATTTTGGTGGGGATAATAGTGCTGATACTGCCTACCCTGATCATTTCCATGCCCTTTCCCCTACCCTGCTATTACCTTCCAGTCTCCTGAAGATTGAGACAGCTCTGCATCCAGTCACTTGGGTGGAAATCCTTTTAGAGACTAACTTTTATAGTCTTTTTAATATTCATCTTCTTATCTTTTCTTATGCAAAGCTATCATTATTTACAATTATCTAATTCTGCATCCTAATGGTTGACTTTTCGGTAAAAGAGTATTAATTCCTCAGTCTGTTGCTATGATCATTGCTATGATCATCCTTGTTATTGTTTAGTCGCTAAGTCGTGTTTGACTCACTGCAATCCCATGGACTGTAGCCCACCAGGCTCCTCTGTCCATGGGATTTCCCAAGCAAGCGTACTGGAGTGGGTTGCCGTTCCTTTCTCTGGGAGATCTTCCCAACCCAGGGATCTCCTGCTTCACAGGCAGATTCTTTACCATTGGGCCATCAGGGAAGCTAGCCACACCTGTGTGGTCCTTGTTATAGAAGGACATCATGTAAGGAAAAGCACCGCCAGCACCCTGTTAGGGCAGTCATACAGAAATGTAAGCAAATTGGAAATAGGAAATTGGAAGCTTGTCTTATTAGTTTCAGTGTGTGCATCCTGTTATTGGAAGAGTCTTGTTATTTACAGCCTCTGAGCCTGGGGTACCAGGAAGGCATATGTGACAGCATTTGGCAAGAGGGAACATTCAGAGCTTTTGGCCTGCTCAAACCTGCTCCAGCTCCTCAGACCAGCCGTGACAACCACTGTGTCTCCATGGAGCTGAGGGAGGCAAGGAGAACTCTGCCAAGAACAGCCGTCTGTTCTGGTCGAGTGTCTCACCCCTGAGCTAAGTAAACTCATAAACTAAGCTGAATATGACTCTGGATCTAAGTAAACTGCAAATATATGGCCCTTGGACTCTTGCATGTGATTCAGTGAACCGGAGTACAGTCTATGACACTAATGAACTCCATTTTCTGTCTCCACAGCACAAGATTCTTTCACTGTCTCACTCGTCTGTCTAGGTAGGAAGCAGGCAGCTCTGGTTTCAAGTTCTAGCCCTGGCCTTAAGCAGGTTTCAAGCTACTAGTTCTGTGGCCTGAGACAAGTCACTTGAGGTCTTTGGGCTGGTCTCCTGCCTCCTGGGGTGCTTTGAGACTCAGAACTGGTAGAACTGGTAGTACTGGTACAGAGCTTAATGGGCTTCTCTGGTGGCTCAGCAGTAAAGAATAGCCTGCCAGTGCAGGAGACGCAGGTTTGACCCCCACTCATGGAAGATCCCTTGGAGATGGAAATGGCAACCCACTCCAGTATTCTTGCCTGGGAAATCCCATGGACAGAAGAGCCTGGTAGGCTACAGTCTTTGGGTTTGCAAGAACCAGGCACAACTCATCTTTCCTAGTTCCCTTCTGAATGCTTATACCTAATGTTTAAATTACTCATCATCAATTTGGCAACAATCTCTTTATTATATAGTTATGTTGTTTAATTACACAGATTCTGATCCAGACTGTCTGGGTTAACATCCTGTTGTTGTTGCTCAGTTGCTCAGTCGTGTCTGACTCTGCAGCTCCATGGACTGTAGCACGCCAGGCTTCCCTGTCCTTAACCATCTCCTAGAGCTTGCTCAAACTCATGTCCATTGAGTCGGTGATCCCATCCAACCATCTCATCCTCTGTCATCCCCTTCTCCTGCCTTTGATCTTTCCCGGCATCGGGGTCTTTTCTAATGATTCAGCTCTTCGCATCAGGTGGCCAAAGTACTGGAGTTTCAGCTCCAGCATCAGTCCTTCCAATGAATATTCAGGACTGATTTCCTTTAGGATGGAATGGTTTGATCTCTGTGCAGTTCAAGGACTCTCAAGAGTCTTCTCCAACACTACAGTTCAAAAGCATCAATTCTTTGGAGCTCAGCCTTCTTCCCAGTCCAACTCTCACATCCATACATGACTAATGGAAAAACCATAGCTTTGACTAGACAGATGTGACCTGCAAGTTACTTCACTTTTCAGTGCCTTCATTTCCTCATCTATGTAACAAAATCAGTAATAAAATTACCTCACATGGCTCTTGTGAGCATAAAATATTACATGATAAATGCTTCAAAGAACATCTTATCCATGGTAACCATAAATTCCAGCTCTTATTTTTATTACTATTTTGTCTCTTGGTGTTGGCATTTCCAGAATAACCTAAACAAGTTACCAGAAACTCTAAAATGCAAATCCTATAATATGTCAATACCTGAACATCTTTTTAGGGCTCCTTGCTGCCTAAGGATGAGTTTATGTGTAGAAAGATACTCAGAATCCAATATTTAGATTCTTTTGCTCAAAATATTACCTCTATCTGGCATTTTTATCTCATTTCAATCCATCTGGTAAAGTCCCACTTAAGTTTTAAAATTAGTTCAACCATCTCCTCCTCTAAGAAGCCTGCTTGTATCTTAGAAAAATCTGTATATTCCCTTCCCACTCAAATGGCACCATGTTCCATTCATATAACACTAAACACAATTATTCTATCATGATCTGCTGACTTGGATATACATTCTACTAGTCATGAATTTCCTTGAGATCAGAAATTGTGTATATTTAGATATGTGTGTCCAGATTTTAAATATGCCTGTCATATAAACAGGGCTCAATAAATATTCACTGATTGAGCAAATAACTATTCACGGTCAGCATTAAGCATATTGCTTTGTGAGGAGAATTATTTATACTATATACACTCCATTTCCTACTTGTAATTGGAACAATAGAAGGCTGATTCAGGACAGGAATGAGAAGACCCACTTTTTACCTGGGTAGCAGGTACATCCAGACCACAGGAACTTGTTCAAGTTACATTTGCTTTCTCCTCTTTGCATTGTCATTCTTCTATTTTGAAAAACAAAACAAACAAAAACACACAGGAAACCGTGCACCACATCACTCCCTCTCCCTGTATATTGCTATTTTGAATTTTCATTTACTCCTTCACTCATAGCTTCCCAGATGGTTTAGTGGAAAGGGATTTGTCTGCCTATGTAGACTCAGGAGACGTAGGTTTGATCCCTGGGTCAGGAAGATCTTCTGGAGGAGGAAATGGCAACCCACTCCAGTATTCTTGCCTGGAAATTTCCATGAACAGAGGAGCCTGGTGGGCTTCAGCCCATGGGGGTTGCAAAGAGCTGGACACAACTGAGCGGACAGAACATACGTGCATGCCTTCCTGGTTTCTTAGTAAGTTCTGTCTGCCTCACCCACCTCTGAGAAACGATGCAGGCTCCAACCTTCCCTTCTTTCTCAGGGGGCTCCCTGAGTCTGTTCACCATCTTGATCAAGACACTAGTTATGAGTTATAAGAATGCTGCTTTCAATTTTCTCCAGGTGAGTTGGAGTCTGGAAAAAGAAGAAGCAACTTGAAAGCTCTGATCCCTCATATCAAATATCTTCCTAAAACTTGATCCTGCTACATGAGCACATGTATCTCTCACAGAGCATATTCAAGCTTCATAAAATTTCCTTCAATTAAAATTATACAGTAAGATATGATATTAAGTTTTTTGAATAAGTATGAATTTTTATACTTATAATATGTTTATAACATTTAATTACATTTTATAACAAAGTTATAACATTTTCAAATGTTAAAACATTTAAAATGTCAAGTGATACTAATGGTAAAGAATTCACCTGCCAGTGCAGAAGATGTAAGAGACACGGGTTTGATCCCTGGGTCAGGAAGAGCCCCTGGAGGAGGGCATGGCAACCAACTCCAGTATTCTTGCCTGGAGAATCTCACGGACAGAGAAGCCTGGTGAGCTACAGTCCACAGGGTCACAAAGAGTCGGACATGACTGAAGTGACTTAGCACTCAGGCACTCAACTGTGTCAACATCCTCTTTGTAAGACCACTGTTGTCAAATCAGATAAATAGCACAAAAGCTAAGGTGAGAAAACTTTAAGTCTCTGTCTTACACCTCCTATCAGTTTTTTACCAGCATAATTTTAAAGGTTGATCTGTACCAAGGAGTGTAGTTTTCAACTTTGACAGTTTCACACATTGCAGTGTTGCTAAAAAATTTGTAATGAAAAATGCTATTCTTATAACAATAACAGTATCAAGATACCCAGAGATGAGAAATATTAAATATTCGATAAGAGAAAATGTAATGGCTGGAAGAATAGGTAGTCGGTCACATAGGATGCTTGTTCTGATTCAAAAAGATCATCAAAATTTCTCCTTAGCCACTCTGAGGAGAATAATCTCCATGCTTAGTAAGAGAGACATGAATGAAAAGGAGAAAGGTATTAAATTACACTATATTTATATTTTTACTTCTTTTATTTTGAGCTACCTATTTCAGTGATATTTATCCATCTAAATAGAAGCTGCTATAAAAAAATAATTTAATAGAAAGCAATATTCTGATTTAACCAGTGGGCTGAAACACAAGGCTTCCATTTTATCATGTTGACAACAGCCAATATAACAAAAAACCCATCTTCCCTATCTGAAGGAGAGCTTACCTGGGTAAAAACAAAGTAGTAACAGGGGAATAAGCCCCTTGAGTGTGAACTTAGAAACCCAACCTATGAAGTGATAACACTCAGCCTTATTTTGTCCCTGACTTTCATCAATTTCTCCTGCTCTTTCTCTTTCTTGCCTGCTATCCAACAATGCTTTGCAGATTGAAGCTGAACATTAATGATTTCATTTGTCAGCCTCTATTGTTGCCAGTCCTTTTGATCCATTTTCTTCTCTTCTGAGTTCTCAGTGTATTATTTTCATCTTTTTGTACTTTTGTATTTTATTGATGTGCTGCTTTAGAATTTCCACTAAATGTTGCTTTTTCTTTTTATTTTATTCACTTGAGTTCTTTCTCCAGAAACTGGAGTTTTTACATTTAGGATATCTATGTAGTTTTTAAGGTTCTCACTTGCATACAGTCTACAAACAGGATCCCCTTTAAAGAAATCTGGTTCAATAATAAATATATTGTCTGTGGAAAAAGGCATACAGGGATTTGAATTGTTTCTCCATCTTTTACTATTAATATGATGAGGACAACAGGTACTTAACCACCCCCAAACATCAATTCCTTTATCTTTCAAATATAGATAATACCTACTTTGTGGCTTTATTTTGAGGATTAAAATTCCAGGATATCTACTCCCCAGCATAGCACAAACGGCAACTACTATTATTCTTATCATTATGTCTACTATTTCATCAGTTGTGATGCCGAGATTCTATGTGGATTTAAATGTGAGAGGTAAAACTTTAGAGCTTCTAGAGGAAAACAAGAATATTTTTAGCACCTGGAGAAGGAAAAGACTCTGAAGAACTAACTTAAAGGAAGACACTGATGTCTTAGGCTTTTTTTTTTT
>SJYX01023136.1:328234-379014 GCA_006410675.1 Oreotragus oreotragus
AAAGAAAGAAAATTGAAACAGTTCTTCCATCCTTCACCACTCTAAGGCCAAAGCTGAATTAAAAATAGTAAGTAGCCCCATATCCTCATAACTACTCTAATTCTGAGGATAAAATTTACTCCCTACATCATCCTCTCAAATGCTGAGAATGAAGTTCATTGTTTTTCCCCACTGCCTATCTTTCCATCACAATCCCATGAGAAGCAGGCAGATTCTCATATGACGTTGCTATTTAATTACTCAGTCATGTCCGACTCTTTTGAGACCCCCAAGGACTGTAACCTGCCAGCCTCCTCTGTCCATGGAATTTCCTAAGCAAGAATACTGGATGGAGTGCCATTTCCTTCTCCAGGGATCTTCTTAACCCAGGGATCGAACCCAAGTCTCCTGCATTGACAGGCAGGTTCTTTACCACCAAGCCACCAGGGAAGCCTTCTCATATGACAGGACATTATATAAAATAATCAGTAGTTGACAACTCATTTTCAATTTATGAATGTCTTCCTTGAAATCCCTACCCATTATAAGGTTTTTCTACTTTGCTTCTTCTATGCTATTGTCATGCATCCAATTTTATGAAGAATCCTTGACAGTATTCATGTAATGTTGCAAATTCATTCAGTAATAGTACAGATTTCATGGAGGAGGTGCCAGCCAAACAAGCAGAGGGCTGTCATTTAGTGTCATTACACTTAAAAGATCCATGGAATGTAATGGGGAAAAATTCATTGAACCAAGTCTGGGAGAAGACAGACTCGTTGAGATTCTAGAGTAAGAGTGCAATATCAAGTCACAGTCACGGGCAATTGAAACATTCTCTCCCTTTGGGAACAACTGCACATGACATATACTGAGCACTCTATTTGTTATTTTCAGCTATTAAATGAACTTGAAGAAATCTGGATTATTTAATTGTTTCCTTCTAGCACTAAAGGATTTTGAAAGGAGTATGGAGAAGAAGAACATTGGGGGATGAGGTAGCAATTCTGATTTCTTTAGGGTTTCAAAAATATGACTCCAAGGAATATAGTAAATAGAAAATGATCTTGGTGATGTGAGTTTATTTTTTGTTGTCAACAAGATCTCATTTTGAAAGGGTGCCTAGCAGCTTGACACATAGCCAAAATTTGACAAAGTGGCAAACCAAATGGCACTGATAGGTGGAAACTTCCCTCAAACTAGGGGAAAATAGCTCTCAGAAAATAAGGCTCTTGAGTACAAAAGGGAAACATGAGCAGAAAACTAAAAGGATCCTTAGAGGGAAAGAAAGTATTGAAAAATGTAGGTCTAAGTCTTGCCTAAGTCCAAGGTAAACAGAATGCCCCCAGATCAGTTCCAAACATCAATAGGAAACAGTCTGAACTGAAGGAGAATATTCACAGTCAGATTCTATTTTGTTATCTCTTAGTCCTGCCTTGGCTACCAACAAAGTAGCTCTGTTTATTCATTCAGTCAGCCCTTCATTCATTCAGTCATTGTAGATTTATGTGTTGAACTCTGCGCTAGGCATCAAGAATGCACAGTGAATAAGAAAAAACACGACAGTGAAAGAGATAGACTTAGAGAGATGCAAGACTGGTTGTTAATAACACTGAGAATAAAGAGGGGAAGCTATTGGGTGGAAGAAAGCATGCAATCCCTAAGTTTGGGGTGTCTGAAATTTTCTCAAAGGCAAGTTAGTGAAGAATAGTCTTAGCATCTAGAAATGCATGTGTAAAGGACCAAGAAAAAGAAAGAGAAAGAGATGAAAGTGTATTACGACCAGAGCTTAAAGTTTGATAAGAGACAGCAGCAGAAGAAAAGGAGAGAGGCAAGAAATGCCAGATAACTTGGATTCTTTAATCGTAGTCTTAGAAACCAAATTCAAAAAAAAAAAAAAGTAAGAAAAAAAAAGAGGAATTTACTGCAATCATGTTGGGATATCTCACACATGAATTAAACAATCATACTATGGAAATTGAAGGAATACGTCTGGCTCTCAAACAACTAGCAGGACAGTTGAAAACCAGCAAAACTATCTTTAGCTTCTGCTCTGCTTTTTCTGTTTGGCTCACTGCCTTGTTCAAATGGCTTTTGAGTTTTATGTCTAGGATTCAGCCTTTAGAGATTGAAATTGATTCTCTGTCTCAGTTTCAGCTTCACAAATTGGGGGGAAATCTACTGATACATCCATTCTCTTCTTCTTTTAGTTCGCTCTTCTCCATGTCTACCAAATACCAGGCACTGTTTGATGTGCTGGGTTCACACGATGAACCTGACAGAAAAATCCATGCTCTTAGGAAGCTCACATTCTAGTGGGAGAAAGGAGCAAACTAATTCACGAACAATGTAATTTCAGGTATCTCTGAGTGTCTATAAAGAAGTAAAACAGGTGATGAAGTGATTGTGTGAATAAGGAAGGCAGAAATGGATATCTCCAAGGAGGTGATGTTTGAACTAAACTGAGTTGATCAAATCAGCTCTTGACAACATCAAGAAACAGAGAGTTTTACACAGAGGTAATATTCAATAGTAAAGTGCAAAAGAGGAGACACTTAGCACATTCAAAGTGGGAAAAAGGCTTGTGAAACTATTTTAGTGAAGAAAGTGAAGAATGGTGACTGATTGGTGACAAATTTAGGACCCAGAAAGCTTATGAAAGTGAAAGTGAAGTCGCTCAGTCCTGTCCGACTCTGCGACCCCGTGAACTGTAGCTTACCACGTTCCTCTGTCCATGGGATTTTCCAGGCAAGAGTATTGGAGTGGGTTGCCATTTCCTTCTCTAGAGGGTCTTCCCAACCCAGGGATCGAAGCTGGGTCTCCCACATTGTAGGCAGATGCTTTACCATCTGAGCCACCAGGGAAGATGTTACAGTAAAGCTTATGAGGCTTTCTAAAATCAGTTTTATTCTGAGTGTACTAGCAAAGTATCTTAGGCAGCAGGAGGGGAAGAAAAAGTAAAAGCAAGAATATCAATGGTAAAGCTCTTGTAGAAATTCAGGAGAAAGATATCGGTGGCTTGTTTGTTGTTGTTTTAGCTGCTAAGTCTTGTCCAACTATTTTCTGACTGGGCTCCTCTGTTCATGGGACTTTCCAGGCAAGAATACTGGAGCGGGTTGTCATTTCCTTCTCCAGGGGATCTTCCTGATCCATGGATCGAACCCACATCTCCTGCATTGGCAAGAGGGTTCTTTACCACTGACTGTGGTAATATAGTAGAAATGGAGAAAAGAGGAAGGATTCAGAAACTATTTTTGAAATAGGGCCAAAAAACCTTTATGATGGATCCAGTGTAGAAGTGTAAGGGAGGCAGAAAACATTTATGTTTGGAGCTTAAGTGAGCAACAGAGTAAGTGGTGATACCACTGAAACCCAGAACAGTCATCTGATCCTTTAAGCTGTAAATTTGTTTAGTTAATAATATCCTATTACCCGCCTTTGGGCGTTCCAGATGGCTCAGTGGTAAAGAATTCACCTGCAAAAGCAGGAGATGCGGGTTTGATCCCTGGGTCAGGAAGATTATCTGGAGAAGGAGATGGTAACCCACTCCAGTATTCCTGCCTGGGAAACATCATGGACAGAGGAGCCTGGCAAGCTGCAGTCCATGCAGTCACAAAAGAGCCGGACATGACTTATCAACTAAACAACAGCAACCCACTTTCACTGACCAAGCTTACTTTTATTGTTCTTGCAAGTTGCATACCCTCCAAGCTTCAAGTAACTTAAACAGCATACCATGAGACTTTTTAACTATCCTCTGTAGATAACACCTCTAATGTATGGATTGCTATAATAACAGTCTCCTAGGAGCTAGTCTTGCTCAGTGCAAATTGGTTGATACCAGTGACCATTTGACTGAACCCATGTAAGTGTCCGGTGCACAATCATTTGATATTAGAGGGCCAAAAGCTTCTAGTGAATGATGAATGGCTAACGCCACCATTTTCTGAGTCTGTCCATGAAAAAGCATGTAACTTAGATACGCCTGTGCACAGCAGCTACTGCATCACCTTTTTCCTGTCTCCAATCACCTCCCCCTGTACCTCTAACTACCCTATAGTCTTCACCCAACAATGTTCTAACCCCTCGCTTTGGTGGGGGTGCGAGGGTGAGGGACGGACCTGATATTTGTTCTCCTGCCTCTTCACTTGACTGTCTTGTGAATAAAACTTTCTCTGCTGTAAACCTCAACTACTTAGCATTTGGCTTGCTGCTCATGGAGCCAGCAAACTTGTTTTCAGTAACAACATTTACTCATATGGGAAATTCCAGAAGATGAACAGAATAATTTTTAAGGGGTGGGGTGGGTGGTCGGGGTTGGAGAAGTAGCAGCAGTTATATTTTGGCTATAGTGGTTATATTCAAGAAAGTCACTTAAAGTTTAGATATATATGATCCTGGAACCTAAAAGCTGTGAGTAGGGATTCACATTTTCTCTAAAAGCTAAATCTAAATTGAGAATAAGAACATGAATTGGGATAAGGAGGGGTAACAGTTTCCCAAAGAAGAGTAAGGAGCTGACAAAGACAGATGCCAAATATAAAGGTATACACACACACATACATATGTGTGCATGTATATACACACACACATATATATATATATTTGTGAATACACTTCATGAACACATACTTATATTGTGGCTATCAACCTATCTATAAAGATGTAGATGCATATGAATTCAGTTTGGACTATGGCATGAGCATGGGTCATGTTAGAAGCAAAAGAGGAAGAGGCACAACCCAACTGTTCAGTGATGGAGCAACCCTACATGCCCCGTCTGGCAGCCATGAGAGTTGGAAATTCACCCTTAACTCAGAAATTATTGGTAGTGATAAGGGAGGGAATATTAGATGAAATAAATATATATTGAACACCTACTATGTGCTAACTTGTGTGCATACCCTTTCCTGCCTGATTACAGGTAACTAAATAGAGAAGTTCTGTCCTTCACAATTTTTAAAGCATCTCCTGTCATCCACAAAAAAAGAAAACCTAGCTAAAAAGATAGTTACCACTTCAGATCCTGAGGACTTGTCAAGAATGTCCTACACAGTCAACTCTTTCTGCCTCATCCACCGAGGACATTTATAATTCTGACAAGACGTCTCTGTCTTTCAGAACATCCCTGCAGGAGGTTGTCAACTTTAAAAATTGATGCCCTAAATAGACGGGAGAAAAGTAGTTAATGTGCTTGTTTTCATGAACTAAAGTTCATGGAAGAACTCTGGACTCCTCCCCAAACACCACTGACAGACAACTGGTGTGACATGTACTTCATGCTGGCCCCTTTTATTCTCAAGCACATTTCTCTTCCTTAGAAATCTCTTTAACAAATGCTCCCTGGATTGATCATTCTCTCTGCTGGCAATCCTTTTTGCATTGGTGTAATTCAATTAGATGCCATAAGTATCTCTACATTCTTGCTTAATATAGAATAGATGTTTAACTGATGATAGCAAATTGTTAAACTTGTATGGTTAGTGTGGCTTATTTGCTGCTTGCATGCATGCTCAGTCATGTCGAACTCTTTGCCACCCCATGGACTGTAGCCTGCTAGGCTCCTCTGGCCATGGAATTTTCCAGGTGAGAATGCTGTTGTGGGTTGCTTTTTCCTTCTCCAGGGAATCTTCCTGACCCAGGGGATTGAATCCATGTCTCTTGCATCTCCTGCAGCGGCAGGTGGATTCTTTACCACCATGCCACCTGGGAAGCCCTAATGTCACTTGATTAGATTTATATTTTTTAATTTTATAAAAGCTGATTCCCCAATTATGTATTTTATGCTCTATGCTACGTCATAAATGTTGGATATGGAGGGTTTCTACCTATTTTGAATCTATAGATGTTAATCACTGTGCTATCTGAAACTTTCCTGAATGAGCCCACAGTGGTACCTGAAGCACATCTATTTTGCAAGCACTGATCCCTAGTGCTAGGTCATTACTAGAGATAACATAAAAGTATTTCTTTACCTGGAAGGAGCCAGGGAAAGATTAGTTCTTTCCTTTCCTTAAATAATCTTGTAAACAGTTCTCTTCTTTCCTTGTAGCAAAAATATGATTCTAATTATATTTTGGAATAGAATCTTGTCATTTCCAATGAAAGGAGCTTTTCTCAATATAAAAATAATAGATTATCACCATAAGAAACATGGAAAACATGAAATATTACAATCTATAAGTGCAATTTGCACCTTGTCTCTTCTTTTTGAGGATTTTACACAAGTCTTCCTGGCCCCTATACTTAGGAGTGAATATAATGCAATGCCACAGAATATAGCACATATTGTCTTTTGACAGATGGACACCTGAGTAACTTGTACCTTTAACTGTATTTACATTGCAAACCCATAACTCCTGTTTTGACAGACAGGTTTTGTAGCAGTCCACTTCAGTTGTCATTTTAGGAGTTCATTTTTGACCTGACAGTCTCTGTCAGCATTTAGTTTTTCAAGTTTGGATGGGCAAAGGGAACGTGTATAAAAACTCTGTTAATACAAGTGACAGCTGTTGACTAAGAATGATTCTAATGTGTGATACATTTTGCTTATGTAAAGATGCACAAATTAAAGTTCTTTTAAAAAACAGTAAGACCATAGTAAGACTATATACTTAGTGGTAAGCCTATAGTTAACAACGCTGTATTGCATATGTGAAAGTTGCTAAAAGTTGATCTTAACAGTTCTCATCATAAGAAAAAAACATTTGTAACTATTGCTGTGGTAGTTTAGTCGCTAAGTCATGTCCGACTCTTGCGACCCCATTGACTGTAGCCTGCCAGGCTCCTCTGTCTATGCAGTGGGTGCTAACTAGACTTATTTTGATGATCATTTCACAACAGATACAAAAATGGAATCATTAGGTTGTACATCTAAAACTAATGTTATATGTGAATTATATGTTAAAAATTAGTAAGACAATAACAAATAAAATGAGATCTTTTTCAGACATGGAAAGAATTAACAGAATGCACATNCCACGGTATGTCCTGTCTCTTATACACATCTAGATGTGTATAAGAGACAGGTCTATGCAGTGGGTGCTAACTAGACTTATTTTGATGATCATTTCACAACAGATACAAAAATGGAATCATTAGGTTGTACATCTAAAACTAATGTTATATGTGAATTATATGTTAAAAATTAGTAAGACAATAACAAATAAAATGAGATCTTTTTCAGACATGGAAAGAATTAACAGAATGCACATGAAATACTTAGTTCCAAAATAACAATTTCTGGCAGGTATTAAATGGCTAAATGATTTAAGTATATTTTAAAGAATTCTTCTGTTTGGATTTGTGCATATTTATAATTTAAAAAAACACATTTAATTGTGTGAATTTTGTGCATTTAGACTTGTGGCAATTCTACATCAAGAGTTTTCATTTCACTACTTATAAACAAACAAGTGGGGAATCCATATCAATAGTTACAGAATCATTGTATCAAGGAAGATATATATGTGGAACCTGGAAAAATTGTGCCTGTGTGCTAAGTTGCTTCAGTCGTGTCTGACTCTTTGCAACCCTATGGACCATAGCCCACCAGGCTTCTCTGTCCATGGGATTCTTCGAGCATGAATACTAGAGTGGGTTGCCATGCCCTCCTCCAAGGTATCTTTCCAACTCAAGTATCTAACCCAAGTCTCTTATGTCTCCTGTATTGGCAAGCAGATTCTTATTGCTAGCACCACCTGGGAAACCCAGAAAAATGGTATAGGTGACTTATTTGCAAAGCAGAAGTAGAGTCACAGATGTAGATACAAACAAAGGAGGAAGCAGGGGTGGGATGAACTGGGAGATTGGGATTGACATATATACACCACTATACATAAAATAGATAACTAATGAGAGCCTACTGTACAGCACAGGGAACCCTACTATGCTCTGCAGTGATCTAAATAGGAAGATAACCTAAAAAAGAGTGGATATATGTATATGTATAACTGATTCACTTTGCTGTAGAGCAGAAACTAACACAACACTATAAAGCAATGATACTATAATAAAATTAATTAAAAATGCTTCAAAAGGAAGCAGTAATAATATACTCAACTTTTTACTTTAACATACATACTATTATTTAGTGATCCATGAAAGTACCAGTCTTTGGGTTTCCCTGGTGGTTCAGCAGTGAAGAATCTGCCCGCAATGCAGGAGCCATAAGAGATGCAGTTTCAGTCCCTAGGTCAAGAAGAGCCTTTGGAGGAGGACACAGCAACCCACTCCAGCATTCTTGCCTGGAGAATCCCATGGACCCAGGAGCCTGGCCGGCTTCAGTCCATAGCATCACAAAGAGTCAGACACATTTGAAGCTACTTAGAATGCAATCTATGGAGAAGGTGTCATTCTGCAGCATTTGAATTAGCTGTTTCTGCTGTAATTGGCTCCTCCTATAGGGAGTGAAAATGAACTGAGCTTTGGAATGATAACCCTCCCTCATGGATAGCAATGACATCAAGAATACTTTCAGGACTAGGGCACTGAGGGGGAAGGTGTTCGGGAATTAAGACCGAAAGCTCACTGAAGGCGAAAGCAGGGGCCAGGGATCTCCTTCTTCATCCGAATGAATACTTATCAAACACATGAATGGTATGTAGATCTTGTTTTTCTTGTTTTTGTTTCCCCTAGAAATGGCACCCCACTCCAGTACTCTTGCCTGGAAAATCCCATGGACGGAGGAGCCTGGTGGGCTGTAGTCCATGGGGTCACTAAGAGTCGGACACAACTGAAGTGACAGCAGCAGCAGCAACAACAGATAGTTTGTATTCTTAGGAGCAGCCTGGATAATAGTCATTTCTTAAATTTTCTTTGACCCATCATTGCTAATTTTCACCAGTAACACAAAGTGGAAAAATAACTCAAAGAATAGAAGATTTGGTCATTCAGAATTTACACACTAAATTCAGACAGACGACCAACATGCCCAAAGCAGGAACAGGATCACAAATTATCAGAGTGAAGCAGTTTGAAATTGACATAACTATAAGAGTAGCTAATTATCAGCAGAAGCACCAAATACAAACACTACAGAAGGAAACTTTTCTGGTAGGTTGACACATTCATGCTGTGGGTCACTGAACAATAACCATGTACAAAATGAAAAGTTAACATATTATTACTGATTCTGTAAAAACAACACTGTAATAACTATGCCTGTGTAATTCCATAGCTTGGATATGAAAAAGAGAAAGTATTTTATGCATTTCAGTAGGTAAGATTGGTAAAATAATTAAAAGTCAAAGAAGATGAGGAATGGTATGGAAGGATAATATCATGGTAGAATTCTATTCAGTTATATTACTTAGAATTATATTCTATTTTAAAATATATATATATATATATATATATATATTCTATTGTACATATTCTCTGAGAATCCTATTTTATGTAACTGGGTTTCAAAGCATTTCCTAAGCTTTCCTATTGTGTCATAAAGTTAATCAATTTTTTTTTTTTCCGACTGTGTGCTAAGTCGCTTCAGTCTTTGTAACCCTATGGAATGTAGTCCTCCAGGTTCCTCTGTCCATGGGATTTTCCAGGCAAGAATACCAGAGGGGGTTGCCATTTCCTTCTTCAGGGGATCTTCCTGACCCAGGGATCAAACTCAGATCTCCTGCATTGGCTGGCAGATTCTGTACCACTGAACTATCTGGGAAATCCCTGAGTAATCCAAGGCAAGCTTTACTGTGATCTCATGCCCTCCAGAGACCAGAGAGGAAGAAAGGGGAGCATCCTTTGCCAAACATAAAAATAAATAAGTGAAGGTTATCATCATAATTGTGGAAAGGAACACTGCACTTGATCAGCAGAGAACTGATCAGCAGGGGTGGAGTAACAGGAAGGGAGGCGTGTTTATGGAGTAATTTTAGCACTTTATATCCCCAAGAAACTAAACCCATTTACATTCTTTCAACAGACATTTATTGATCACTTACTACTAGATGNACACACTAAATTCAGACAGACGACCAACATGCCCAAAGCAGGAACAGGATCACAAATTATCAGAGTGAAGCAGTTTGAAATTGACATAACTATAAGAGTAGCTAATTATCAGCAGAAGCACCAAATACAAACACTACAGAAGGAAACTTTTCTGGTAGGTTGACACATTCATGCTGTGGGTCACTGAACAATAACCATGTACAAAATGAAAAGTTAACATATTATTACTGATTCTGTAAAAACAACACTGTTATAACTATGCCTGTGCAATTCCATAGCTTGGATATGAAAAAGAGAAAGTATTTTATGCATTTCAGTAGGTAAGATTGGTAAAATAATTAAAAGTCAAAGAAGATGAGGAATGGTATGGAAGGATAATATCATGGTAGAATTCTATTCAGTTATATTACTTAGAATTATATTCTATTTTAAAATATATATATATATATTCTATTGTACATATTCTCTGAGAATCCTATTTTATGTAACTGGGTTTCAAAGCATTTCCTAAGTTTTCCTATTGTGTCATAAAGTTAATCAATTTTTTTTTTTTTTTCCCGACTGTGTGCTAAGTCGCTTCAGTCTTTGTAACCCTATGGAATGTAGTCCTCCAGGTTCCTCTGTCCATGGGATTTTCCAGGCAAGAATACCAGAGGGGGTTGCCATTTCCTTCTTCAGGGGATCTTCCTGACCCAGGGATCAAACTCAGATCTCCTGCATTGGCTGGCAGATTCTCTACCACTGAACTATCTGGGAAATCCCTGAGTAATCCAAGGCAAGCTTTACTGTGATCTCATGCCCTCCAGAGACCAGAGAGGAAGAAAGGGGAGCATCCTTTGCCAAACATAAAAATAAATAAGTGAAGGTTATCATCATAATTGTGGAAAGGAACACTGCACTTGATCAGCAGAGAACTGATCAGCAGGGGTGGAGTAACAGGAAGGGAGGCGTGTTTATGGAGTAATTTTAGCACTTTATATCCCCAAGAAACTAAACCCATTTACATTCTTTCAACAGACATTTATTGATCACTTACTACTAGATGCTGGCAATATAGCAGGGAGCAAAACAAAAATCCTTTCCTAGAAAGCTTACATTTTAGTGAGGGGGGTGATAGACCAGAAGCAGATAAATAAGAATATTAGATAACATGTTAAATTATGATAAGTGCTCTGAGGAAAACAGGGGAAAGAAAGATAATCAGGAGCTACTCTGTCTGGAGAGGAGGCTGAGATGGGTTTTTAAACCAGATGGTCAAGGAACAGAAGATTGCTAGAGCAAACAACTTTAGAAGTCATTATTTTACACAACATGTCTATGAAAATTGTAAAAATTCCTGGCTTGCAATGTATTTAGAGATTTATCTACAAAGACGTTTATCACAGCTTTATTTATAATAGTAAGAAAATATAAATAAAGTAAAACTCCAACTGAAGCATTTGTTAAATAAACTACAGATGGAAAAAAAAATGAAACAACATTTTAAAATTGTGTTGTGGAAGAAAATTTAAAGGCATGGGGTATGTGCTCCATAGTTGCAAAAACATATATGCCATATGCTTCTTATTTCTTTGGTATATTTTTCTCCAATTATAAAAGAGGGCAATGGTATTACATAAAATATTGATAATGTTACTATCACAGAGGCATGATAGATATTTTTAATTTTTTAAACCTTGTCTTTTTCATTTTGTATTAGAAACAAGTTTCCTTATATAAAACATTAAAATAAACTGGAAAGACCTAAAATCTAGAACATTTACAACTGCCTTTATAAGACATAGAAAAGATGCTTATCCAACTTAAAGATGGCAATTTAAAGAGTTGACATTGTGTAAGAAGAGTCAAGATCAGAGATTATTTTGACAGACTGGAAAGGGCCAAACACATCAAGATAAACTTTATTAAAAATAAATTTGAAATCTCAATTTGGGCTTTTCAAAAAATCAATTTGAGAGTTATAGTTTAACTAGGAGATCCATTTGACAGCAGCTCATGCAAAGAAAGACCTAAGGGTATTAATGGCCACAAGCTCTATAGAAGCTCACAGTCTGACACAACTGCTTAGAAGCTAATTAATTTTTCCATTAATTAATATGCTTCTGGTGTCAGCATGGGAGACATAATGGTCCCTCTGTAGCCTACACTGGTCAGATAAAATTGGGTCCCCAGATGTGGTGAAACATTCTCACTGCATCTTGTTTTTCTCCTTTACAGCCCTAGTCACACTTGAAACTCATGAATTTAAGCAATGCTCTTTTAATATCCTCTGTCTCTGCTAAAAGACGCTTACTCCTTGGAAGAAAGGGAGTGACCAACCTAGACAGCATATTCAAAAGCAGAGACATTACTTTGCCAACAAAGATCCGCCTAGTCAAGGCTATGGTTTTTCCTGTGGTTATGTATGGATGTGAGAGTTGGACTGTGAAGAAGGCTGAGCACCGAAGAATTGATGCTTTTGAACTGTGATGTTGGAGAAGACTCTTGAGAGTCCCTTGGACTGCAAGGAGATCCAACCAGTCCATTCTAAAGGAGATCAGCCCTGGAATTTCTTTGGAAGGAATGATGCTAAAGCTGAAACTCCAGTACTTTGGCCACCTCATGCAAAGAGTTGACTCATTGGAAAAGACTCTGATGCTGGGAGGGATTGGGGGCAGGAGGAGAAAGGGATGACAGAGGATGAGATGGCTGGATGGCATCACTGACTCAATGGACGTGAGTCTGGGTGAACTCCGGGAGTTGGTGATGGACAGGGAGGCCTGGCATGGGGTCGCAAAGAGTCGGACACGACTGAGCGACTGAACTGAAATGAACTGTCTCTGCTATCCTTAAGCCCCCTGCGGGCAGGAACTGTGCCTTTATGCCTTTGTTATTTATTGCTTTATCTCCAATGTCTAATGTAGACACTCACACATACACACAAAAAAATTGCTGTTCGGTAATGTCAGTTATAGTAACCTCATTTATTTATTCTATTTGACAACACTTATCATCATGTCTATGTGTGCTAGGTATGAATCTAAGACCTTTAGAGATAGACATTAATTCTTTAATCTTTACTGCACCCATGTGAAGCAGATATATGAGAGCACTGAGACAAAGAGGTTATGAAATGTACCCAAGTTGGTAAGGGGCAGAGCTGAAATCTGAACACAGGCACACCACATTCTGCTGACTTTCAGGAACAAAACTCTNGAAAGTTATGACCAACTTAGACAGCATATTCAAAAGCAGAGACGTTACTTTGCCTACTAAGGTCCTTCTAGTCAAGGCTATGGTTTTTCCAGTGGTCATGTATGGATGTGAGAGTTGGACTATAAAGAAAGCTGAGCGCCGAAGAATTGATGCTTCTGAACTGTGGTGTTGGAGAAGACTCTTGAGAGTCCCTTGGACTGCAAGGAGATCCAACCAGTCCATCCTAAAGGAGGTCAGTCCTGAATGTTCATCGGAAGGACTGATGTTGAAGCTGAAACTCCAATACTTTGGCCACCTGATGTGAAGAACTGACTCATTTGAAAAGACCCTGATGCTGGGAAAGATTAGGGGCAGGAGGAGAAGGAGACGACAGAGGATGAGATAGTTGGATGGCACCACCAACTCAATGGACATGGGTTTGGGTGGACTCTGGGAGTTGGTGGTGGACAGAGAGGCCTGGTGTGCCGTGGTTCATGGAGTCGCAAAGAATCGGACACGACTGAGCGACTGAACTGAGCTGAACTGGGAGACAGTGAAAGACAGAGGAGCGTTTGGGCTGCAGTCCACGGGGCCACAGAGAGGCAGGCAGAACTTAGCAGCCGACCAGCAACCAGAGCCCCGACTAGAAAGCAGCACAAACACCCCCAGCAGAGACAGAGTGTGCGACACGTCACTGTGCAATGGGAAAAGGCCGTGTTCTCAAGTCACGGTGTGAAGGGGAGAGGCCGTGTTCCGAGCGGGTGTGCAACAAGTCACCCTGTGAAGGGAAAAGGCCGTGTTCCAAGCAGGTGTGCGACACGTCACTGTGTGAAGGGAAAAGGCCGCATTCCAAGCGGGTGTGCGACAAGTCACCCTGTGAAGGGAAAAGGCCGCGTTTCGAGTGGGTGTGTGACAAGTCACTGTGTGAAGGGAAAAGGCCGCGTTCCGAGCGGGCGTGCAACACGTCAACATGTGGAGGGAAAAGGCCGCATTGCAGGTGTGCGACACGTCACCATGTGAAGGGAAAAGGCCGCATTCCGAGTGGATGTGCGACACATCAGAAAAGGCCATGTTCCGAGTGGGCGTGCGACACGTCACCGTGTGAAGGGAAAAGGCCGTGTTCCGAGCGGGCGTGCGACACGTCACCGTGTGAAGGGAAAAGGCCATGTTCCGAGCGGGCGTCGTGTGAAGGGAAAAGGCCGTGTTCTGAGCGGGTGTGCGACAAGGAGGAGAAGGAGACGACAGAGGATGAGATAGTTGGATGGCATCACCAACTCAATGGACATGGGTTTGTGTGGACTCTGGGAGTTGGTGGTGGACAGAGAGGCCTGGTGTGCCGTGGCTCATGGGGTCGCAAAGAATCGGACATGACTGAGCGACTGAACTGAGCTGAACTGGGAGACAGTGAAAGACAGAGGAGCCTTTGGGCTGCAGTCCACGGGGCCACAGAGAGGCAGGCAGAACTTAGCAGCCAACCAGCAACCAGGGCCCGGCTAGAAAGCAGCACAAACACCCCCAGCAGAGACAGGGTGCGCGACACGTCACTGTGCAATGGGAAAAGGCCGTGTTCTCAAGTCACAGTGTGAAGGGGAGAGGCTGTGTTCCGAGCGGGCGTGCGACACGTCACCGTGTGGAGGGAAAAGGCCGTGTTCCGAGCGGGCGTGCGACACGTCACCGTGTGGAGGGAAAAGGCCGTGTTCCGAGTGGGCGTGTGACACATCACCGTGTGGAGGAAAAAGGTCGTGTTCCGAATGGGTGTGCAACAAGTCACCGTGTGAAGAGAAATGTTCTGAGCGGGTGTGCGACACGTCACTCTGTGAAGGGAAAAGGCCGTGTTCCGAGTGGGGAGAGATGAAGAGAGGATCTCAATGAGCTGAAAGAACCAGGAAAGACTTAACGGGAAGCCTTGAAGCAAGAGTAGGACTCAGGAAAGAACAGAATGGGGAAGGGGGATCCCACAGGAAGGAGCCAGGCGCTGAGCAAGGGGGCAATCCCACAGGACACAGAAAGGTCAAAGCGCCCAAGCATCGGGGGCCATAAACTGTCTTGCCCAGTAGAAGTGGGACCCCAAGACCACGGAGGGGAAGGATGCAAGACGGCCAGTCTCCAAGCCCACATGAGAGCATGGCGTCCAACAAGACCAAAGACTGTGCAGCTAAACGGTAAAGAGCCCAGGGCTGAAGTGCGCCTTGAGGTTGAAACCTGGCCTCAAATTCATTCCCGGCTCCCAGCCCTCGGACACCTCGCTAAACCTCCGTGTCTCACTGTCTGGAACCGTACATGAAGTGATAAGGTCGTCATGAAAACCCAAGGAGAAAATGCTTAAATTGCACTCACGTGCTCCCAGGAACGCAGAACACTCAATTTGTTAGCTAACATTACACACCAAAGACTAGTCAAACAAAATATTGAGTTTAAGGTTACCCGAGACAAAAATCCAGGGTGTGTGGGTACCATAATCAAAGCTAACCACTCACTCAGAAGGTTCTGGAATGACCACTGGGAGAAGAACGGTCGTGGCTCCTGCAGCCTCAAATACCAAAGCACAGAATTTAGTCCCTGGGGCTTCAAACTCTGCTCTCGGAAGCTGAAGGAATGGGAGCAGCTCTGTGTTGCAAGGATGCATTACAGTGTGATTACACGTGATTATTCCTGATGTGATTACACGTCAGCTAGGCCTTTCAGGTGCTTGGCTGAAAGGTTTTGATAAAGTTCTGATCATTTCTAAAACAATCTTTCTCCTCTACTCCTGTGAAGAGGCAGAATTTGACAATGATACAGATAATGATGGCTCACCTCTCTGTAAAACATCTGAGTTAAATGTAGTCTTTGGTTTTCTCCAAGGAGCATAGCTCCCAGCTTCAAAACAAGGTTTTGCTCATCTTAAAGTAATTAGAGAATTATCTACTAAGTAATTCTATGTTCCTATGTTGTGAAATTCAACAAGAACACAAAATGAAATTAACATCCAGGTCCTACTACAAAGCCGTTGTTTTTTTTTTTTTCTTCCATCCCAGAAAATTCTCTTATCTTTTATAAAGAAACATACTAATTTTATTTTAGGAGAAAGACAAGCTATCCTTGTGAAAATACTGGAGACTGAGCAAACACATCATCAGATAACAGAGAGAAAACACAGTTCAGACATCAGAAAGGGGATCTGAGGTAGCGCCTGCAGCCTGGAGGGACCTCAAAAGTTCTATCCAACTTCCCCGGGCTGAGAGGTTTTCATCCTCTGCAGGCCTCAGTTCCTACATCCAAAAACAATGCACTGTGTAGGGTTGTGTGTGCGCTCAGTCGCATCCGACTCTTTGTGATCCCGTGGACTGTAGCCCACCAGGCTCCTCTGTCCCTAGGATTTCCCAGGTAAGAATACTGGAGTGGGTTGCCATTTCCTACTCCAGGGATCTTCCCAACCCAAAGATCGAACCCACGCCTCTTATGTCTCTTTGTAGGACTATAAAGAGATGAAGCAGAAAGCCTGACACTCCATACCCACGACAGCTGATAATGTATCTGTTACCTGTTGAAAAGTCTGAGTAGGAGAAGGCCTCCCACGTTTCTCTCGGTACTTTATCCCATCGGGCAGGCCGATGAGGAAGGATCCTTGGGAGAAAAGAGGCAGAAGGAATTGGAAATCCTGTCTAAGTTGGGCCCCTCTTCACTCCAGGAAGGTGTTAGGTGTCCAGGGACCTACAAAGCCAAAAGTGTTACTGGACCAGGCCATGGTCCCAGCCATACAGAAGACGTTCACCCTCTTTGTATACTTAGGGGTGAAAGAGATGCAAAATAGAAACCTACGCACTAAAAAGCAAAAGATGGTCTCAAACCGACCCTTTCCTCCACAGACCGCTTTACTAGAATAGATGAAAACCAGCAATTTTACTACTCCTTTGATCTGAACTAACATGCCTCCTAAGCACCTGGTTACCATCACCTGTATTTAGCAGTTAACTCCTCATCTACCTTTACAGCAGAAAAACGGCAACTAAGCAATGTCGACTGAACGGTGATTTCGCGCTGACAGATATGGGAGACTTAGTGGAGGAGCAGCTCCCACTGTGTGTGACTGCCCCAGTAAGCTTTTGCATCCACGGTCCACCCGAACTGCTGTTCTCCATGAGAGCCTCGATATGCACTTGGCCAGGACCCCTGGCCCTTCAAAATTCAACCATGAGTTGCCTGTTTTTGCCAGCTTAGCGTTAAATGTATTTTGAGGACATATCCAAGTCTTTCAAAACTTAATCACTCACTCGGGGGCAGCTATTGCTGAGTACCTGCTAGGGACACCTCTCCTACGCAGTAGGGGCTGGGGGGCCTGTCCCTGTCTCTTATACNTAGCCTACACTGGTCAGATAAAATTGGGTCCCCAGATGTGGTGAAACATTCTCACTGCATCTTGTTTTTCTCCTTTACAGCCCTAGTCACACTTGAAACTCATGAATTTAAGCAATGCTCTTTTAATATCCTCTGTCTCTGCTAAAAGACGCTTACTCCTTGGAAGAAAGGGAGTGACCAACCTAGACAGCATATTCAAAAGCAGAGACATTACTTTGCCAACAAAGATCCGCCTAGTCAAGGCTATGGTTTTTCCTGTGGTTATGTATGGATGTGAGAGTTGGACTGTGAAGAAGGCTGAGCACCGAAGAATTGATGCTTTTGAACTGTGATGTTGGAGAAGACTCTTGAGAGTCCCTTGGACTGCAAGGAGATCCAACCAGTCCATTCTAAAGGAGATCAGCCCTGGAATTTCTTTGGAAGGAATGATGCTAAAGCTGAAACTCCAGTACTTTGGCCACCTCATGCAAAGAGTTGACTCATTGGAAAAGACTCTGATGCTGGGAGGGATTGGGGGCAGGAGGAGAAAGGGATGACAGAGGATGAGATGGCTGGATGGCATCACTGACTCAATGGACGTGAGTCTGGGTGAACTCCGGGAGTTGGTGATGGACAGGGAGGCCTGGCATGGGGTCGCAAAGAGTCGGACACGACTGAGCGACTGAACTGAAATGAACTGTCTCTGCTATCCTTAAGCCCCCTGCGGGCAGGAACTGTGCCTTTATACCTTTGTTATTTATTGCTTTATCTCCAATGTCTAATGTAGACACTCACACATACACACAAAAAAATTGCTGTTCGGTAATGTCAGTTATAGTAACCTCATTTATTTATTCTATTTGACAACACTTATCATCATGTCTATGTGTGCTAGGTATGAATCTAAGACCTTTAGAGATAGACATTAATTCTTTAATCTTTACTGCACCCATGTGAAGCAGATATATGAGAGCACTGAGACAAAGAGGTTATGAAATGTACCCAAGTTGGTAAGGGGCAGAGCTGAAATCTGAACACAGGCACACCACATTCTGCTGATTTTCAGGAACAAAACTCTGAGTAATGGACACCTAGGTTGCTTCTGTATCCTGGCTATTGTAAATAGTGCTGCAATGAACATTGGGCTGCATGTGTCTTTTTGAATTATGGTTTTCTCAGGGTATATGCCCAGCAGTGGGCTTCACGGGTAGCTCAGCTGGTAAAGAATCCATCTGTAAGGCAGGAGACTTCAGTTCAATTTCTGGGTTAGAAAGTTCCCCTGTAGAAGGGATAGGCTACTCACTCCAGTATTCATGGGCTTCCCTGGTGGCTCAGATGTAAAGAACCCGCCTGCAATGCGAGAGACCTGGGTTCGACCTCTGGGTTGGGAAGATCTCTTGGAGGAGGGCATGGCAACCCACTCTAATATTCTTGCCTGGAGAATCCCATGGACAGAGGAGCCTGGAGGGCTACAGTCCATGGGGGTCGCAAACAGTCAGACTTGACTGAGCGACTAAGCACAACACTTGTGCAGCAGTAGGATTGCTGGGTCATATGGTAGTTTTACTCTTAGTTGTTTTTAAAGAATCTCTGTACTGTACTCCATAGGGGCTGTATCAATTTACATTCCCATCCACAGTGGACGTTGTTGTTATTTAGTCGCTAAGTCATGTCTGACTCATTTGCAATCCCTTGGACTATAGCCCATGAGGCTCCTCTGTCCATGGGATTTTCCAAGCAAGAATACCAGCGAGGGCTTTCATTTCCTTCTCCAGGGGATCTTCCCAACCCAGGGATCAAACCTACGTTTCACTGAGACACTGGGAAGCCCAACAGTGCAAGAGGGTTCCCTTTTCTCCACACCCTCTCCAGCATTTACTGTTGTAGACTTTTTGATGATGGCCACTTTGAGTGGTGTGAAGTGATACCTCATTGTAGTTTTGATCTGCATTTCTCTAATAATGAGTGATGCTGAGCATCTGTTCATTTGTTTGTTGACCATCTGTATGTCTTCTTTGGAGAAATGTCTGTTTCTAGGTCTTCTGCTCATTTCTTTTATTGGGTTGTTTGTTTTTCTGCATGAGCAGCTTGTATATTTTAGAGATTAACCTTTTGTCATTTGCTTCACTTGCAATTATTTTCTCCCATTCTGACGCTTGTCTTTTCATCTTTATAGCTTCCTGTGCTGTGATAAAGGTTTTAAGTTTAATTAGGTTCAATTTGTTCGTTTTTACTTTTATTTTCATTACTCTATGAGGTAGATCAAAGAGGATCTTGCTGCAATTTATGTCAAACAGTGTTCTGCCCATGTTTTCCTCTAAGAGTTTTATAATAAGTTTCTGGCCTTACATTTTAGGTCTTTAATCGATTTGAGTTTTATTTTGGTATATGATGTTAAGAAGTGTACTAATTTCACTCTTTTTCATGTAGCTGTCTAGTTTTCCCAGTATCATTTATTGAATCCATTCTGACGCTTGTCTTTTCATCTTTATAGCTTCCTGTGCTGTGATAAAGGTTTTAAGTTTAATTAGGTTCAATTTGTTCGTTTTTACTTTTATTTTCATTACTCTATGAGGTAGATCAAAGAGGATCTTGCTGCAATTTATGTCAAACAGTGTTCTGCCCATGTTTTCCTCTAAGAGTTTTATAATAAGTTTCTGGCCTTACATTTTAGGTCTTTAATCGATTTGAGTTTTATTTTGGTATATGATGTTAAGAAGTGTACTAATTTCACTCTTTTTCATGTAGCTGTCTAGTTTTCCCAGTATCATTTATTGAAGAAGCTATATTTTCTCCACTGAATATTTTTGCTTCCTTTGTCAAAGATAAGGTGCCCACTGGTGTGTGGGTTTATCTCTGGGCCTTCTGTTTTGTTCCATTGACATGTATTTCTGTTTTGTGGCAGTACAGTACTGTCTTGCTTATCTTAGCTTTGTAGTATAGTCTGAGGTCGGGAAGATTGATTCTCAGAGGTCTTTTTCTTTTTCTATTGCTTTGACTATTTTTGTGTTTCCATACACACTGTAAAATTTTTTGTTCTAGCTCTGTGAAAACAGCCATGGATAATTTGATATGGATTGCACTGAATCTGTAGATTGCTTTTGGTAGCATAGTCATTTTCACAATATTGATTCTTCCAATACAAGAATGTGATATATTTCTCCATCTGTTTCTCTTGTCTTCAATTTCTTTCATCAGTGTCTTTCAGTTTTCTGCACACAGGTCTTTTATCTCCTTAGGTAAGTTTATTCCTAGGTATTTTATTCTTTCCATTGCAATGGTGAATGGGATTGTTTCCTCAGTTTCTCTTATAAAAAGGGACGAATTTGAGTCAGTTGAACTGAGGTAGATGAACCTAGAGCCGGTTATATAGCGTGAAGTCAGAAAGAGAAAAAACAAATACTGTATATCAATGCACATGTATGAAATCTAGAAAAATGCAGATATCGAGAAAAGACTCTGAAAAAAAAAATCATGCCTTATCTGTAGGAAGTTGATCAGGAAAAGGAGTCTAAGTGACATACCATCTTGAAAGGTTTAAAAGAAATGGACCAATTTAAGCCAAAAACCAACCACAACAACAAAAAACCAGAGTTCACATGATTACTTGACTCTGAATTTAGAGTACTTCTATGCAAAACAGGAAGTAATGATGAAAATTAATGAACTCTCCTACATAAAGTATGAACCTATAACCCTAGTTACTAGGGCAATACCTATTGATGCCAGTGGTGGCAACACAATTATCAACAGCATTCTCTTTCACTCTCAAAAATGTTTCAATTTGGACAATCAGTTATTGCATGGTCACCAAGTTTGTGGCCTAAAAGATTTCATATCATTCACAAACTTAATTTTTACAAAAGTCTTGCTGGTGGTCTAGTCGCTATGTTGAGTCTGACTCTTACAACCCCATGGGCTGTAATCCACCAGGCTCCTCTGCCCGTGGGATTTTCCAGGCAAGAACACTGGAGTGGGTTTCCATTTCCTTCGCCAGGGGATCTTCCCATCCCAGGGACGAACTTGAGTCCCCTGTGCTGCAGGCAGATTCTTTACCAACTGAGCTACTAGGGAAGTCCTATGTAACTGGTATTGATATTAGTTTACCATTCCTCTTTCTTCAACCTGGAAAACATAACCTTGTTCCAAAATACTTCACTAGTTAGTGGCAGAGCTCTGATCTGGACCCAGATTGTCTGATTTAAACTCATGTGTTCTCTGTTTACTCTGCTGAGTAATTCAACTTGCTCTGTACTGCTACAGAGCACAGGACTAGGACAAACAGGTAGATATCCCTAAGAAATACTTTATCTGCAAATGAAGCACCACCTGGAATGTGTTTGTATATTAGAAAAAAAGAAGACTGACAATGACTGAACTACATGGTCAGTTGAAAATCTGATCACTAAAAAGTGCCCACACCCAGGACTGAATGGGCAAGGGGCATGGTTTTCACCAAGGGGGGCCTCCTGCACCAATAGAGCGTTGAAGAGTGTTGAACCTGTGAGCATCTCAGAATGTGAGACACAGATTTTTGGCAAAAGAAACAATTAGTGGGTCATGAAGTGAATTTTGGCACTACATGGCCCTAGCATTCCAAATCAGTGACAGGCCTAGTGAGAACTTTAGATTCCCCTTTTAATTATGGTTTCAATCCTTCCATCACTGCCTACGGGAAAGCCTGAGATTGGTGCTAATACAATTGTAATGTTACTCATGAGAAAAACAACCCCTCAAAGATGTCTACATCCTAATCACTAGAACCAATGTGTATGTTATCTTACATGGCAAAAATGATCTTAACAGACAGGATTAAGGTTAAGAACCTTGAAATGTGAATACTACTTTGGAGTCTCTGAGTGAGTCCAATCTAATTCCCATGAGTCCTCAAAAGAGGACAATTTTTCTCAGCTGTAGAAAGAGCGAGCCATGAGGACAGAAGCAGAGTCAAAGAGATGCAATGTTGCTGCTCAGAAAATGAGCCAAGAAATGCGGTGGCCTCTAGAAGCTGGAAAATGCAGGAAAATGGGTTTGGTCCCTAGGGACTCCAGAAAGTACTGCAACCCTGCCAAGACTTGATTTTAGCCATGAGACCAGTGTCCAACTTTTGACTTACAGAATTAAGAAAACAAGCCACCAAGCTTACAGTAATTGTTTATAGCAAGGATATGGAACTCATAATGAAGGGTATGGGGATAGGCAAAAATTATGAAAATGGTATTGAAATAACTGAGGTATAGAAAGCAATTACTCTAAATGACTTACATCGTTACTTCCAATTCTGCAGGACTCTGATGATATTCCATCACCTGTCAGATTTCAGTTCTTCCCAGTAGCTAGTTTGGTGTTTCCAGTGTTTTCATAGGCATTCCAGGAAGAAATTTAAGAACAGAATTATCGAAGTGAAACAAAATCTTGTTTGGGGAGAGTTTGCTTATTTTTCAGGGATACAGTGCTGGAGATGTAGGTATGAACTTCTTACTTACAATCAAGTCATTTTTAGGTGAATTCCGTTGTCTAGAGTTATCCTCTTGTCCGAGATTAGTCAGTTTTATTATTCACACATGACAGTATTTTTCTTAAAAAATATTGGCTATACCGGTTTTACAGATTAACCTAAGGAATTTTCTGCTCCAGTTGATGTGAAAAGCAATCATTGTGGGAGTTCGTGTAAAAAAATAAATAAATACAAAAAAAAAAAAAAAGCAATCATTGTATCCCAACAAAATGCAAGTCGAATTTGATAGCATATGGTGAGTTCATGTTACATATGAAGGAGAAAGCAATTAGGATTAACCAAGTCTATTTGCTCTAAGTTGTTTTGTTCTGCCATTTTGAGAATTCACAGCCTACAGACTCATGTTTGATTACAATAATACCCAATGTACCTGGTTGACGTAACAATTAACCATTCCACATTCATCATATTCTCCTTTGACTCAATTACACATGTTGAGATACACACAAATGTCTTCAGGAGAAAAACAGAGGTTAATTCAAGACAGAGGGAAATGTGAGCACTCCATATTGTTTGATTGGTTATATGTTACATGTGTAATTTGTGTACCAATAAAGAAGGACAAGCATATAGCCAGTGAATACATAATCAGGGTCATTAAAAGAGAGCTTGTAATTTCATAATGTTAGTCAAATGCTATCTGATCAACTTGCTTCCAGCAACTAATGAGGCAAATAGATGTCAACTCATCTTAAATCTGAAGAATGGCATATCCTAGAACTAGAGGTGTTTTTTTAAAATTTTTCATCTTTCTTAGGGTGAATTAATTTATCTTGAAGAAATGTATTTTCATGCTAATGCCAATGAAATAATACCCAAGAGCAGATTTGAAAATGGCAGGTTGTAATTTGTTGTGGCCATGGAGCCATGGATTGGCCACAATCTCCAAAAATGCCTGTTATCAAATGGTCAGAAAAGTCTTGAGTAGACACCCCTCTGAGTCATCATCTTCAGGCTACTAAAACACCATACTTCACTCACATGCCACAAACTAAAATAAGAATGGAAAATTGATCTTCCCCTGAAGAAAATCTTAATTTAATAGATTTCCAGCTTAGTTTTAAGAAGAAAATGTCATACTCTTTTAGCCAAGAGTGATTTGACTGTGTATTAGGCCTGACCCATAGTACAGGAAATACATTTTTGAGTTCTTTAACGATTGATGACTGTTCACATGATACAAAGCTAGTTTTGAATTACTGTGCTTTCACCACTGAGAAGAATGTAAAATACCATTTTTCTTTAAAAAAAATATATTTTTTTTATTCCTGATACAAGTAGGAATTCTTTTGAGGTCAATTGGTGTTTGTTTTAGAGCAAAGTTGATATTACTCAAACCCTGGGTTCTAGCAAATTATTAATTAATTGATAATTATTTATTAATTATTGATAATTGATAGAGATTAATTGCAGAAATCTTATAGATTAATTATTTCTGGACTCTTTTTAATAAATTAAACTTTGTAAAAGATATATTGTATATCCATTGCCTCTTTCTAACATATCCCCAATTACAGATAGAGCTGAAAGAAACCTGATAAAATCATGTAACACTGTCCCATCTTCATTCAATTTAAGTTATAACATTAGACTTTTAGAAGCAGACTTTTGGAAGTTCCTTGGAAGCAGGAGCCTAATGTCTAGAGTTAGAAAGTAGGGACCCCATTCCTTGCTTTACTGACATATCCTTAGTAAACAGTGTGTGGGAAACTGTCTACATACAGCCGTATACACTGTATATGACTTTAATAACACCATAGTGTTTATTTTATATTTAAAGAGAAAAATTAGGTTGACTCTCAAATGAGCATGTAAACATCTTCTCTAGCCCTATAATACAGTAGCTGATTTTGTCTCAAAGACTGAAACTCAGCTTTCCTAGACAGCCTTCTGTGATCAACTTCTGTGATCACATTTGTGTAAAATACCCGTAGTTCCAATAACTAAACAATACTATTTGGCATGGGGAAAACCTGATCCAAGCATATTTTTCTTTTTAAACACAAAATTTTGAAACATCTTACTTCTTTAGGTACTAACTAGAGTCAAGGGACTCTTTATTCTAATTTCTAGCTCGAATATCCTAAACCTGTCTGAAAAACCAAGGTTTTTTTTGAGCAGACAACACACAGATACTCAGACACACATTACTTGATGTTTCAATTAACACCATTTCAAAGTTCAGTACTCAGCGCCTTTCCATAAAAATTAAAAAAACTCAAAGTTCTCAGCAATATCTTCTGTTGCTGTTGTTTAGTCATTCAGTTGTATCCGACTTTTTTGCGACCCCNGGTGGGGGCGTGGCAGAGGAAACCACGCCCTGTGCTGGCCCGTCGGGTCTCTAGCATCTCAGGCGCTGATCGTGATGGGCAAGTTCTCGATCTTCCTTCACAGGCGAAGACCTCGCTGGGAAACCAGGCACCTAACGACCGATCGTGGCAGGGAGCCCCTTCCGCCTCCACGCAGACCCCCCCCTACCTCTTGCTCTCACGGACCCTGCCCTCTGCCTCTCACTTACCCCAGTAACACGTTCCCAGCTGGATGAGACAGCAGGACGCTCCAAGCGGAGAGTTAAAAGGCGTCTGGGCTGTCATCGGAGATGAAACGCCCAAGGAAGCCTCGACTGCCCTAGCGCTAACGGGACCCCAGCCCAGCAAGGCAGCTTTGGGATGGCCTGCCCTCCTCCTGGCAGCTTCCATGGGAAAAGGTGAAGGTGGAAGTGACCTGCTCCCTGGAAAACCTCCTAGGCCAGGTCTCTGGAAACTGGGGTTGGAGACCAGCTGAGGCCAGGAACGTTTCCCAGATATAGCTTCCTGCCCGAGGCAAGTTATCCTCCCAAGCCACCAGGCTGATCTCAGCTCCTACTGTGCTTTGGGATAAACTCCAACTTACCCCAAACTTAAAGCTGGACAAGCAGAGTTTTCTTCGTAATATAGCTTAATTCTTAACTGTTCAGCAACCGCTTCAGGAAAATGCTTTGCAGAGCTCTTGGAGGGCAGTTCACGCCTGAGGGTCTCCTGTAGGCTCCACGACTGAGCTTAAAAGCATCAGAACTCCCCAAACTTGGAGTTTCAGTTGCTCAGAAGGAAATTCCTCAGATGCAAGAGAAAGGGATACAGTGACCTTTCAGGGAAAGCAGAAAGGCATCTGTGATGAAGAAAGCAATCACACAGCCAAGCACCCGTGACATGCTGACTTCCTACGCACCTTTCTCCTGTTTATAAACGAGACTTTGTTTTAATTATCTACAAACCTAACAAGGCTGTTATGACATCCCATTACAAATCGTCTTTGGATACAGCAGTAAACACGACTTTCATCTTGGAAGATAACACCCATACATAAACCCCTACCACCTTTGGGCCCTGTCTTGGAGCCAGCTACACAGCTGTAAATCAGGCATCTCCATGGACCACAGGGTGACATAAACCTTGGATGGGTGTCAAGAAACACATCAAGAATAATCCCTGGAGGCTATATTTTATCTTGGACCTTTTTGTCACTCTGGCTGTTTCATAATGCAAAGAAAAGCCGGTTAAAGCTTTTTATCTGAGAAATCTGACTTTCGAACCTAAGTTTCCTTAGCCAAAATGGGTTCACCTTATGTTGATAAACACAAACGCTAGTCATCTTGCTCGACATTTACCAGCTGCTCAGAAAAGCCTTTTACTGTGAACACCCACATTCTTAATGAAAACCTGTAAACACACTCATCGCATCAGACTGATGAAGGGAAAGAACAGTATTTACTCTTAGACAAAAGTTAATCCACGAATCCTGTCCAGTATACCTGGAAACGTACAGCTGAGGATTTTGTCCTTTAGTTTTACATAGTTTGGGCTGATACTTATATAACCATATACCAGCGCTGCGGACCAAGCTCACGAGAACATCCTCCTCTTCACTCTCAATGCTTGATCATCTTTGAGCCAACTCAAAGACGGACTACGGCACAGACGCAGCTGCACTGCCGTGGAGATCTACCACCGTTTCCAATACCGCTCAGTCTGCAGAACCATCCCAAACTTCCAACAGCGGAAATACAATGAACTGCGGGGCACAACGCATCTACTATCTGGGGGCTGCTTGAGGACATGAAAGTGAGGCAGGACTGCTCCACTACTGCAGGCCAACCGAAGCAAAAGGGAAGACGGCTGAAGGTCGACGATCGCCGCCTCGTTTCTTTCCCTGCCCTCCTGCTCTGCCCTTCGGCTGCCCTTGAGAGCATCAGATTTCACCCCAGAGCTGGAAGCCTGGGAACTCACGCAGCCCTGTGGTTAAACTTCAGCATCTACCTCTGCTCAAATTCCAACCACTCACTATGGGACACAAATACTGTTATCAGTCTCTTCAAGCCACAGGTTGTTGGCTAACTGTGTACAAACTGGGGATAATAAAGGCATGTGTCTGAGGCGCTGACACTAAAAACTAAAAAGAAATGTCTAACAAGCTACTCAGTATTTGACTCACAAGTACTGAATAAGCGTTAGCTGGTATTATTGTTGTGCTATTCACACAATCCTTTTTTCCCAGAAGGATTTTTAAAACTTCTTATAGGTCAACACTATAGTGTACTTTCTGTTCCAGACCCCAGGGCCCTACCCCTGGCTTGTTAAACACACTATTTAGCAAACAGGTCAAGGTGCAAGACGGGAGACAAAATAACTGTGTGTTGCTCCTACCAAGGACTACCAAGGCATTTCTAAAGAAAAGAGGTCCCATCGGCCTCCACTGCCTTCTTAAGAGGTATGTTGCAGGGAAAGTATAAGAAGGAGGCCTAATTTTAATTTTATATCGCAATGGAATTATCTGGGGAAGGTTCTTTGTCTGAAGTTAAAAATCTGTCAACTACTCAAGAAAAGTAAAGATTTCTAAGGGGAAAATGGAATTGAACTGTGAACATTTCAAATTATATTAACATAAATTATTATTTTAAGGTGTTTACATTATGTAATGGGCTTCCCTGGTAGCTCAGATGGTAAAGAATCTGCCTGCAATGCTGGTGACCTGGGTTTGATCCCTGGGTTGGGAAGATCCCCTGGAGAGGGAATGGCAACCCACTCCAGTATTCTGGCCTGGAGCATTCCATGGGCAGAGGAGCCTGGCGGGCTACAGTCCACGGGGTCACAGAGAGTTGGATACGACTGAATGAATAACACAAACACCTGATGTGATAAAAAATAAGGTGTTTACTGTGGATGGACGTACACTTATTTGATCCATACAGAACCCCAAGCTTCACCACCTTAAGGCCCAAAGACTCAGGCGAATGCATCCATTCATTCATTTACTTCTCAGTTTGTTCATTCATTTGCGTTTTGAATGACCATTTATTCAGCATTTCCTATGAACCAGACTCTGTCTGATCTGGCTACTGGTGCGTGAGGTTTACGTACTTTTTTAAACTGCCTGTTAAGTAGTTGACACTTGAGGTGAACGGCATCAAGTATCCTTAGAGAGGAAGATGAATGTCTGATTCAAATGGAAGGCTGCAGTTTCAGTGGGGCAGTTTTCAGGGAGGTCTCTACCGCAGGACTGGCTAACCACTTGCCATGATGTTGGTCATATTCCACAGCTCTAGTGTCCAACGCGTGGCCATTATGTGGCTACTGCATGCCTGAAACATGGTTCGAGCATTTAGGAAGAGAAACTCTTGAAAAGTGAAAGTGTTTGTCACTGAGTCATGTCCGACTCTTTGCAACCCTATGGCCTGTAGCTTACCTGGCTCCTTTGTCCATGGAATTCTCCAGGCAAGAATACTGGAGTGGGAAGCCATTCCCTTCTCCAGGGGACCGTCTCAACTAGGGGACCGAAGCCGGGTCTTCTGCATTGCAGGCAGATTCTTTACCATCTGAACCACCAGGGAGCATTTAGGAACATGATCGCTTAAGTGTATATAATTTTAATTAAATGTAAATAGCCACAAGTGGCCCATGATGGCTACTCTACTGGACAGTGCAGCTCTTGAGAAAGTGATGCTGAATGACTCATAAGACAATTAGAAGGTTCTGCCAATCGGTGGATAAACGAAAGGTGCCTGCAGAGGCCCAGTGGCAGCAACAGCCTCAGCCTCCCGGCTTCTCTGCCGATTTACCTATATCCTCACATGTGTCTTCCTTCCGCTGTTCCTCTCAGTGGAAAGAAACAGTTTCTCTTCCCCAAAGATGGCCCTCCCGCTTTTGTTTTGGACTCCATTCCTTCCCATGGACCAGCTTGATTACTTCCTCTCTTGTTCATCATCAAGTGTTCCTTTGACACTGGATCTTTCCCCCTTTGGCACATAAACACCTTTGTGCTTCTCTTAGATTCAAAACAAAACTTCCCTTGAATCTACTGTTACCCTCCTGCTGCCATCTGTTTTGCTCAGGCCCAACCTGGCCTCTTGAAACGGGAGTCTGCCTCGTTGCTCCCTTTCTCTCGTTATCCAGTCTTGCTCCCTTTCTCTCGTTATCCAGCCTGCGTTGACGCATACTCCAGCCTCTACCCCACCCTTCCCCCGACATGGCTCTCCTGAAGGCCCCCACGTCCTCTTTGATGCCAGATCCAGTGGACTTGAGTCTCGCCTAAGCTGACTTTTGTCACTTCCGGTCTGTTGATCAATTCCTCCTTCCTGAAACTAGTCTCCCTATTTTCAGGACAGTACTCACCTCCCTTTTTTAGGCCTCGACCCTTCACACTGCTTCACAGGCTCCTGGGTGTTCTGATGGGTTTTGTCTCCAGCCGTTTCCCTTCTCACTGCACACGCTTTTTTTTGGAGTCACGACTACTTCCGTAGTTTTATCTGACATTCACGTGCCAATGACCCTCAGAATTGTATTTCCAGCACCCATCTCTCCACCGTACCCCAGCCTCACTATGCAGTTGCTTACTGGACATCACAGGCATCTCAGATTCAACCAGCCTAAACCTTAATCCACGCTCACTGCCATTCAACTGGTCCCCTCCTAAGAGTTTCATACGCTAGAGACGGGCCTATTAATGAACAATGGGACCAGAGCCAGACGGAAACCGGTGTTTCCTCCACATCTGGTCCACCAAGTCCTGGAGGTTCGATCCTCACCCCTTCTCACATCTTTACACTTCTCTCAATCCCGATGGCCACTGTTGAGCCAAGGACTTCATACTTTTCCGGCCTACTTCACTCTGAAAGTATCTTTACCTCATATCCACTTTACCCTCCTGCAATCCAGTCTTCAGATTTCGTTATTTGAGTCAACTTGCAGAATGGCCTTTTCTGAGAGGGTCTGGGCTCAGTCACATCTGACGCTCTGCCACCCTTTGGACTGTAGCCCACCAGGCTGCTCTGTCCATGGGATTTTCCAGGGAAGAATACCAGAGTGGGTTGCCACTTCCTCCTCCAGGGGATCTGCCCGATTCAGGAATCGAACCTGCGTCTCCTTTGTCTCCTGCATTGACGGGCAGATTCTTTACCGCTGTGCCACTGGGGAAGCCCCTCTGTGAGGGTTTATTCCTCTTCTAATAACAAACATTACCAAAGCGCAAGTTTCCCAAATGAAAAGCTACACGAGAAAGCAATCCAGTTATGGGAGACAGTTATTTCAACGTGACTGGACAGGAAAAAGACTCCATTTACTACTGAGACCGCATTTCTGTGCCAATCAGTACTCTGGAATCTGGTATATTCATGCAATGGGATTTCACAGAAAAGTGAAGATGGATTACCCAAGCCTGCCTGGGTCCACAGGAATACACACAAACACCTAATAGTGAGCAAGGGAAAACTCATATAAGAATAAGGAAAACATTTCACTTATGTGAGGCTTAAAAGCATGAAGAACACATCACTTAGGGGACACACATGTAAAGCAGTGAAAGTGAAAGGAAGTACGTTGAAACTAAAAATACCAGATTTAAATAGTGGCTTAATCTGGCTGGCACAGAGGAGGCTGAAGTCAGGAAGAATGACCGGGAGTGTGTTAATGGCACTGAAACGTCTGATAAAGGGCATTGGATTCAGTGACACTTACTGCATGCTTATATTTTTTCAGGCATATTAATACCAGTGAACAACTTGTTTACCAGTAATTCCCAAGGTAAGACATTTGACACAAAGACCATCTCATGTTGTTCCAACTTCCCCCTCTCCCTACCCCTTCCTCCCCCAAAGCCACCCTGTCATCACATTACAGACCAACATGAGCCGCCAGAACAGAAAGCATGGCTAGACTCCAGCCAAAGGAAATCTTACCCTCGAGCAGCATTTCATAAAACAAACCACAGAACAATAGAAGACTCTGGAATCCCACAGAGCTGGCCTAAGGGTGCTCTGAGGGGACGGTTGGAGTGTTCCTTTTCAGAGGACGTTAGCGTGATGCTCTGCACACAGTGGCCTGTCTGACCTGTCTTTGAAACGGGAAGGAAACACGGCACCTATAGCCGTTTCCTGAGAGGGCTCCAAAGCGCCCCCGGAGAGTGATCTGGCACCCCCGCCCCGCCAGCTGGACACTTGATCTGAGGGGAGCCCCAGACAGAGACCGGAGGCGACAGGTGCATCCCCCAAGCAGCCAGCAGGCAGCGCGCCCCTCGCACACAGCCCCTCCCTTCCCTGCCAAAGCCGCGGGATCCACGCGCTGCCATCAGGCGGCACAGCCCCAAGGCCCCTCTATGAAAAGTTAATTTTACGAGGGCCCCTGCAAGCCAGCGCCCTTTGAGGCAAGCTCACGTGGCTCTCCGAATTGCTTTCACTGTGTAGGCCTCATGCCTTTGCACTAAGAAAATGAATACAGAAACCATCTTCAGTACCACACTCTTCCTAAGGACTGGGCGGTCAGAGTACCTTGCAGGTCTCCCAGCTGGCACGGGCACTCCCATCGGGAGCAAAACGGGGCCTTGAGCCGGGTTCAGACGTCACAGGGCATTAGGGCGCGTCCTCTGTCATTTCTTAGGTCTCACCAACTAGTGGGTCGTCTACACCTGCTTTCGGCTGAGAGCGGGCAAGTGTGTCAGCAGGATTAGAGGGTGATAACGAAAGGAAAGGACCCCTGTTCAAGTGTCGCCTTTCTTGCCAACCCTCTGAGCACAGCTCATAAAGGAAACACAGCAACTGAGATTTTTCAGAAAAGAGATCACAATTGAAGACTCTTCTGGGGGAAGCCTACACTTGGCAAGAGGGCTTCCGAGGCGGTGCAGTGGTAAGGAAACTGCCTGCCAGTGCCACGCAAGTTTGATTCCTGGGTCGGGAGACCCCCTGGGGGAGGAAATGGTAACTCACTCCAGGATTCTTGCCTGGAAAATTCCATGGACAGAGGAGCCTAGTGGGCTACATAGTCCATACAGTTGCAAAGAGTTAGACACAAATGAACAAATGAGCATGTACAAACACGGGCAAGGCAGAGGGTTTGTCAAAAAGCATTTCTCTGCTTAGTGAATGCAGAAAAAAGGGCATTATTTCTAATGGGTATCTGTTGAAACCCTGAACTAAAGGTTTCAACACTGTGACTGAGGCTTAAATACCAAGTTCAGGTTGAAGTATCCACTGACTGAGGTTTTCCACCACGGAGGAAACAGACATCTAAAAGGTCTTAGGAGCAGGATGAGGTCTGCCTGGTTTGCTATCTGAAACCTCTTCAGTCTGCGCACTCCAGAGCCCTGCTTGGATGCGAGACTGCAGGGATTTTACAAGATTATTCCCGCTCTGGAGTCAGCACACACCCTTACTAAGAGGAATTCAAAGTGGAAGGGGCAAGCCTACAGGGCAGGCTAGAAGGATGGTTTCTTATCAGCAATCCTTGCTCCCCTCTGCACGGGTTAAGAGTGAGTAGGAGAAATCCCAAGTGTCAAATAAGATCTTCATCTTTCGGCAGAAGTACCGCCTTTCCACGTGGCCTAACCCGCTCTCTAGCCAGCAAGGCAATGGCAGCTCGGAAGGACGTGCTCCGCAGAGGACCCCAACCCCCGATAGTCTCCGGGACAGCAGAACCCCGAGGCTGTCACAGAGGGCCTGTGTGCCTCCCCAGCTGCCCCATCCTCCCTGTGGGCTGCTCGGATGACAGGAGTGTCCTCAGCTGAAGCTGGTGCCACACCCCTTCTTCCTTGGAAGGTGGAAGCTCTCCAGGCAGCGGGCTTGCTGAAACAACGAGCATTTATGGGGCTTTATTAATGTGCCAGGCACTGGGCTAGAAAGTTGAGTAAATGGAGACTTGGACAGCCTAAATATATCTGCCAAGTGCACACAGCTAAGAAAGAATGAAGCCGAGTCGGGGCCCACGGTGTTCTGAAGCTAAGTTCGTGCCATGCCATGGCACTGCCTGACAGACAACTCTTACACACGGCCAGCTTATCCTTTTCTCATTCTTTTCTTTAAGCACATCTGGGAGATGACTGGCTGGAACGAAGACGTGAGAAATAGATGATCTTCCTAACCAGAGCAGGAATTAAGACCTACATACAAAAAGAATGAGAGACCATGATGAGAAAACATATAAATGGCTAACTTGCATGTTATGGACTTGCCACTCTAACGGAGTTGAGAGAAGACAGATCTTAAGGAAGCTCCGTGATCCAGGGCTCGAAGTGGGGGATGGAGTGGGGAAGGGCAAGGACCTGCACTCCAGGGGGCAGGACTAGAGGGGAGCCAGGAGGTGTGTGTGAGCATGTGTGTGTGTGTGTGTGTGTGTGTGTGTGTGTGCACACGCATGAGGGTAACTACTCAGCCACACAGTGGCCAGGAAGGCACAAGGATTATTCATCACCATGTGAGCAGAGTCAGAATGCAAACCGTAAGCTAGATTTTATGTCAGCGGGCGTTTTGTCCCCTTGAGAGTGGTACAGAAACTCATTCAAGTTACTTTTGAGTTTTCATTCGTTTGAAAAACACTCAACGTATTAAAATTTATAAATCCAAACGCCTTAAGGAAGCTCAACATACAAATCTATATGAGCACATTTCTGCAATTATTTTTCAGAGGGACTTCCATAACTCAATTTTTAAACTGCACTTGGACATTTTCAATGATCCATTCTTTTTAGAGTATGTGGGATCTGGTTCCCTGACCAGGGTTTGAACCTGGGCCCCCTGCATTGGGTTTATTACATTATGGTTTATTACAGGAGATGGAGCACAATTCCCTGTGTTGTACAGTAGATCCTTATTTATATATAGTAGTTTTCATCTGCTAACCCCAAACTCTTCAATTTATCCCCCCCCAGCCCCATTTTCCTCTGGTAACCTTAAGTTTGTTTTCTATGTTTGAACCTGTTTCTGCTTTGTAAATAAGTTCATTTGTATCCTATTTTAGATTCCACATGTAAGTGATCCCGTACAGAACTGGTCATTCTCTTTCTGCTCCCTTTCACTTAGTAATCGAACCTCGAGGGCCACCCATGCTGCTGCAAATGGCATTATTTCCTTCTCTTTATGGCTGAGTAACAGTCCATCGTCCGTATGTGTGGACCACGTTTTCTGCGTCCAGTCCATCCGTCGATGGACTTCCACTGGTTGCTTCCATAGGTTGCTTCCATGTCTTGGCTATTGCAAATGGTGCTGCTACGACCACTGGGGTGCAGACCTTTTGGAATTCGAGTTGTCTCCAAACACATGCCAGGAGTGGGACTGCTGCCTCGTGCGGCAACTCGATTTGCAGTCTTTTGAGGACCTTCCATGCCGTTCTGCACAGCGGCTGTGCCCAGCTCACATTCGCACCAGAACTGTAGGAGGTTCTTTTCTCCACACTGTCTCCAAAACTGTTATTTGTAGACTTTTCAATGACGGCCGTCTGTCCAGTGTGGGGTGTAGTTCTGATGTGCATTTCTTTAATAATCAGCAGGGTTAAGCCTCTTTTCATGAGCCTGTTGGCCATTTTCATGTCTTCTGGGTTATGTCTGCTTAGGTCTTCCGCCCATTTTTTGATTGAATTGTTTGGGCGTTTTTGTTACTGAGTTGCATGAGCTGTTTGTGTATTTTAGAAATTACCTCCTTGTCGGTTACACTGCTGGCAAATGTTTCCTCCCAGTCTGTAGGCTGCCTTTTCACTTTGTTTATGGTTTCTTTTACTGAGTAAAAGCTTCCAAGGTTTGATTAGGTCCCATTTGTTTATTTTTGCTTTTATTGCTATTGCCTTGGGAGACTTAAGAACATATTGCTATGATTTATGTCGGAGAACGTTTTACTTGTGTTCTCTTCTAGGATTTTTATGGTGTCATACGTGTAAGTCTTTAAGTCATTCTGAGCTTATTTTTGTGTATGGTGTGAAAACATGTTTTAACTTGATTTGCATGCAGCTGGCTGTCCAGCTTTCCCAACACCACTTGTTGAAGAGACTGTCTTTTCTCCTTTGCATATTCCTGCTTTGTCAAAGGTGCACTGACACCATGTGAAGGTGTGTGGCTCTGCATCTGGGCTCTGCATTTTGTGCCACTGATCCGTATGTCTGTTTTGTGCCGACAGCACTGTGCCTTGCCCATGTCACTTTACCGCAGCTTTGCAGTTTTGCCGGAGGTCGGGGGAGGGGGGCGGGTCACAGCTTCAGTTTTGTTCTCTCTCCTCGGAACTGCTTTGACAGTTCTGGGTCTTTTATGGCTCTACATAAAATTTCGAGATTATTTGTTCTAGCTCTGTGAAAAATGTCACGGGTACTTAGATAGGGATTGCATTAAATCTGTAGCTTGTTTGTAGAGCACGGGCTATTTTTCTATTTCTTCAAATCATCTCCAATTTCTTTTACTATGATTAAGTAGTGAAATTAATGTCTCTCGTGTTCGTATACTTAAACAGAAGTCCAAACCTCTTACTCAATTATCATTTTTAATTTTGGGGGGCTGTAACATGTAGTAGGCAAGATCGTAATTCTCTGACCAGGGACTGAACCCACGTCCCCTGCGTTGAAAGCACAGGGTCTCACTCAACCCCTGGACCACCAGGGAAGTCCCTCAATCACCTATTTTAAGTTTATGCAAAAGGATGTTTTCTTTCATAGAGAACATTTTTATTAATTCTAAATATCACTAATATTTAAAATAACAGATGTACACAAATTGGTCTTTAATCATAAATATAAGAGCTTAATTTACTTTATCATTTTTCTTAACTCAGCTTTCACTTAAATTTAAAATACACTTAATCCACTAAAGAAACAATCAAGCTTTCCCAGATAACTGCCAAGTTGCCTTCCTAAACTGACTTCAGGGGATTTTTTCTGAGCTGGCTGCGTTTGCACGTTGACCAGATACAGAACAAAGACAGCCAAGGCAAATTTTTCAACACCCTATTTTAAACTTGTTACATCCATACAATCCAGGAAAAAAAGCGGTCTAGGTCCCCATCCCGAGGACTTCAGCAGCGATCGACCCACGTCTCTGGCGTCTCTAGCATTGGCAGGCGGGTTCTTTACCGCTGTGTCACCTGAGAGGCCCTGAGACTTAGGTGCAGGTTACCAGCTTCGCAATCCTGGCGAGTCTGAGTACTGGGATCGGAGCTGACCTTGGAACCGAGCTGGAGTTTAACCCATCTGCCTCCAGGCTTCCCTGACCCCGTGGTCACAGCTCCAGCTGGCGACTCAGGTGTCCCGACTCTCATTCATTGGGTATTAAACGGGGTGAGGCTGTCCCACCTCACGTGGGACATTCACGTCTCAGGATTGACCTCGGGACAAACGTTAAGATGCGAGAAAGAAACACATGCCCATTATGAGCCATTAAGCCCCTGACAACCTCCTCCCCAAGCCCTGGTGTGTCCCCCATTCTCAGTTCGTGGCACCTCCAGGCGCCCAAGCCAGAAACCTGGTCTCCTCCGATTCCTTGCCTGCCTCAGCTTAGCACTGCTGCTGCTGCTAAGTCACTCCAGTCGTGTCCGACTCTGTGTGACCCCATAGACGGCAGCCCACCAGGCTCCCCCATCCCTGGGATTCTCCAGGCAAGAACACTGGAGTGGGTTGCCATTTCCTTCTCCAATGCATGAAAGAGAAAAGTGAAAGTGAAGTCGCTCAGTCTGTCCGACTGTTAGCGACCCCATGGACTGCAGCCCACCAGGCTACTCCGTCCATTGGATTTTCCAGGCAAGAGTACTGGGGTGGGGTGCCATTGCCCATCCAGGCACAAATGCCGAACGACCACCGGTCCAGTTTCCTTGACTCTTCTCTGCTCCGTGGCCCTATGACGGAGACCAGAGCCGTCACCACGGCTTGGACGGAAGGCACCCAGAGCTCGGAATCCTAACCAGTCTGCCCTGTACATTTCCCTTGCTCTGCCAAAGTGAGCTCTGGAACACACCGTTCTGTGAAACCTGGAATAGTTTCCTCTTATCTACAGGGCCATCCCTACGGGTTCATAAGGCTCTGCAAAGCTTTACCGCCGGCTTCGTTCCCTGGCGGACACCCTCGTTCCTGGCCGTACCCGGATACCACGCTCAACCCCGTGTTCTGCTCTCTGGCCTGCCCTGCTCCTCCCGAATAGAGCTGCCTTCCCTGTCTGCATTCCCAACGCCCTCTGCACAGGTCGGCCCTCTCCTGATCTGTTAGGGAAAAGAACAGGTGATCTCGTGTGGTCCCACTGCACATTATACATCCCCACTGTACTAAGCCATAGTTAGTACTCTATTTATTTCCTAAATAGGCTGGGAACAGAGGGCCAGGAACTGTTTTACTCTTTTTATCAACACAGTACTTGGCATGTTATTTATTTGCCTTGCCGCTTCACTCCGTAAAGTATGAGGTTATTCTTGGCACAAAGTAGGTGCTAAATAAATGTCCTCCCTTGCTCCACACCGACAGTGCCTAAGAAGGCAGGACCCGTGAGGCTGCTTCATTCACTGACACAGCTCCCTGCACACAGCAGGCACTCAATATTTGAAGAGAAGAACAAGAAAAGGGGAAAGCAGACAAGTCAAGCTCCTCTAGAAGAAAAAGTATGCTTTCCAAAGGGACCGTTGTAGGACAGAAAAGGGTTTTTGTTTTTTTTTTACTGGAAACCAACACAGCATTGCAAACCAAGCATATTCCAATAAGAATTAAAGAAAGGAAAATAGAAAATGTTATTTAAAAAAAAACACCTACTGCTTATGGCCATAGTGAGGTCAAGAGAAATTCTGATGGAGGAGGGCAACCAGGCCCTGCTATGTAACGAGGTCCAGAGCACACGAATGGGCGGCCTGGCTTCCTCGCGGCTAGCAGGAACCCGCGCCCGCCTCCCGACCCAGGCTCCGTGGGGTACAAGCTCCCGAGGACCCTGCAGAACTGTGGAGTGTGGGCAGCCTTGCCACACCAGGCTGTGTTTGGGCGTCTGTGCTGGGAGGTGCGGGATCAGGAGGAGGGAAGGAGGGAGAGGCATCAAAAGATGGCAGATACGGGGAACACTTGCTCTAAAAGAAAGGCTGGCCAACAAAGGACAGGCAAACGCGAAAGGTGAGCCAGAGGCGGCCCTGCAAAATGACGGTGAGAAGATGTATGGGCGACCCCGGATGTGGTTAACACAGACGGCAGTGAGCAATGCCAGGTTAAGTGGTGCTATCTCAAACATTTGGAAGGCTGGCTCCGTTTCAAGTGTACGTGTTAAGAACATAACGGGCGAAGGAGCTGCCCCTTTCCCTGCTCCTCTGGGATGCCGATTCCCCAGAGAAGGAACGCGCACCCTCGGCTCAGGGGGGCAGTGTGTCCTGGCTGGAGCCCACCCCCGGGGGGTTCCTCAGAGACTTGGTGCCAAGTCCATCCCTTCAGTCCTGTCTCCCGCCCCCACCAGAAGCTCGGCGCACGGACGAGAGACGAGGAAGACTGGGGAGATTCGAGGGTCAAACCAAGTGCATGAGGCTTCCCAGAAACTGATTCCTAATGCACCAACCAAGGAAACTCACACGATGCCCGTGGTGTGATGGACAGATTGCCAAATTTAATTTCAAAGTCCACTCGGACAGAAGCCTTTGTTTTTCATCCTAACGCTGCCACTGACTAATTGGGTAACACTGGGTAAGACGGTTCATCGCTTATGCTAAATGAGAATAAAGCTGTCTTCTCTGCTTCCCAGGGTAATGGGAGCTACTGATTCTCAGCCTTGGCTGTGCAAGTCCAGTAGTCCAGGATTCTCCCCTGACCAGTTATATCAGGACCTTTGGGAGCAAAACCCAGGCATCAGGGATTCTAGCAAACAGCTAAAGTTGAGAACCATTGCACCATACGAATTTAATACAATGACAGCAGAACTGATGCTCAGCATAATCACTAGATTATCTAGCCATAATCACTAGGTTGTGGCTACATGTGATGGGGCAGGGCGGGGGTGGGGGGAAGGAGCTGCAAAAATTACTCTGCAATCTCCTTGGAAACAGGAACCAGATGTTTCTTCCGTGTTTCCCATCTTTCCCTGCACACTTTCGGCACTCAGTCACTTTTTGAAAGTCTAAGGGAATTTCGAAATGCATAGAGATTTGGGTCTGAGATTCTTTGTTCAGGGAAGCCAACTTTAAAGACAGCACCTGTGTTACCACAAGTCTAGATTATGGTCAAGGCCTCACCCCAAAGGATGCTCCTCAGCCCAAAGGTCAGCAGCCAAGAAAAGGAACAAGAACCAGCAGAATAGGGATTTTCTTTAAAATGGAAAGAAATGCGATTTTCCATCGGGGGGTGACAGCCTATCTAGGCAAGAGCAGGTCACAGGACAAGATGTGGGGTGAAAAGAGGGGGCTAACACCCCTCAGGTACTTTTTAGACTTTTCCCAGTGGGTTGGAAGCAATGCCCCCATCGCCGTGGATGGCTCTCAGACCCACATTTTCCCCTGGAGAATCATGCCGGCAAGCTTTTCATTTTTAAGCCTGTAAGGCATCATGTTAACAGAGACATTTTTCAAGACCATACTTCTCTGCCTTGGGAATTACTAAGGTCGGACCTGATCTGTGCTGACCTCGCAGTCTCCATGTCTCAAAAAGCTCCTATTTGATCTATTACCCGCCACCCCCACTGAAAAGAACAAGGCACAGTGCCTGATCTAATCAAGACAGCACGTTGTGCAGGATTAATCAAACACCGGCTAAATGAACTGCTGGATCACACCACTCATCTCAAACAAAGTCGCGTATCGGTAGACATAAGGTCCATGAGAGATGGAGTCTATCTTTGAGAGTTAAGTGAAAATCTGAGAAATATAAGATAGACAGCCAATCTGAACTAATGGTACTTATGTATTGGCAACCCAGTCCAGTATTGTTGCCTGGAGAATCCCCATGGACAGAGGAGCCTCGAGGGGTACAGTCCACGGGGTCACCGAGAGTCAGACACGACTGAAGTGACTTAGCACACACACATAAGATCTAAACTTTTTCCCATATCTAATTTTTATATTGGTTTTGTTATGAAAAAGAGAGCAGACACCTACTCTAGGAAAGAAGACTGGAGTGGGTAGCCATTCCCTTCTCCAGGTCTCCAGGGGATCTTCCTGACCCAGGGATTGAACCCAGGTCTCCTGAATTACAGGTGGGTTCTTTACTGTCTGAGCCACCAGGGAAGCCCTGAGTGTACATGTAAAGATGTAAAATTTGGAAAAGCCAACTCTTATTCCATGAAGTCTAGCTGTATGACCTTCAGAAATCTATATCCAAGACATCTTCCTAAGACAAGTTTTCCTTTGGAACTAAATCTTGAGAGCAGTTTAAAAGTATCTGTCTCTACTTAGAATGAAAGAAAGTGCTCAGATTTATGATGTGCTTGTAAACTACCTGGATTTTTATAACGGATACTGTAACTACTTGATTTGAGATCAGGAAACTTTACATAACTACTTTATTCAATACTTTATGGAGAGGTTGATGGAGAAACAGAATGAACATGTGCTACCTCAAGTCCTGGGTAAAATAGTTACTTGATTTCAATGTTCTATGAAGACTGCTGAACATTCATAATTACATGGCAACCCACTCCAGGATTCTTGCCTGGAGAATCCCATGGACAGAGGAGTCTGGCAGGCTATGGTCCTTGGGGGCAAAGAGTTGGACAAGACTCAAGTGACTTAGCACACACAAAATTACAAGGATTTCATATTTTTAGCACTTAGAAATTCTCTAATAAATATATTAAGAGAAAACAGAAAATCTTAAGAGAAAACTGAAAAATCTTAATATGTATTACTCCCTAAGTACCTGTTTACATTAAAAGCATAAATGATTTAAGTAATCACATTGGCAATCATGATACCATCATGCATTAAGCATTTACTATTTGTCTGGATCCTAAAATGAAACTTCAAAGTATTTTACTTTTTCCTTAATGTCTAGTTAGATTATCAAATGAGCGATCATACTAAGTTTTTTTTCAAATTCCAAGCCTGTTGTTCTAAAACTATATATTAATTCTTCCTTCTCATTTGTTTGTAGTATCTGCCAATGGCACCCCACCCCAGTACTCCTGCCTGGAAAATCCAATGGACGGAGTAGCCTGGTGGGCTGCAGTCCATGGGGTCGCTAACAGTCGGACAGACTGAGCGACTTCACTTTCACTTTTCTCTTTCATGCATTGGAGAAGGAAATGGCGACCCACTCCAGTATTCTTGCCTGGAGAATCCCAGGGACGGGGGAGCCTGGTGGGCTGCCATCTATGGGGTCACACAGAGTCGGACACGACTGAAGTGACGTAGCAGCAGCAGCAGCTTGATTATAAAGTCTCAGATGTTATAGTTCTTTTTATGATTTATCCCATTGAACATTTGGGTGGATACGACACACACTTAAATGAGTTCGTCTTTATATTTATTATTATTTGACCAGACTGGCCACATCTCAAAATTCTCAATTGAAGTTTCCCATCATAATCTCACTGCTTTACTGCTCCAAACACATTTTATATGTTTTTAACCCACAGATTTAAAAATAAAACCTCCCCTTATTTTGATGAAGGGAAGGAGTCAAACTGTTTTAGCTACACTCATGCCTAACTTCGGCTTTTTTTGTTTTTGGTTACATGGCATGCGGGATCTTGGTTCCGGACCAGGGGTCAGACCCGCAGTCCCTGAAGTGTGGGTCTTAACCACTGGACCACCGCAACAGTGTCCACAAACTGCTAGGGGTCTACACATCACTGATGAAGAAGAGAGACCGGATCCTCTGAACACCAGTCAGCCACAGGCGGGAAGCTGATGGCAAGGAGGCAGACCAGAGAGGGTGCGGACTGACCGTCCCATCTCTCGTTTCTACAGCTTCTGGCCCTCATCCGTGTAAGCCGAGCTGGGATAGCAGGGAGACGGGCGCAGGGGGACTCGTGGAGGAGGCGGCACAGGGGCAGCAGATAGATGCACACACGCGCCCCCTGCATCATGAGAACCGGCGCCCGGCCTCCTCGCTGGCCTGCACGTCTCCATGTCACCTCGGGCCTCTGTGCTGCTTCCTTCTTTCTCCCAGGGACCTAGAGGAATTCCCTGGATGAGGAAAAATCCACTTCTGCTCAGGCTTCCTGAGCATGTTCTGAGCTGGAAGGGACCACCTGCAGGGCTCCGTGTATCTCCCCCTGGCAGTGTAGGGAGCGTCCAGATTGCAGGGCTCTGTGTATCTCCCCCTGGCAGGGTAGGGAGAGCGTCCAGAGAAAAAGCCGAGCCCCTTGTGACTTTCCAACGAGTTTGTTTGTTTTTACTTGAGTCAGCACAAGTCCTCCTATTGTATTTGGCAGGATCTCAGCTTGGTTGCCAATGGAAAGAGCTTCTAGAATAACGTTCCTGCACTGGACAGTGAACTTCGATGCATGGGGCAGGGAGCAGGTGACCACTGTGGGCAGAGCAGGTATTTGAAGGCCGTGATGCGGTCCAGCGCAGCGCGACTCAGAAGCTGGGAAGGTGCAATAAGACGGTCAGAAGGATCCAGAAGGCCAGGGCTGTCCTGGAAAGGCTTCCGGCACTCTGGAACAACACAGCTAGGGCTGGGAATCCAGGGGCTGCTGGGAAACAGCCCAACACAAAGCCCCCACACACTCAGGTCAAGCAGATTTAAGAGGGAAGGGTCTGGAGTCCACCCTTGGTCTGAAGGAGCAAAGATGGACAGTCTGTCAGGATGAGTCGAATCAGCCCCTCATTCCTGCTGGACTTGAACCTGGACTGACCAGTCTTCTGAGAGCCTGGCCACCTGTGTGGCATCAGGGTTCCCACTGCTCACGGATGGGCACTGCTGGGCCTCCCGCCCTTGAATACGGAGGGCTCGGATGCATGCATGCATGTGAGAGAGCCTGCTAGGTCGCTTCAGTCCTGCTCAACTCTTTGTGGTCCTATGGACGGTAGTCTGCTGGGCTCCTCTGTCCATGAGATTCTCCAGACAAGGATCCTGGAGTGGGTTGCCATGCCCTCCTCCAGGGGATCTTCCTGACCCAGGGATTGAACCCACATCTCTTATGTTCAGATACATTGATAAATAACCCTAAATAACAAGTGTTACAATTTTAAGCAACTACTGCATGCCTCCCATTACCTAGGTTGTAACCAAATCTCAAACCGGTCCNGGAGTGGGTTGCCATGCCCTCCTCCAGGGGATCTTCCTGACCCAGGGATTGAACCCACATCTCTTATGTTCAGATACATTGATAAATAACCCTAAATAACAAGTGTTACAATTTTAAGCAACTACTGCATGCCTCCCATTACCTAGGTTGTAACCAAATCCCAAACCGGTCCTCCAAAAAGATACGGGACCATTCCCATTTTACAGATGAGCAAAAAGAGGCTGAGAGGTGGGAAACCCGCTGGTCCCGCTGCCAGCTGGACTCAGATCTCCTGACTCCAAAGCTTATCTCCCTCCTGTCATCTGCGCGGCCCCAGCCCCCAGATGAGAGAAGGGGAAAGCCCGTGTTGGGGGTGGGGAGAAACACGGCCACCGGCTCTTCATTCGCTGCCTTAATATCAGACGCAGGAGCTTGACTCCACGTGGGGACCCTGCAGTGCCCAGATGTCACCATGGTTTGAGTCGGGCCATGGACTCACGCTCACACTTCATCTACAGGAGACTCCAGCCTACGAGACACTCGCACAGCCCCTACGCTGAGAAACCCGTCTGCAGGGGCCCTTTCGCACCCCAGCCCTGCCCCTGGATGAGTCAGAGCCTGCCTTCTCTCAGCGCCGCTCTGCCTCGTCAGCAGGTGCCCACCTTGCCTCCGGGTCCAACGTCCCCTTGCTGTTCTCTTTCACGACACCCCCCAAGGGTGCTTCCCGCCATTACCTAAGTGCTCAGGAGAACCTTCAATGACGGGGCCACCTCAAGCCCACCCGTCTTAAGTCCTGCATGGATGAATCAACGGACACGGTCCTGCCCAAATCATCATTTGACCTCAACGTGGCCATTCCACACAGACGCAGATGTCAACAATCCTGCTCAGAACTTCGTGGGACCTCACCTACTGACGTGACCTGCACAGTCTGCAGTACATTCTCTTAAGTATTCTCACGAGCAGCAGCTCTTCCAGATTGCTTTCGGGTTTTGGCACAAGCCAAAAGCTCTGCAGGGCCAGATCTGACGGAAACACGACAGAGAAACCTGACACTGTTCGGGATTTCAAAGGCAGCGCACACGGCAGGATGCGAAGGGCCGGCTGACTGCACTGATGGCCGCGTCCACCGCCGCGTAACTGCTGCCACTTGGGAGTGCCCACGCTGAGCCCTGTGAGCACTCTGCCCGCTCCTCAGTCAGCCGGCAACCGTCACTGTCTCCCAGACACAAAAGACCCCGGCGCATGGTCCAGGCACGCGTCCAGGACACAGAGCGCAGAGACGGCGGAGCAAGAACGCAAGCCCAGCTGCCTGCTGACCCCACCAGCCGGGCGGCACCCTGCCTCTTCCTGAGCACAGTCTGCCCGAGGGCAGGGGTCCTCCCGGGTCCTGACTCTGCAGGATCACACCCCGGGAACGTATCCGCCCACATGGAACCTGAGCGGCCGTGGCCTTGACCCTTTCCCGCGTCTCACTCCATGCCTGCTGGGGCTCAGAGCAGCACTCCCGAGCCGGGAGGGGGCCCTTTTTGTTTACTAATCTCCGATTAGGCCCTCTCTCCACTCAGAAGGATAAAGACATCCACCAGCGACCACAGAGAGGGGAAGAGTGCGTTACTGAAAGCACGGCTGGTTTGTTTTTAAGGAAACACATGAATTCAAAGGAATGCCTGGTTGTGCAATCAAAAGCACAGGCTGAGAGCAGAAGAGAGCCAGTCACGAGCGGCCCCTCACTCCAGGGGAGACGGTCCAAGGCTGTCAGAATGAATCGTGTGGTTTTTATTAAACATGTTCCCCAGCGCATAAAGACCCAAACCGCAAGGCCACTAGGAATAACTCGTTCCAAATGATGGAGGGGTGTGTGTGTGTGTGTGTGTGTGATAAACTGAACGGAGTCACACAATCACCTTTCTGCATAAAAATGAGGGTGGTCTGGCCACGGCGCAGCCGAGGTCATAAGAAAGGCAATTTAAGCTGTGCAGCTGCCTGCTCGCTTCTCAGGGCTTCTGGTCGAGAAGTTCTTTGCAGCTAGCTGCCCTTACTCCCCACTGCCAGGCTGGCAGAGGACATTATTGATATTTCCTTTTCATTGGCCAGACCTTAACATCTCAGCCTCAAATTCCCATTGGCCTGTGACAGAACCATTCCAAGGCCATGACAGAACATTTGGGACCCAGCTGCAGACACAAGAGCATCTCGAGTTGAAATGAGGGGACGCACGAAGGTGGGAGGAGGAAGCAGGGGAGGAGGGATGCATCACTCCTGAAACACGCAGGCGAATTCAACTGCTTCCTCCGTTTCTAAAAGTTTGTGATTGTTGGCATGCCAACATCTAGCAAACATAACTTTCCAACCTCAGTATACTCCAGGGACTAAACAAAAAACAGAGCTAGGCTTCCTGCTGCTTAAACAGAAGGCACAATTGAGTTTTTCAGTACTGTTAGAGGTGGTGGCCACGGAACAGGCTGACCGAAGACCAAGAGGGCCTCGGCTTCCTCTTAGTACAAGCACAGGGTCACAGCAGTTGCAAGCCCGAGAGGCTTTTAGACACGGCAAAAAAAAAAAAAAAAGGAATGAGCCTCAGACAAAGCTCAGAGTCAGACTTGCCACCAGGCCCTGTTGGCCAGGTTGCTTCCCCAGGGTTTCATCTGTGTTCACCAGCCCTCAAGTCATTCCTCAGGCTCTTATTAGTTAATTAATCACCAGGCTCTGATTGTGCATAGCAGCTTAGTCATGTCTGACTCTTTGCAATCCCATGAACTGCAGCTGGCCAGGCTCCTCTGTCCATGGGATTTTCCAGGCAAGACTACTGGAGCGAGTTGCCATCTTCTTCCCCAGGGGATCTTCCCAACCCAGGGACTGAACCCAGGTCTCCTGCGTTGCAGGCGGATTCTTTACTCACTAAGTCCACAGAGAAGCCCAAGGCTTTATTGCTTGGCTTGTATTATTCACTGGCCTTAAGAAGGCGACATGCTCAGGGATAAAGGAGACAGCGTAGAAGGGAAGAATGAATCTGACTCCACGTTGGATCTGTTTCTTCAACATTGTCTTCTGCCCCTTTCATTACAGGAATTGTTGCCTGTTGTCTAAAACATACAGGAAGGCCCATTCTCCAGGCTCCAACCTTTAAAGGTATAAAATTTTCCATTCACATGGAGATAAAACACACCAAGAACAGCATGCCGTGTTGGAGATGTGCCGAAACACCGTGAACTGACCTATGTGGACAGTTGCAAGAGCAAAGGCTTCTGGCACCAGAAGGCCTGCGTCACTCAATCATTCCACCACCACCCCCTTTAGTATAAAGGAAGCATGAACTCTATCTCAGGTTAAGATGGTTCTTTGGGACAATAGTCTACCATCTTCTGGGTCTATTGACTTTTTGAAGAAAGTATCTGTTTCTTGTTCCAACAACTTGTGTTTTGATTTACTGGCCTGTCACGTATTGAGCAGTACAAGTATGAACTCAGCAACAACAGGACCTCATGATAACTGATGGTTCTCAACCATGGCTCTGCATCAATTGCAGGGTTTAACGTATCACACACAGCCCAGTCTCCAGGAGGCCAAGGCATCCAGGGTTTTTAATCCCACCCCCACCCCCATCCAAGGTTGGACACTAATGTCATAAATGGAATCTGAGATGCCCCGCTTTAAGTAGAAGGTCAGACCCACATAAAAGCATCGAACCGCACCAGGCACTAATCTCTACAGGGAGCTTTGGAGACACNCAGGAGGCCAAGGCATCCAGGGTTTTTAATCCCACCCCCACCCCCATCCAAGGTTGGACACTAATGTCATAAATGGAATCTGAGATGCCCCGCTTTAAGTAGAAGGTCAGACCCACATAAAAGCATCGAACCGCACCAGGCACTAATCTCTACAGGGAGCTTTGGAGACACGCAGCCTCCTTGTGTGCAAAAGAGACAGAGTAAGTTCTAGAAAGAGAGCCCCCTTCTCACCATCTAAAGTGCAGAACCAGTAGTGGGTGTGATTTAGGGATTTCTAAGGCAACATTCAATGCTGACATTCTGGAGTTCTTAAATTAGTCATGATCACTTAGGTGAAGTTAATAAGAAAATTATAAGAGCCTAACATTTTGAGTGGAAGTTCCAAAGCACAGAAGTGGATACTGCCTCAGACGAACGTGCAATGGAGAAAGGAACAGAATGTTTACCTAACCCACTTTATGCAGTAAGTTCCTGAAAAAAAAAAAAAAAAAAAAAGCCTATTGAGAGAGTAAATAAAGTTTCATCTCCAAGTGGTTTAAGTGGTTTATTGAAAGAATCCCACAGTATGTTCTGGGATAAGTTAGTCACTTTCCCGTGCATCTGTTTAGAAAGTTCAAGCTTTTCACAATGTAAATGCCCCTAGGAAAGCACTGTGTTCAGGGCCTAGCTGACTCATAGAAGGCTCAGACGCTACTTCTGAGGACAGGATGGGGAGGAGAACGTAACCACCACCATTTACTTACTGAGCTTCTACTGTGATCCTGGCATTCAAGCACCTTAATGTGGGAAATGAAGGGCATTTATTGCGTCAGGCACTATGCTAAGGATTTTACAAACATTTACTCCTTTAAATCTCACAGCAACAATGAGGTAGGTGTTATTCTTATCTTACAGAGAGACAAACGAGAGAGCCGGGGACCTCATCCAAGGTCACTATAGGAATAGTGGTGGGGAAGGGTGGGCCCCTGGGCTGCCTCACTCCAGAATCCATGCTCCCAGCCCTGCAGTGTGCCACTGGCATGCGATCAACTCACATCCTCAAAAGAGCCCTACGAGATCAGTACCACCAGTGTGCCCATTCTACAGACAGGAAAGTTAAGGCCTGGGGGCACTGAGGGCTGTGGTTTGCACTAGGCGGTCCTAAACCTGCCCTCTTCTGCTTCTCTCCAGGCTTCCCAACTTGGTCCATGGTCTTAGAAATTCACGTAAATCCCATTCCCAGCTAGAGATCACTCTCATCACTTTTCTTTTGATTCCTCTCCCTTTCAGAGAAGCACAAAGCTGATTTCGTCCTTCAGCAGTTCATGGGTGTGTTGGATAAAGACCCCCATTTCAGTCCGTTCCTTTTCACGGCGATTCTAGAAGTTTCCTGGAATGACACATGCCGCAAAACGCACCAGCCCTGCTCCGAGTACAGTTGGATGTGACTAATCCCGACGTGAAATGTTATGAGTTGGGGGAGGGCGGTTAAAGCTTGTCTGCAGTAGTCCAGAGTTTTACAGAAGAAATATGACGCCAGTGACTAAGTCAGCTGTTCATTTTGATAACGCGGCACTGCTTGAGCTGATGCTGCGTTTTACAGCCCAGTCTCCTGTTTTCTGTCTTCAGCACCGTAGTGAGTAGAGCTGAGTTGCCCATAGGATATGTTCAAGGCTTCACACCTCTGGCACCTGGAGGAGTGAATTTATTTGGAAATAGGGTCTGTGCAGATACATTCAAGTTAGGATGAGGTCATATTAGATTAGGGTGGGTGCTAATCCAATGACTCGGCTTCCCAGGCGGCTCAGTGGTAAAGAATCTGCCTGCCAGTGCAGGAAATGTGGGTTTGATCCCTGCGTCGGGAAGACCCCCTGAAGGAGGAAATGACAACCCACTCCAGTATTCTTGCCTGAGAAATCCCATGGACAGAGGAGTCTGGTGGACTTCAGTCCATGGGGTCACAATCAGACAGAACTTAGTGACCTAACATGCAAGCAGATCGTGACAGCTACATATGAGCCCTAATCTAACCTGAAACCAGGCAACCTTTTGGGAAGTGTGTCTTCATTAAAGCCTGGTCTTCGCCCTGACCGCCAGTCCGGCACGTTCAAGTGCCCACTCACATCTCTCTCTGGATTCCAACAGCCCTCCCTCCCCAGTACCACACTGCCCAGAGGACTTCCCTCGTGTTCCGGTGGTTAAGAACCCACATTTCCAGTTCGGGGGCATGGGAATAAGACCCCCACATGCCGCACAGTGTGTCAAGCCCAAGTTGAGCAGCTCCTCTCCCCCAGACTCTTGTTAGCTGCCCCAGCCTCCTAGTTACAGACCTGCAACCCTGCCTCTGCTTCCACTCCAATCCTAATCCAGGAGCAAACCCTCTCAGTTCTACCTTCAGAATGCACTCGAAATCCCACTCCTACTCACCTCTCCCATCGCTACCTCTGTGGGCTCTTTTCACCACCCACTCTCGACCACATTTCTTGCAACAGCCTCCTACGGGGTCTCCTGAGGACCCCCTGGTCCCGCACATTCTATTCTCAAGTCAGCAGCCAGCTCCTCCCAAGACACAAATCAGTTCCTATTACTCCTGTTCAAAACATTCCCCATCTCACAGAGCCTGCGGCCCCTTGCAATGGCCCTCTGAGCTCATCTGTTCCTACCTAGTCACAAAAAGGGACTCCCGGCTCCTTCCCGCTACCAGCTTAAGGCCTTTCCACCAAGGGTCTCTTCCTCCCCGAATGCCAGTCCCCCCAGATATCACGTTACTGGTTCATCTCATCTCTTTCTGGCGTTTGCTCAAATGCCTTTTTTCTGGATGAGACCGCCCCTGACTGCACTCTCCCCGCCCCAGCCATCCCTGATCCTGTTCGAATCCTTTCTCTTACTTCCAGCTTCTGAACACGTTTCATGAGCTTATTGTTTATTCTCCCTCTTCCTTGAGAAAGGCCACCCCACAAACAGGGAATTTTTGTGCATTTTGTCCATGAATACCTTCCCAGAATTGAGAACGCTCTCTGGTGCGGGCTCCGGGCTTTCTGACTGTGGGCTGCCTGCCTGAGGAGGGACGAGGGTTGTCCTGGCCCCTTCAGCTCAGCTCAGTCGCTCAGTCGTGTCCGACTCTGTGCGGCCCCACGAACCGCAGCACGCCAGGCCTCCCTGTCCATCACCAACTCCCGGAGTCCACCCAAACTCACGTCCATCGAGTCTGGGATGCCATCCAGCCATCTCACCCTCTGTCGTCCCCTTCTCCTCCTGCCCCCAATCCCTCCCAGCATCAGAGTCTTTTCCAATGAGTCAACTCACCATCTGCAGTGATTTTTGAGCCCCCCCAAAATAAAGTCAGCCACTATTTCCCCATGTATTTGCCATAGCTTCTGACAAAGAAGTCACCTGCTCCGTTAACTGAGCAGGTTCCCAGTGCTGTGTCCTGGAGCAGGCCCTGAGCTGAGAGTTCTTCCTAATGAAACTGGGTTCTCAGGCACACACACAGCACACGTGTCCGGTGGGTCAGTGCAGCTTGGCAGGGGTGGGGGAGGTGCCCGCGGGTGGAGAGACCGGGGAGGCCAGGACAGCCCATGGCGCGGGCAGCAGGGCTCAGGCCCGAGGAAGACGCATGTGGGTCAAGTCCCTGGCCTTCCCAAACTTCACCCTGGCCCTCCCCCTGCCCAGGGATTAACAAGGCTCTGGGACAAAGGACAGGCTCTATGTCTTCAGGGGGAAGAAAGGCGGGG
>SJYX01023137.1:0-18220 GCA_006410675.1 Oreotragus oreotragus
CATAAAACTTTTTTGACATACAAAAGCTGAACATATTTAATGTACTCAGCCTGCTGGGTTTGGAGATAAGCACACACTTGTGAGACCATCAGGGCAGTCAGTGCCACGAACACATCTGTCACCTACAGATCTTCCACTTCCCCCCTCCTTTCCCTCTTCATTCTCCCCTCCCTTCCTGTGATAAGAACACAACATTAGATCTACTCCTCAACAAATTTTTAAGTATGTAATACAGTACTGTTAACTGTGGGCACTAAGTTGTACTTGTACAGTAGATCTCTAGGACTTACTCACCTGGCATAACTGAAACTTTGTCTCCTTGAACCAACATTGCCTTATTTCTCCCTCCTCCCAGCCCCTGGTAACCACTGTTCTACACTCTGCTTCTATGAGTTTGACTATTTCAGAGTCCTCATATAAGTAGGATCATGCAGTATTTATTCTGTGTCTAGCTTATTTCACTTAGTAGAATGTCTTTCAGGTTTATTTATATTGCTGCAAATGGCAGAATTTCCTTTTTTATAAGGCTGAATAATACTGTATTGACTGTAAATAATACATTTTATTTGTCCATGGACATTTAGTTTGTTTCCATATCTTGGCTATTGTGAAAAATGCTGCAGTGAACCTGAGAATGCAGATATCTCTTTGAGATTCTGATTTCAGTTCTTTCAGATAAATACCCAGAAGTGGAATTGTTGAGTCATATGGTAGTTCTATTTTTAGTTTTTTGAGGAAACTCCATACTATTTTCCATGGAAAATAGTACCAATTTACTTTCCCACCAATAGTATATCAAGGCTCTCTTTTCTACACATCCTTGATAACATTTGTTATCTTTGTCTTTTTGATGATAGCCATCCAACATTCAGAAAACTAAGATCATGGCATCCAGTCCTATCACTTCATGGCAAATAGATGGGAAAACAGTGGAAACGATGGCAGACTTTATTGCTTTGGGGTTCCAAAATCACTGCAGATGGTGACTTGCAGCCATGAAATTAAAAGACGCTTGCTTGCTCCTTTGGAGAAGGCAATGGCACCCCACTCCAGTACTCTTGCCTGGGAAATCCCATGGATGGAAGAGCCTGGCAAGCTACAGTCCATGGGGTCGCTAAGAGTCGGACACGACTGAGCGACTTCACTTTCACTTTTCACTTTCCTGCATTGGAAAAGGAAATGGCAACCCACTCCAGTGTTCTTGCCTGGAGAACCCCAGGGACAGATGAGCCTGGTGGGCTGCTGTCTATGGGGTCGCACAGAGTTGGACAGGACTGATGTGACTTAGCCGCAGCAGCAGCAGCTTGCTCCTTGGAAGAAAAGCTATGACCAATCTAGACAGCATAGTAGAAAGCAGAGACATTACTTTGCCAACAAAGGTCCACCTAGTCAAAGCTATTTTTTCCAGTAGTCATGTATGGATGTGAGAGTTGGACTATAAAGAAAGCTGAGTGCCAAAGAATTGATGCTTTTGAACTGTGGTGTTGGAGAAAACTCTTGAGAGACTCTTGGACAGCAAGGACATCAAACCTGTCAATCCTAAAGGAAATCAGTCCTGAATATTCATTGGAAGGACTGAGGCTGAAGCTGAAATTCCAATACTTTGGCCACATAATGGAAAGAACTAACTCATTGGAAAAGACCCTGACATTGGGAAAGACTTGAAGGCAGGAGGAGAAGGGGACGACAGAAGATGAGGTGGTTGGATGGCATCACCGACTCGATGGACATAAGTTTGAGTAAACCCTGGGAGTTGGTTATGGACAGGGAAGGCCTGGTGTGCTGCAGTCTATGGGGTTTCCAAGAGCTGGACACAACTGAGCCACTGAACTGAACTGAATTCTCACAGGTGTGAGGTGACATCTCATTTTGGGTTTGACTTACATTTCTTTGATGATTAGTGATGTTCAGCACTTTTTCATGTACCTGTTGGTTATAACTGAATGCTCTTCTTTCATGTCAAAGACTCTAGTTGTTTTAAATTTGCCAACAATCAACTAATTAGTATGTGATGACAATATATTATTTTCATTATTTGTGTCTGTGTTTCCTAACTTACAATCTGCTTTGGTCCTGTTTCTTTCCTGCATAACTGCAGTAACCTTCAGTCTCTTCCTAAGGATGGATTTGTCTGAGGATATTTTGGTTTGTAAAATAGCAAACTCAAAGAAGTTCCTCACACAATTGATATGTTATTTCTTTGTGTTATAAAAGACTTAATTTCTCAACATATATTACTAGAGCTTTTCAAGTACTGCATCTTACCGTATCTTTGCAGTTTTATCTACCAATTTTTCACCCTCATCCATCCATCCATCTACTGATCTATCCCTGCATCCATCCAGCCAGCCATGAATCCTTTGGTTCTCAAACTAGCGTATATAGCTGATTACCTAGTTAGTCATCCTGTTAATTTTTTTTTTAATATGAAGTAGTTTTACTCCATCGTTGGAGTATTTTACTCCATCATTGGATATAGGGGGAATCTTATTCATATAAAATATGCTAAATCATTAAATCAAAAGCATTTATTAGTAAAAAAGCAAGCATTGGATTTAGTTTGGCTTTTTGAGTTTTTTTATTTCATAGTTTCTGTATTTATTTTTACTGTTTGCTACTTACTGCTGTTAGAAAATTGAAAAAAGTACAAAAGAAAAGATGAAGAAAATGATTTCCCACAAATAACCTCTAATAGCCAAAGCAATCTTGAGAAAGAAAAACGGAGCTGGAGGACTTCAAACTATAGTATAAAGTTATAGTAATCAAGACAGTATGGTACTGGTACAAAGACAGACTTATAGGTCAATGGAATAGGACAGAAAGTCCAGAAATAAACTCCTGCATCTATGGTCAATTAATCGACAACAAAGGAGGCTAGAATGGAAAAAACAGAGTCTCTTTAATAAATGGTGCTAGGAAGACTAGACAGCTATATCTAAAAGAATGAAATTAGAACATTCTCTAATGCCATATACAAAAATAGGCTCAAAATGGATTGAAGACTTAAAGGTAAAATTCTTAAAGGAAAACAAAGATAGAATGCTCTTTGACATAAATTGCAGTAATATCTTTTTGGATGCAATTCCCAGAGTAATGAAAATAAAAACAAAAATAAACAAATGGAACCTAGTGGAACTTACTCAAAAGCTTTTGTACAGCAAAGGAAACTGTAAAAAAAAAAAAAAAAAAAAAGAAAGCCGACACCCAAAATGGGAGAAAATATTTGCAAACCATACAACTGACAAGGGCTTTATCTCCAAAATGTACAAACAGTTCATTCAGCTCAAAGTCAAAAAAAGCAAACAACCCAATCAAAAAATGGGCAGAAGATATAAATGGACATTTCTCCAAAGAAGACATATAGATGGCCAAAAGACATATGAAAAGATAATCAACATCATTAATTATTAGAAAAATACAAATCAAAGCTACAATTAGGTATCACCTCACACCAGTCAGAATAGCCATCATCAAAAAGTCTACAAACAATAAATGCTGGAGAGGGTGTGGAGAAAAGGGAGTCCTTCTACATTGTTGATGGGAATGTAAATTGGTACAACTATTATGGAGAACAGTAAGGAGTTTCCTTACCCATGTATGAATGTGAGACTTGGACCAAAATGAAAGCCTAGCGCTGAAGAATTGATGCTTTTGAATTGTGGTGTTGGAGAAGACTCTTGAGAGTCCTTTGGACTGCAAAGAGATCCACCCAGTCCATCCTGCAGGAAATCAGTCCTGAATATTCATTGGAAGGACTGATGCTGAAGCTGAAACTCCAATACTTTGGCCATCTGATGCGAAGAAACTGACTCATTGGAAAAGACCCTGATGTTGTAAAAGACTGAAGGCAGGAGGAGAAGGGGACGACAGAGGATGAGATGGTTGGATGGCATCACCGACTCGATGGACATGAGTTTGAGCGAGCTCCAGGAGTTGGTGATGGACAGGGAGGCCTGGCATGCTGCAGTCTGTGAGGTTGCAAAGAGTCGGACACGAATGAGTGACTGAACTGAACTGATAGATAAAATAGGTAATCAGCAAGGACCTATTACATGGCAGAAGGCTTAAAAAAATTTTTTGTGTGCTTTATAGTTTTTACAGTGTTGTTTTTGTTTCTGCCATACAACAATGTGTATCAGTCATAATACATATTTTCTTTCTTACATAATTTCTTTAGAGCCTTCCTCCCCTGCCCTGATCCCACCTCTCTAGGTCATCACAGAGTGCCAGCCTGGGCTCCCCATGTTATAAAGCAGCCTCTCACCAGCCATCCACTTTACACGTGATACTGTATGTATACTGATACTACTTTCTCCATTCGTTTCGCTCTCTCCCTCAGCTACTGTGTCACAAGTCCATTCCTTCACTGCAAATAGGTTCATCAGTACCATTTTCTAGACTGCACGTGCATCCATGCTAAGTCGTTTCAGTCGTGTCTGACTCTTTACAACCCAAAGGACTGTAGCCGCCAGGCTCCTCTATCCATGAGATACTCTAAGCAAGAATATTGGAGTGGATTGCCATGCTCCTCCAGGAGATCTTCCCGACCCAGTGATGGAACCCAGGTCTCCCGCATCTCCTGCATTGGCAGGTGGAGTCTTTACCACTAGGACCATGTGGGAAGCCCCTAGATTCCATATATATGCTTTAATATATGATGTTTTGGAGAAGGGAATGGCAACCCACTCCAGTATTCTTGCCTGGAAAATTACATGGACAGAGGAGCCTGGCAGGCTACCATCCATGGTGTTGTAAAGAGTCGGACAGGACTAAGCGACTTGCACTCACTTACTCATGCATTGTTTTTCTCTGTCTTACTTCACTCTGCATAGCAGGCTCTATCTGAAGAAGAATATATATATACATAGATATGTATATATATATATACATACATAGATATGTATATATATATACATAGATATGTATATATATAGCTAACTCACTTTGCTGTATATCTGAAACTAACACAACACTGTAAATCAACTGTATTCCAATATAAAATAAAAATTAAAAAACCTTCCAGGGCTTCCCTGGTGGTCCAGTGATTTAAGAACGCACCTTGCAATGCAGGGTATATTGGTTCCATCCCTGATCCAGGGAAACCCCACCTGCTGAGGAACAACTAAACCCATGTGCCACAACTGAGCCTCACTGGAAAGACCACAAGCTGCAGCTACTGCAGCCCACGCGCCTAGAGCCCGTACTCTGTAACAAGAAGCCAGCACCTGAGCAGCCCACACACGGCAACTGGAGAGTGGCCCCTGCTCTCTGCAGCCAGGGAAAGTACAGGCGCAACAAAGAAGACCCAGCACAGCCAAAAAATTAATGGAAAATAAACAAACAAAAAAAACCCTTCCAGTTACAACATCCTTGAGTCATGGTCATGAGATGTACAGCTTGAGGAGTATAGTTAATACCTATGTAATGTCTTTATATGGTGACAGATGGTTACTAGACTTATCATGGTGATCATTCTGAAATGTATATAGAGGTTGAATCACTATATTGGGCACCAGAAACTCACATAGTGTTGAGGTATATATTATACTTCATCAAATACATAAGCTCATAGAAACAGAAATCATATCTGCGACTACCAGAGAGTAGGAGAAGGAATTGGATAAAGGCATGGAAAAGGTGCAGACGTCCAGTTATAAGATAAATAAGCACTATGGATGTAATATACATCATCAGCATAAGTAACACTGCTGTATCTGTATTTGAAAATCCTAAGAGTTCTCATCATAAGGAAAGATATATTTTCTTTTTATTTGTATCTATATTAGATGGGGGGAAGGCAATGGCACCCCACCCCAGTACTCTTGCCTGGAAAATCCCATGGACAGAGGAGNCCTTTTTGCATTCAGGACTCACAACCCTGCTCCCATCGAGAACGGTGTACCACCCTGGGTTTGCCCAAGACCATCACAGGTACCACGCCCCGTGTGCCTGCTTGCCCTGTTTTCTCCACTGAACTCTTTCTTCACTGCCTTCAACACAACACCCTTTAGGCATCAAATCTGAAAAGATAACGGGGAGCTTTCTGTTTCTCCCCACAAGTCTGTTAACACAGGTTCACGACACACGATATGAAACAATAAAAGCACAATTGTGAGTCCCTCAGTCGTGTCTGACTCTCTGCGACCCCGTGGACTGTAGCCCGCCAGGCTCCTCCATCCATGGGACTTTCCAGCCAAGAATACTGGAGGGGGTTGCCATTTCCTTCTCTAGGGGATCTTCCCGACCCAGGGACCAAACTCCCGTCTCCCGCGTCCCCTGCACTGCAGATGGTTTCGTTACCCGCTGTGCCATCAGGGAGTGTGTTCACACCAGGATCTCAGCCTGACAATCGTCTCAGTCTGTCTTATCATCAAACTTCTCTGCCCTACCCCATCCTGGTACCTGGAAAGCAAAGCACACATGCCTGTTGCCTCGCCTGGATCACCGGAATTAGACGTGAGATTAAAGACAAAATTACTAACCCATCCTTTGGCTGTAATCAAAATGCTTTCTTTAGGGATTTCCCTGGCGGTCCAGTGGTTAAGACTTTGCCTTCCAAAGCAGGGGGTGTGGATGTGACCGCTGGTCAGGTCAGTAAGATCCCACATGCCTTGAGGGCAAAATGTCAAAACACAGAACAGAAGCAGTATTGTAACAACTGCAATAAGGCCTTTCAAATGGACCATATTTAAAATTTTTTTCAATGATTTTCTTATATACCTAGCAAGTAAGCAAACTATTTCCTTTAAGAAAAAAATTGACAGAACAGCTCCTTCTTTAACTGTTCCCTGGGTGACAATGATGCTTTCACAGGGCATCAGGGTCCGTGTCATCCGGGACAATGATGTAACCCATGGCAACACCACGCACACATCAAGGGACATTAGTGATGGAGAGGGGTGGACATTTAGCTTTATCATCCGACCAGTCACTGGATCACTCACATCTCCATGAAAAATCCATTCTATCTCTTTTATCCTCATTCTTACCTGACAGTGTCAAAGCTGGCATTTAGCTGTCTTTGTTGAATCCTAAACAAATACAGTAGTACTCCAGTAAAATTTAGACAAGCAAAATCACGAAGTTCATGTACTGTGCTTTATTATTTTCTCTTAACTGCTGCTGCTGCTAAGTCACTTCAGTCATGTCCGACTCTGTGTGACCCCACAGACGGCAATCCCACCAGGCTCCACCATCCCTGGGATTTCTCCAGGCAAGAACACTGGAGTGGGTGTTACCCTCTTAATTATGAGGTTGGCCATAAAGCTCATTCAGGTTTTTCATCAGCTGTTATAGAAAAATCCCAACAAATCTTTTGGGTTTACGCTCAACTATTACTGGAGAAGGCGATGGCAGCCCACTCCAGTACTCTTGCCTGGAAAATGCCATGGATGGAGGAGCCTGGTAGGCTGCAGTCCATGGGGTCGCTAAGAGTCGGACACGACCGAGCGACTTCACTTTCACTTTTCACTTTCAAGCACTGGAGAAGGAAATGGCAACCCACTCCGGTGTTCTTGCCTGGAGAATCCCAGGGATGGGGGAGCCTCGTGGGCTGCCGTCTGTGGGGTCGCACAGAGTCGGACACGACTGAAGAGACTTAGCAGCAGCAGCAGCAGCTATTACTATTCTGTATAACAATAATAATTGTACCTAATAATATTCTTCTTGTTATTTCACTGCCAACATATAAATCAATAGATAACCAGGTGGGTAGATAAAGAGGCATGTAGGGCCCACTATAATATAAATTCTATCATCCACTATAAATATATTTAGAGAAAAGCTAATTAAAGTTATTTTCATCTGGGACTCGCTTGGAGCTGCAGTGGTTAAGAATCCACTTTGCAATGCAGGGGACGCGGGTTCAATCCTTGGGCAGGGTACTAAGATCCCACGCGACCCTGTAAGCCACAACTAGAGATCTCCCAAGATGCAATGAAGATCCTTCGTGCAGCAAATCAGACCTGATGCAGCCAAATAAATAAACACTTAAAAGTTTCTTTTTGTCTTAAAGAGTCCCGAGAACCTACCAGAAATAATGGGGAATAAAGTCAGTACCGCAAATCTGACATGGAAACAAGCAACTTAATTACAATGAGACACCTTCATCTTTCTATTTACACTTGTCCTTGCTTTTTCTCCTAGTACAACCTCTTTTTCAGACATGTAAAAGTAGTTGATATAATTAGATTTAGGCTCATGGTCATTCCCATAAAACTTCCAAGTTTACAGTTCTATCTGAGGAGCTTTAGAAACAACAGTATCATTTGCCTCTTTCCCATCAAGAGAGGAAATGAGTTTCTATCCAAGAGTACTTGATAAAAACACCAGCATCTTATAAAACTGCACCCTTCAATGGAGTGAACAGCTCTTTCAACTGAGTGAAAGAGAGGAAGCAGGATTCTCAGAACAGGTGGAATATTTGAGAGAAAGGGGCTCTGTGATTTTTGCCCCAGAGAGGACATGTGTGGAAACACTATTGGATTTCATACCTTGATGCAGAGGGCTATGGGAGTCCAGTGGGTAGCAGAAAGGGTTGATGCTACATTTCTTAAGATAGAGAAGAAAGGTCACACACACACATACACAGGCACACACACACCAAAAAAAAAGAGAGAAATCTCCAGGCTGAAACGTCGGTAGAAGCAAGGTTGAGAAATCTAGTATTATACGGAAGAGATGGAGAGAAGCAAAGAGAAAAGGAAGAAAGGAAGGCGGGCAGAAAGGAGAAATACATAAAGAGAGGATGCCGAAATGGAGGGCGGGAATTTAAGACATCCACAGAAACAATTTGCTATCATGGCAGTTGGTTATATGCAAAAACAGATCATTTATTCCCACAAGTAACCGAAAGCTAGACCTTTTTATCTCCATTAAACTGCAAGAACTGTAATACCTTGTTGCAAGGACTGATGCTGAAACTCCAATCCTGTGGCCACCTGATGTGAGGAACTGACTCATTGGAAGAGACCCCGATGCTGGGGAAGATTGAAGGCGGGAGGAGAAGGGGACGACAGAGGATGAGATGGTTGCACGGCATCACCCATTCAATGGACATGAGTTAGAGCAAGCTCCGGGAGCTGGTGACGGACAGGGAGGCCTAGCGTGCTGTGGTCCACGGGGTCGCAGAGTCGGACACGACTGAGCGACTGAACTGAAATGAACTGAGATCAGTGATTTGTCCCCAACACTGCAGGTTCAAAGTGTCTACTTCCTGGAGACCTTCTATTTACATGAAGTCAAGAAAGAGGGACTTCCCTGGTGGTCCAGAGATTAGGAACCCATTTTCCAAAGCAGGGGAAGCCGGTTCATTACTTGATTGGCAAAACAAGAATCCACATACCACGGGGTAGCTAAGGCCTCCTGTTACAAATAGAGAGAAGCTGGCATGTGGCAACAAAGATTCCACATAGCAGCATCAAGACCAAACACAGCCAGATAAATACATCCATTTTTAAAGTATTCAAGTCAAAGACTTAACATATTCCTTACTGTAAGACCCCTTCTTAAGTCACCTGTCCTAGGTCCCAAGAAACAGAACCCTCAGAAAAGGAATACACATTTTCATGCTCTGCTAAGTCGCTTCAGTCGTGTCCGACTCTTTGTGACCCCACGGACCGCAGCCCACCAGGCTCCTCTGGACATTGACATTCGATTCTCCAGGCAAGAATCCTGGAGTGGGTTGCCATTTCCTCCTCCAAGACACTTTCATACATGAATGCAAAAACCTGGTTTCTAAAAAAGTGCCCTTCCCTTACAGGATTTGAAAACAGACTCTGTTAACAGCCGAGTAGCTGCCTCAAGCGGAGAAGGCAAGGGCAACCCACTGCAGTACTCTTGCCTGGAAAATCCCATGGCTGGAGGAGCCTGACAGGCTGGCATCTGTGGGGTCGCACAGAGTCGGACAAGACTGAAGCAACTTAGCAGCAGCAGCAGCAGCAGCAGCAGCTGCCTCAAGAACGTAGGCACCGTGGAAAATCAGTAATCGGTACGGGATGGGTTTCAGGCAGACACACACAAAATGGAATTACCCTTTTAATGCTATTTGTTCTTCTCATCCTCCTATTTAAGATTAGGACCCATCATTACAACATGGAGCTCTATTCCTGCCAACTGTTTAATACCGTGAAATCCCTTTTCATGAAACCTATTGTCTTGTGGATCTGTGTTACAGAGTAAGAGATAGTCCAATTATCTCTGGGGGTAAAAAAAAAAAAAAGTTATTGGCTCATGAAGGAAGAGCGTACGACAGTTTTGACAGCGAGCTAAGGTCAGCAACCTTATTCTTTCACTCCATCCTCCGAGCCTTGCTTATTCCCACACTTGCATCCCTTCCTCCCTTCTGCCGGCTTTTCTTCCCTCTCCCTCTATTTCTTTCTCTTTATCTCTTGATCAGGAGAGACTTTCTGAAATGAAAAGCTTCCCCTTACATCATCGGTAGCTACAACATGATACACAATATACTCGGATAGAACCTCCCTCTCTAGAACCATCCCATCTGAGTAAGACATGCTTTGGGGGCTTACCAGGTAGGGCAGGGGTAAAGAATCCACCTGCCAATGCAAGAGACACAGTGGATGCAGGGTCGGGAAGATCCCTGGGTCTGGAAGATTCCCCGGAGGAGGAACGGGCAACCCACTCCAATGTTCTTGCCTGGAGAATCCCAGGGACAGAGGAGCCTGGAGGGCTATAGTGCATGGGGGTCGCAGAGAGACCCAGAGATCGAACCCGGATCTCCTGCACTACAGGCAGATTCTTTACCATCTGAGCTACGAAGGAAGCCTAGAGATGGAAAAGTTCTTACACAAACCACCAAGAGGAGGTCACCGTCCTGGAGATTCACATCTCGGGCGGGGAGGGGATGACACAGAATATATGCAGTGCACATTCTCAAAGTATGAAAGTGTCAGTCGCTCAGTCCTGTGCGACTCTTGGTGACCCCGTGAACTGTAGCCCACCAGGCTCCTCTGTCCATGGGATTCTCCAGGCAAGAATACTGGAGGGGGTTGCCGCTTCCTTCTCCAGGGGATCTTCCCCACCCAGGGATTGAACCCAGGTCTCCTGCATTAAAGACAGATTCTTAACCATCTGAGCCACCAGGGAAGCCCATTTACAAAGAAGATCGCAGAGTGATGAATTCAGGATATAAATTCAGACATTTCTCTTTCTGGTCAGGGGACTTTAACACATAAATTTGGCAAGAGAGGTATCAACAGACAGTCTCACAGTGGAAAGGGGAATCAGTACAGTCTCTGTGGAAAGAAATCAGGCAATATCTACACAAATTTAAAATGTCCCGCCAAGATTAGGACTTTCCCCCCAAAATTGCTGTTGTTCAATTGCTAAGTTGTGTCCGTCTCTTTGCAACTGCAACGACTGCAGTGTAACAGCTCTGTTCTTAACTGTATCCCAGAGCTCGCTCAAACTCACATCCATCGAGTCGGTGAGGCCATCCAGCCATCTCATCCTCTGTCGTCCCCTTCTCCTCCTGCCCTCCATCTTTCCCAGCATCAGGGTCTTGTCCAATGAGTCAGCTCTTCGCATGAGGTGGCCCAAGTATTGGAGCCTGACCTTCAATTATCAATCCTTCCAATGAATATTCAGGTAAAGGAAGTCAAAGATTGACGAGTTGGATCTCCTTGCAGTCCAAGAGACTCTCAAGAGTCTTCTCCAACACTACCGTTCAAAAGCATCAATTCTTTGGCGCTCAGCCCTCTTCATGGACCAACTCTCACATCCATACATGATTACTGGAAAAATTATAGCTTTGACGATTACCTAAGTTTTGACTCTTAACTAAGTGGAGAATACTGATAAAATACGACTGATAGCATAAAGAAGGTGACAACTGTAGTATATCTTCCAGCCCAGACAGAAGTGAAGCTTCACAGACAAATTCGGATTCTCGAGGACACGTTTGGGATTTTGCTAGTGAAAACTCATCCTGCTGACCATTTGGAGAGGGAAGAGGTCAATGAGCCACAAATCTAACCCCAAACAAGCCCATCCGTCAATCTCCCTCACATTTCGCTCTTGTGTTGTCACGGTCCATTAACAGGGGTGCTTCCCGACTCTCGCAGCCCCACTGCCTGCGTCTCAGGGCCAGCCTCGCCCAGGGATTCGCGACCACGCTGGAGTGGGAAGGCATAGACAATAATCTCATTATCTGAAATCACTGACATCAACAATGTACTCTGGGGTGCCCCCGGTTCACTGTACAACCTTTACAGTGTCATGCTCAGAATTAATCTTTAGAATATGCATTTAAAATATGCATTATAATATGCATTATATATATATATATATATATATATATATATATAAAGGCTGTAAGGTATACCCCAATGCAAGGACTTCATGAACAACGCAAATGAAATTCTGTTTTGCAAAGGAAAAAAACTGTGTCTCGAGATGCCGAAAATGCCTCTTCTAGAAGAATGGACACTGTAAGCCATTATGCGAGGAATTGAAGGTCACAGATGTTAATCTGCTGAGAGCCTCTGGCTGTTTGACATTAAGATCTCAGGAGCAAAAGCAAGCACGCACACCCATGAGTGTGTCTTGCTGCAAGAAAGAAAATGTTTCAGAAATGTTTGGCTAAAACCAACCATCTCAAACCTCCCAGCAAAGGGAGGTTTGCAAATCCAAGTTATACAGAAAAATAAGCAGTGAAACTATCGTAATAGATTGAAGGCAGGAGAAGGGGACGACAGAGAATGAGATGGTTGGAGGGCATCATTGACTTGATGGACACGACTTTTGAGCAATTTTCGGGAGCTGGTGATGGATGGACAGGGAAGCCTGGTGTGCTGCGGTCCATGGGGTCGAAAAGAGTCAGACAGGACTGAGCGGCTGAACTGAACTGCTCCTAATAGCTTATTCTCAAGCAGCTAGATTCCTGCAAACAATGGAAAGACTCTGTCTAATCACTGGGATCGGGGAAGGCAACGGCACCCCACCCCAGTACTCTTGCCTGGAAAATCCAATGGACGGAGTAGCCTGGTGGGCTGCAGTCTGTGGGGTCGCTAACAGTCGGACAGACTGAGCGACTTCACTTTCACTTTTCTCTTTCATGCATTGGAGAAGGAAATGGCAACCCACTCCAGTATTCTTGCCTGGAGCATCCCAGGGATGGGGGAGCCTAGTGGGCTGCCGTCTATGGGGTCGCACAGAGTCGAACACGACTGAAGTGACTTAGCAGTAGCAATCACCGGGATCTGAGGTGTGGGTGGATTAACTAGACCTCACATGAGTCACTCAGCTCACACGTGCTTGGATCATCTGTTGGAGAAGGAAATGGCAACCCATTCCAGTATTCTTGCCTAGAGAATCCCATGGACTGAGGAGCCTGGTGGGCTGCAGTCCACGGGGTCGAAAAGAGTCGGATACGACTGAGCGACTTCACTAATGCTATCCATGGGATGTGTATAAGAGACAGCCCCGTGAACTGTAGCCCACCAGGCTCCTCCGNGTCTGTGGGGTCGCTAACAGTCGGACAGACTGAGCGACTTCACTTTCACTTTTCTCTTTCATGCATTGGAGAAGGAAATGGCAACCCACTCCAGTATTCTTGCCTGGAGCATCCCAGGGATGGGGGAGCCTAGTGGGCTGCCGTCTATGGGGTCGCACAGAGTCGAACACGACTGAAGTGACTTAGCAGTAGCAATCACCGGGATCTGAGGTGTGGGTGGATTAACTAGACCTCACATGAGTCACTCAGCTCACACGTGCTTGGATCATCTGTTGGAGAAGGAAATGGCAACCCATTCCAGTATTCTTGCCTAGAGAATCCCATGGACTGAGGAGCCTGGTGGGCTGCAGTCCACGGGGTCGAAAAGAGTCGGATACGACTGAGCGACTTCACTAATGCTATCCATGGGGCTTCCCCGATGCTCAGTGGAAAAGAATCTGCCTGTCAACGCAGAAGATATGGGTTTGATCTCTGGGACAGGAAGATCCTCTGGAGAAGCAAATCCTTCCCCTCCACTATTCCTGCCTGGGAGATCCCATGGACAGAGGAGCCTGGTGGGCTACAGTCCATGGGGTGTCAAAGAGTCTGACATGACTCAGCAAGGAAACAACTCCAACAATGCTATCCATCTGACTTGAAGTGAGTATTACCACCAAAGCATTTATGTGGCAGTGTGGACATTGAAGACTCCTACAAAACTGTGAGGAAACAAGAACAAAATTATGAAAATGTGGATTTCAAAGACACTTGCTCTTTTATTCTATTCAGTTCAGTTCAGTTCAGGCGCTCAGTCTTGTCTGACTCTTTGCGACCCCAAGGACTGCAGCACACCAGGCTTCCCTGTCCATCACCAACCCCTGGAGTTTACTCAAACTCATGTCCATCATGTCAGTGATGCCATTTTTTAGTCTGTGAAGCTGTGTAAAATAGGACCTTCAAAAATGATTGCTGTTGGTTGCGTGAAAAAAAAAAAAACAACTACTTCCTAGTTAAAAATATGATCCATACATAAGCAATAAGAGAAGAGAGCATAGATTTGAAGATGGAGTTTATTCCTTCAAGAAAGGATGATTGCGATAAAGACATCCTGAGACCAGGAGAAAATATCTGCAGATGATACAACTGACAAAGGCGTAATCCCCAAAATATAAAAACAGCTCATACAACTCAATATTTGGAAAACAAACAACTCATTGGAAAAATAAGCAAAAGACCTATACAGATGTTTCTCCAAGAAAACATACAGATGGCCCACAGGCAAAGGAAAAGACATCCAGTATTACTTGTTGTTAGAGAAACAGACATGAAAACTACAGTGAGGCATCACCCTTCACTGGTCAGAATGGGCATCATCAAAAAGTCTACAGATGACAACAGCTGGAGAAGGCAGGGAGAGAAAGGAACCCTGGAACACTGTAGGTGACAAGGGAAATTGGTACAACCACTATGTAAAACAGCATGGAGGTTTCTTAAAAAAAAAAATAATGAAAATAGAGCTCCCATAGCATGCCGCAAACCCACTCCTGTGCGTACATTCCAACAAAACTGTAATCCAAAAAGATGCGCGCACACCGGTGTTGACTGCGGCCCTAGTGACAATAGTCAAGACATGGAAGCAACCGAAATATCCAGCCACAGAGAAATGAATAAAGAAGATGCGAGAGACACACACACACACACACATACACACACAGAGGAGTATTATCAAGTCATAAAAAACAATGAAATAATGCCATTCGCAGCAAGACAGATGGACCTAGGGATGATCACACTAAGGAAGTCAGAGGTAGAAAGACAAGTATCATGTGATACGACTTGTACGTGGAATCTGCAAAGTGACACAATGAATTTACTTACAAATGAGAAAAATACTCCTGAATATAAGAAAAAAAAAAAAACTTAATGGTTACTAAAGGGGAAAGGGAAGCGGAGGGATAAATTAGGAATTTGAGATGAATAAAGTCACACAATTATGTATATAAAAATAAACAACAAAGAACTATTGTACAGCATAGGGAACTCTGTTCAATATCCCATGATAAACTATAGTGGAAAAGAATATTTTTAAAAAAAGAATATATGTGTATATATGTGTGTATGTGTGTAACAACCACTTTGCTCTATACTTGAAACTAATACAATGTTGTAAAGGAACTCTACTTGAACGAAACATGTTTCTTATGAAATCGCTAGTTTAAATGCAGAAGAAGCGAATATCAAGGGTTAAGGAAGAGCCAGGTGGAGAGACAAAAAAATAAGTCAATTAAAAACCATGAAAAGAATGTTCTAGCAAAGTAGAGATATCGTACAACATATAAAAAGAAAAAAATCTATACAAATGGATGTATAGTGAATTTGGCCCTTTGCTATAAAAATGAAAAACAGATTTATATGACAGGTTTCAAAAAGGACTATTAAATATTAGATACGTAACCATTAAGCAGGTATTAATATTTCAGAAGAGAAATTCAGTAATAACATTCATATACTGGTTTTCCAAATTTTATATCGTTTTCAGATATTATAAAAGTTAAGATTTTTTAATTTTAAAAGTATTATTAATTTTATTTTCATCAGCAGGAATGATGAGTATGTATGTATGTTTCAGAATTTCAGTTACACTATGTGGATACATTTTGATACAGAAATATTTTTAACAGAAACTGGCAAGATTTCTACATTAAAATTGATAAACCTGCTCAAAAAATTAAGAGGATTCAAATAACAGAGCACTAAATCATGTTAATGAATTGGAAGACTCAACAGTCTTCAAAGTTGTCAAATTATTTATAGACTCTTAACCATTTTAATGAAAAATCCCCAAATCTCATTTCTTTGTTAAAATAATACACATTCTGTAAGTCTGTATGGCGTTTCACAAATTAGCTTTTTTCTGATATTTTCACCTTTAAAGGTTGCTATGGTTAATGGTTTATGGTCGTTTTATTTTCCAGCGTTTTTATGTTGAATACAGTAATACAGAAAGGATATCCAACAGTCCATCCTAAAGGAAACCACCCCTGAATATTCACTGTTAGGACTGATGCTAAAGTTGAAACTCCAATGCTTTAGCCACTTGATGCGAAGAGCTGACTCACTGGAAAAGACCCTGATGCTAGGAGGGATTGGGGGCAGGAGGAGAAGGGGACGACAGAGGATGAGATGGTTGGATGGCATCACCGACTCGACAGACATGAGTTTGAGCAAACTCTGGGAGTTGGTGATGGACAGGGAGGCCTGGCGGGCTGCAGTCTATGGGGTCACAAAGAGTCAGCCACGACTGAGTGACTGAACTGAACTTAAGAGTAATACAAATGTGTGTCTTTAATTCTGAGATCTTGATAAAATCATTTCTGTTTTACCACTGTGTAAATTCTTTAGGATTCGCTACATAACCAAGCATGTCATCTGCATGTAAAGACAGTTCTTCCATTCCAAATGCATACACATAATGCCTTTTTTTACAAACCTTCCTGCCCTGGTGAAGAGCTCCAATTTTCTGTTAGACAGAGGTGGGGAGAGCAGACATCTTTGTCTTGTTTCAGATCTTATTGTAAAAGGAAAGTAATCATCAACCTACGTTTTTGTTGGTTATCCTCTTAAAAATGCTTTGAGTTCCCAAATGTAAGCCACAGGACAAATAAAATCTAATGAGCAACTCTTAATGATACCGCTGTGATTGTTTTTTTGAAAAAAAAAAAAAAAAAGGGTTTCTGGAGATTCCCTCATCCTAACCCCAGCCAGCTAGCCCTCCTTGTATGATCCCAAAGGGGAAAACAAATTTACAGAACCCCCACAAGGAGAGACATGGTTTAACAAGATGCAGGAGAAGTCAGGAAAAGTTAAAATCAANTTTAAAAAAAAAAAAAAAAAAGGGTTTCTGGAGATTCCCTCATCCTAACCCCAGCCAGCTAGCCCTCCTTGTATGATCCCAAAGGGGAAAACAAATTTACAGAACCCCCACAAGGAGAGACATGGTTTAACAAGATGCAGGAGAAGTCAGGAAAAGTTAAAATCAAAGAGAGATACATTCATCTTGGAGATTTGGCAGCAAATACTCCCTGTGACCTTCAGGTGCTCTAAGAGGATGACTTTATAAAGGGTACTCTCGACTTGAAAAAGGGAGTTTTCAAAGACTCCATGTCACGCATCAGTTCACAGATCCACCCATACGAAAGAGCTGAAGGATCACACACAAATCAAATCAGTTCAACATCAGGCTTCAACCCAAAAACATGCCAGAAGCCCTCAAATCAGAGCTCTTTGCAACAAGCCACTTGAAGAATCGACGCCTAGCATTTCAGGGGCGTGAGTGACAAGGTTTTGCTGTTTGCCATCTGACTTTGAAAAAAGCGGTTGCCATCTGACTTTGAAAAAGGTGAGGGGGCGGGGAGAAAGAAAAGGAAACACCTCCACAGTGAAACCTCAATGGCTTGGACCTAAAATGTGGGAAGTAAAGAGCCCAGTGGAAAGCTAGGAAAACATAAGTGACGGCTGTGAAAATCAGACATCTGAGACCCGAGGGTGTAGCCCAGCGAGGGTCTCCTGAGAACACCAATTCCCTTCCCCAGGCACCATTTTTTATCTTTGCTTGCATCCCCAGGGGTCTGTCACTGGCTTAGATGGGAGTGGACAACAAGTCCATACAGTCAAAGCTATGGTTTTTCCAGCAGTCATCTGTGGATGTGAGAGTTGGACCATAAAGAAAGCTGAGCATTGAAGAATTGATGCTTTTGAACTGTGGTGCTG
>SJYX01023138.1:4300-75864 GCA_006410675.1 Oreotragus oreotragus
CCTAGAGAGCATATTGAAAAGCAGAAACATTACTTTGCCAAGAAAGGTCCGCCTAGTCAGGGCTATTGTTTTTCCAATGGTCATGTATGGATGTGAGAGTTGGACTGTGAAGAAAGCTGATCACTGAAGAATTGATGCTTTTGAACTGTGGTGTGGAGAAGACTCTTGAGAGTCCCTTGGACTGCAAGGAGATCCAACCAGTCCATTCTGAAGGAGATCAACCCTGGGATTTCTTTGGAAGGAATGATGCTAAAGCTGAAACTTCAGTACTTTGGCCACCTCATGCATAGAGTTGACTCACTGGAAAAGACTCTGATGCTGGGAGGGATTGGGAGCAGGAGGAGAAGGGGATGATAGAGGATGAGATGGCTGGATGGCATCACGGACTCGATGGACGTGAGTCTGAGTGAACTCTGGGAGTTGGTAATGGACAGGGAGTCCTGGCGTGCTGCGATTCATGGAGTCACAAAGAGTCGGACACGACTGAGTGACTGAACTGAACTGAACTGAACTGTGGAGGTAGTGGTAAAGAATCTGCCTGCCAGTGCAGGAGACCTAAGAGATGAAGATTCGACCCCTCGGTTGGGAATATCCCCTGGAGAAGGAAATGGCAAAACACTCCAGTATTCCTGCCTGGAAAATCCCATGGACAGAGGAGCCTGGAGGACTATGGGTCCACAGGGTCACCAAGAGTCATGACTGAAGTGACGTAGGACGGATAGGTTTCCAATAATTGAGCATAAAGATTAATTTGGGGGAACTTGATCCTCTCTGTTCCCCTCCTTGCAGAAATCACCTTCACAGAAAAAGTCGAGTTCAAGTCCCTGGAATAGTTGACAGCATCCTTGGGATTAATATCCACCCACTCTACAGCGTGGTGAAGGGTTGTGAGAGCAGAGGTTTGTGACTTGGGTTTCATACCCCTCCAGGGTCACTGGGGCGGCCTGAGACAGGGAACTGAAAAGGGAGCTCACCATTGAGCCCTGTCCAGTCTTCACAACAATGATTTGGAGGAAAAGGTGCAACGTCTTGAGAACCAAGGGCCCAGCGGGAACCCTTGTACAGGAAAGTTATGGCCTCCGAGTCACCAAGAGGTGGGACCAGACTGCGTCTCAGTGGAGCTGTATTCTTCTGTGACAGGACTCTCTGGACACGCAGAAGCCACTGTCTGTCTGCAGGGAAGATGAGCCCAGCGCAAGAGGGAAGCTCTCCTTTGCAGCAGGGCACTGGATAACAGGAATGGCTGGCCAGTCAGGAGAAGAGGAAGGGATGATGAGAAAGGGATGGGGGTGGGGTGGCCGAGAGGCTTCCAGCCAGCATCCAGGGGGTTGCAGAGAACTGTGTGTCTAGGGTCCTGGGCCATCTTTAGGAGAACTCAAAACACCTGCACATCCGATGGTGGAGGAGAGGGTAGCCACACACTTTCTGCGGGAAGACTAGCTTATGGACTGTTTCCACTTTCAGAAAAATTTCCCTGGGGCACATTTCGACAAATGAGGATCTGTGTTTAGGAAACATCCAAGAAAATCCTCACGTTTCTAGAGAGGGCTTGAATCGAGGGAAGAGCAGGTGGAGGCGATTCTTGCCCCAGGCAGGGCTGGTCCAGAGGTTATAACAGCAGCCTTCCCCTGAGCTGGTCCAGGGCCCCATCCCAGAGCCAAGAGCCAGTTCACTCCTCCCAGAAAACTCCTGGGAAACCAGATCCGGGCTGTGGTTGCCAAACACCAGCAAATGTAAAGGATGTGAAGGCAGAAACACGGGGCAGGAGAAGATGTCAAAACTCAATGCCCATGTGCATGGCTGGGTAACGAGACAGGTGCACACTCATGTGCATCATGGTGGCATGCTCAGTCGCTCAGGCGTGTCTGACTCTTTGAGGCCCCATGGAATGAAGCCTGCCAGGCTCCTTGGTCCACTGGAGTGGGTTGCTATTTCCTTCTCCAGGGGATCTTCCTGACTCAGGGATCAAACCCATGTCTTCTGTATCTCCTGCATTGACAGGTGAATTCCTTACCACTGTGCTACCCGGAAAGCCCTGTGTCATGGTTATTTTGCATCAAATGGCAAACCTTATCCCTAAAAGTCAAAGATGACGTTAAAGCCAGAACAATCATGAGAATTTTTAATTCTATGAAAGAACTTTCAAGAAAGAAAAATTGTTTCCATTGATGTATTTATTTTCATCTTAGTAGGACGGCATGCAAGGGCCATGACCTCTTACTACCAAACATCCGAAGTCAGAGTACTGGTGGAACTTAAGCAAAAGATCTTCTTCAAGGACCCAGGGTTAGAATGACACACAAAAGGCAGGACAGTCAGAGACTGAGGTTTGCACATCCACAGTAGGCAAGCTCGGGCGGGGGGGGCAGAGTGGGAAGAGGGGTGCAGCGGGGGTTGGTATCTCTTCACGGCTGCTCCAGCAAAGCACAGCCACTGTTCCTTACCTTGGACGAGGGGTATCTCCTCATGGCTGCCCTTCCTGATCCTGAACGTGGAGTAGCTCCTCTCGGCCCTCCTGCACCTGCGTAGCTGCTGCTCCTTGGACATGGGGTTGCTCCTCTTGGTGACCAGCCCTGACCTCGGGCGTGGGTTAGCTCCTCTCGGCTGCCACCCCTGACCTTGGGCAAGGGGTAGCTCCTTTCGGCCACGCTTCCACGTGGTCCATCGCAGCCGGCACACTTCTGTGTGGTCCGTCAATTCAAGTCTATTGAGACCATGCCAAAGCAGGATAAAGTATTTATTTTTTAATATTTATCTATTTATTCATTTATTGGGCTGCAAGGTCTTAGTTGTATATTCAGGACCTTCATTCATCATGTGGGACCTTTTGTGTGGCACACAGGACCTTAGTTGCTCTGCTACAAGTGGGATCTTTGTTCCCTGACCAGGGATCCAACCAGCACCCCCTGCATTACACTGTGGATTCTTAGCCACTGGACCACCAGTGATGTCCCAGGACAAACTCTTTAGTTTCCCAAATTTAGCTGACTACAGAATCCCCCTACCCCAGAGCATCTTGTGAGACTAGTATTCTGCTGAGTTCACACTGATGACAAACGTGCATTAGAGACAAACAGGAGCAAACGTGCTCAAATAACCTGTAGGCTATTTCTCCCTTTGAGCCATGGATGTGGGGACAAGTCACACATCCAGAGGGATCCTGGTTAGTATCTCTGGTGATTCTGGTGTCTTGGGTAGGAAACCAAGAGGCAGAGTCAATGCTCCAGTCTCTTCCAGAGCCGTGAGTCAGGATTTTAGAAGAAACAGGCACACATGCATGGGGAGCGTGAGCTGCTCTGTAACTGAGCCGAGGACGCCTGTTCCCCTGGACCACAGATTTGGATGCTGGAATGACAGGCCCCTTGGCAAGGAATCGGGAGCTTGTCACATAAACCAAGGAAAGCATTTTTGGCCAGAGACTTGAAGACCAAACAGGAGAGCTTTAAAAGGAGATTTAAAGGGGATGAAGTGGAATGTTCAAATGAAACTCTAAAATCGCAGCCCACGGAGGGGCAGCAGGTGTGAGCTAGAAATAAGAGGCCTGGCAGAGGGGGTGCCGAGCAGTTCTCTGAGGAACTGGCAGCAGGGTCACATCCACACTGGGGACACGCTCACCAGCTGCATAGTGAGGGGGCCAAGTGAATGGGGGAGGCAAGCACGACCTCCGAGACACCAGGACACACAGCCGGGACGCCATGCTAGGCCGGGGTGGCCGGGTCACGGGATTGCAGGCGCTGAAATGGGCGTTAGGAGTGTACGGACAAGTAGAAGTCACAAACGCGAGAGTGGAAGCAAAGCCGAGAGCATATGGATGAGATTTTCAAAAGGGCGAAGGAGAAAGGATTTTGCTGGCGGTGTGTGCGCTACAGTCTTCTCAGGCAGAGACAGGCTCTGGCTGGTGCTTTCCTATGTAAGACTTTTTTCCTAAGTAGCATAGGAAGAAGATGGAATAGAAATGGGAAGAGGGTATTTATTCAAGCATCTGCCCCATTTTATGAATTGTTGCCTTGCTAACAATTTCATGATGTAAAAGAGAGACCTAGGAGGGAACTCCCTTACTCTGTACTTAGTTCTGACCAGGAAGCATCCAACTGGTTCATGGTGTAGAGGCACAGAAACTTCAGAGGAAGCAGCCAGACCATCATGTAGTTTTATGAAAGCCAAAGAAATACGAGGCATCCTTTAGTTGTGCCCTTTCCTCCCCCTTCTTACCTCTTTGGCTTCTTACTTCCCTCTGCCATCCCTGGTCCCAGTCTAATCAGAACTCCAGCCCGACTTTAGGGTGGCCACCAGGGATTTTAGGGTGGGTTTTATTAATAGTCCCCATGTTTCTTTTCCAGGAAGTTAAGGAGAACAAAGATTCCCCAATCCAAATTCAGCAAGAAAGATGTGCCGCTTGTATTTCAAGTTGTGACTCAGAATCCATGAGGCCAAAAAAAAAAAAAAAAAGAATCCATGAGGCCACAAAGCCAGTTTTATACATGGCAATGGAGTTCTGTTGCTTCATTATCTGAGTGTATATCAGAGGACCCATGTATACCTTCTCAACTAATACCTTGCAAGGTAGGGAATACCATCCCAATTCAAAGATGAAAAAACTAAGGGNCAAAAAAAAAAAAAAAAAAGAATCCATGAGGCCACAAAGCCAGTTTTATACATGGCAATGGAGTTCTGTTGCTTCATTATCTGAGTGTATATCAGAGGACCCATGTATACCTTCTCAACTAATACCTTGCAAGGTAGGGAATACCATCCCAATTCAAAGATGAAAAAACTAAGGGCTAGGGACTAAATGACTTGCCCAAGGCCACGTAGCAAGTAAGTGACTGATCTGCGGCTGAAACCCAGGCCTTTCTGGCTTCTGACCAGGGCTTTTTCAGCCCTACCACACTGTCTGCAAAACTAGACAGTGGATATCTAATGGGATAATTGGCTTTGGTGGTTACTCTGAGAACCCAGTCTCAACATGACATTGTTTCTATGGGAAAATGTGCTCAAAGTGACAAACAACTGGCTTAAGCAAGGAACTTTTGTAACCTGACCTGTCACAAATTGGGCACCACCTCAAGCTCAGAAAGGCTGGCTGTGGGAGGGAGAGAGGAGACCAGGCTTATTCAGCCAGCAGCCCCTCAGACACCGTGATACCATTTCAGGCCAGCTTTGCCTTTGCCCAGAAACAACAGCCTCAAAGGCATCTGTAAAATAACCACATAGCACCCACCACAGAAGACAGATGTGAGGACCACGGGAGGGGACCCTTTGGTTTCTAAAGCAGCTAATGCAGGTCCAGCACACAATAGACAGCGGATAAGTAGAGACCAAGACAATTCCCAACAGCTGAGGGTGAGCTGGGAGTGGAGGGAGTAGAGACAGAGGGGAAGCTCTGCTTTCTCTTTCGGGGCTCCCTGGGAATAACATAGGGTGAATTACTGTAGGGTGGGGTTGTGGACCTGCTTTAGGTGTTTGCCTCCTTCTCCGCTAAACAGTTCCTAGTTTCTAGCTTTGGTTGGTCAGAACACAGGAAATGATCTTCCTCAGCAAGAGCTTCTGAGAGCTTCCTCAGCCTACCTTCTCCCAGTGTTCAGGACTATATCTGATTGGTTGGTTGGAGAACAAAATCTTATCTTTTTATTTTTTATTTATCTTTCATTTCCTTATTTTTAAAAAAGCTTTTTATTTTTATTGGGGTAGCTCAGCTGGTAAAGAATCCACCTGCAATGCAGGAGAGCTGGTTCGGTTCCTGGGTCGGGAAGATCTGCTGGAGAAGGAATAGGCTACCCACTCCAGTGTTCTTGGGTTTCCCTGGTGGCTCAGCTGTTAAAGAATCCACTTGCAATGCAAGAGACCTGGGTTCGATCCCTGGGTTGGGAATTGATACCCTGGGGCGATACCCTGGAGAAGGGAATGGCTACCCACTCCAGTATTCTGGCCTGGAGAATTCCCTGAATTGTATAGTCCATGCAGTTGCAAAGAGTCGGACACGACTGAGTGACTTTCAGTTTCATATAGCCGATGAACAATGTTATGATAGTTTCAGGTAGACAGCAAAAGGACTCAGCCATACAAATACATGTAACCATTCTCCAAACTCTCCTCCCATCAAGCCTGCCACATAACATTGAGCAGAGTTCCATGTGCTATACAGTAGGTCCTTGTTGCCTGTCCCATTTTAAATACAGCAGTGTGAATATGTCAATCCCAAACTCTGTTCTAATCAGCCATCCTCCCTACCTCAGCCTTAGCTGTTCCCAATTGCCTTCAGGTACCAGTTTGCTGGCCTGCTGGATGTGTGAATGCTAATAAAGCATAGATCAGGATCAAAAAGCTACACAACAACTAAGTAATCATTAGAGGGCCTTAGACCCCCACGTGCCCATCTGCCTTCTCCCCTTTCCCTGCCTCTGGGAGCTGGGCTGCTCTCTGTCCTCGTATTTGACTTTGCTGTCTGAGAGCTGTGAGGCTGTGCTTACTCAGAGGCCTCTAGCCTCAGCCAAATCGGCCTGAAGGGGATTTTCGTTCCACAAATAAATCTTCAAAGAGAGAAAGGATTGCTAAAAGCAGCCAAACTTGGTGAGATTTTTATTTTATTTTATTATTTTGGATGGGGGAAGGGGACTGTTTTCCCTTGGCAAGGACAGATACTGACTGGAAAAACACTCCAGAGACTCGGGCCCTCAATAGAGGCAAACTTTAGCTGCCTCAGCAGCTGTCTCTCCTGAGGGTCACCCCCAAAGTGGCAGGACCATGTGGTGGCATTCCCCTTCACGGTGGCAATTCTCAAGTCACACTTCTGTCTCTTGGGAGAGACTCTGCCTCAGGGCCGCAGAGTCTGTGAGGGTGCTGGGTACCCGTGGACAGAGGGTCTGAGAGAAACCTCCTGCTTGGGCACACGGGTATGTCCCCAGGTGCTACCCTGGGGAGGATCCCATTTCAGACTTTGGCTTCATGCCCACAACTGGAGTCCCACCCTTAGGAGGAGAAATTGTCACGTGCAAGACAGAACTCCGGAGTGCCCAGCGAAGGAGACTCTGCCCCTAGTCCACGGAAACCAGCTGTCTTGTGTGCAGCAGGAGGATCACCGCTTGAAAGGAGCAGGTTCTCCGGGGCTCAGAATTACCCTGGGAGGGAGGGGCAGAATGGCTGCTCAGAGGCCAGTGGCTTTGGCCCTTCTTTTCTCTGGGACAAGAGTGGAGACTGGAGACCCGTAGGGAGACCCAGATGACCAACTCTGTGGGGAAGAGCAACACAAGGGCTGGAGTAGCCTGAGTCCGCCAACCTGGAGCTGGGGCTTGTGGTCTTACCGTGGCCAGTGATCAAAGCCAGCCCACAGGCATGAATGGGAATGGCCCGCAGCTTTGCCGTCACCAGCTCTTGTGGTTTGGGCTGACCTTTCCACTTCTCTCAGATGCCTCTGGGGCAGAGCCGCAGGAAGGGGAGTGGGGGTAGATGGCAAGGTAAGGAATAAGGATGGGAAGGTGGAAGCTGGGAGTTGATGCATCCTCAATCTCAGTTTCCTAAGGCTGATGTCAGTCTTCTAATCTGTACCCCGAGAAGGCTGGTATGGCTTAGAAGAGAGCCACTGTGCAGAGCTGGTGTGGTTCTGCTTGCACTCACATACTATCAAATGGAGCACTACTCTTATTTATTCCTCACCACCCTCCACCATGGATGCCCTACTGAATAAGATTTCTGTTGCCCAGAAAGGCTGTTCTAAGTAACCATTCATTTTCTATCTTTAGGATTCAACAGAATCCATTTGGTATTCAATCAGAGCAGGTTGCTAAGAGTAACCAATGTAATTGATTTTATTCCATTCCACATAAAAAAAATTTTTTAACCCGCTAGTTAGCCTGTACAGTTTTTGTTATGAGTAAATGCCCAAATACTGTTACATATTAAGAAACACTGACAACAACTCATGAACTCCTTCCATACTTTGGAATAGTCCTTGGAATCTGATCCCCCAGCTGGGAATCCCTGGACCCCAGAGTTCCCCTAAGTGCAAATGATCTGTCACCTGTGATTTTGCAGGTAATTTTTCCCATGTGAAAATGACTTAAGAAGTGTCTTCATGGGTTATTAAAAGGATTTTGTCTTTATACGCTAAAGTGCACACTAGGCAGGTTCCTTCCTCCTTTCATGGCCTTTCCGGTTTCCTTTAGCCCCTTCTTGAGCTCTTCCCCTTTCCTGTTCCCCACACGCTTCTGGTCTTGTTGCCCACCCCTTTCTGGTCTCTGGTCTTGGTCTGCAGTCCACCTGTCCTTTCACCACCCTATATTTTTCTGAGCACCATGAACACCAGTCTTGTCACCAGTATGGAAAAAAGCTAGGGAATACCTTGCCCCTTGAGCTGAGCCAAGACAAATCTGTTGGCAGGAGCAGCGGGCACAAGAGTCGAACTCAGAGAACAAAAACAGCTATTTATAAAGTCCGCTTCCTGATTGCTGGGGGCACGCTTGCCCTTGTACCAACAGGGCCACTGCCTCCCCTTGGAAAAGATCCTTCCATCCATAGCTCTGTGCCAGCAGGTCGCCAAGTGCCATTCCAATGAGCAGCGAGGGCAGGGGATAGCACGCAGGGTGGATTAGATGTGGTGACAAGCTCTCTGATGGGCCAGGGCAGCTGGGTGTGCGAGTTACACAGATGGCCTCTGCAGCACCTGTGAGACGACACTCACTGGCCCCTTACAGGACTTGACACCCTGGCCTTGGAACTAAGCCTTACCCACCTTGGCTTTTATTTTTTCTTTTTTAAAATTTTGATCTAAACTCTGGTTAACTTAATCACTGAACATCCAAAAGCACTCGGGACTTAAATAATGTAAAATGTCAACAAATAAGTGGTCTCAATATTATAACAGTTGTCATTCAGCTTGAGTTGCACTTGCTTTTCCTAGGTTGCTATCGTACCTCTCTGGTTGTGCTAGATTCCTATTTTCCTTCATAACGTGACACTAGTCTAACTTTAGTAGTCAGAGCAGTAACAGCACCAATAACCCAGCAAACTCATGGTACTGAGATCATTTGTTTCTGTTTTTTAATTGAGATGAACCTTATGAAAATATATAATTAATGTACCAAAGTAGCCTGTTGGCTAGGTGGAATTTTCCCCAGGTGCGCAGTTTGGGGCCCATATGGTATTCTTTTAAAGAGTTGAACTAGTTGCCAACTTTAATAATTAAGAGAGTTTACTTTAAAATACATTTTTGTGGCATCTTTGTTAAAAAAAAAAAAAAAAAAAGGCAGTTCTAGCAATACTCGGACCCACACTCCTCCATGGCTCTGATCGTGGAGCAAGTGGGCCCTCCCGCCCTGTCCTGTATCTTGTCATCTCAGGTTCTTCAGGGAGCTTGGAGAAACCTCTGAAATTTGTCATCCTCCGCCCTTCACCGCAGGATGAGGAAACTGAGTCTAGGAGACCCTGCGTAACTCTCGTGGGGTCGACACTCTAGTGTGTATGAGAAGTGGGGCTGGAGGAAGCCTCCTGCCCGCTGGCCCAGCACGATCACCACATCGTTCGGCTCCCTCAGCCCAACACAGACCATATCTCGGGAACAGCATCTGCTCCACTGGGCTGACGGGGGCCAACTGACTGAGTCCTGACCCACTCAGGGAATCTGATCATCAAAGTCCAAACCACAAAGAGGAACACCTTCAGTTCAAGGGCTCCTATTTCTAGAAATAGCTACAGTGTCCTCTTTGTAGCCTTCTACGTCCAAAGAAATGTTTTCATGTTCTGATGACTTCAGAAGTCTACTGCCCTTAAAACTTCCTAGATGATCAGAAAAGGGCCATCAGAAGCTCATTGCCTTTGCTGGTGAAAATGCCCAGCAGTGAGCTTGGTTTCACTTGTGGACATCCTTGAAAACAGGCTATTCATAGGCTGTCAGGATGGTGACTGAATCCAGTCCTAAATTGCTGACAAATATAAAGAACATTTTTAATTAGTCTCATTTTTCCCTCATCTGTCAAATGAAAAGATTCAACTAACTAGTGTGCAATCAATGTTATTTTCTTATAAAGCAGGGGGAAATTAAGAAAGCCCAGAAATAGAGTCAACCCACGGTGTCACTGCTGCTGTTTACCACTCCTCCACGTGCCTAAGAGTCCCTGAGAGCCCAGATGAGGGGCTTCTGCCTCAAGGACGGGTTCACCAGAGTAGCTTAGAGCCTGACAGTGAACCCAGGAGTTTCTTGCACCTGGAAACCAGCCTCAGGACAACTGGTTACGGATTAGTCATCTCCAGCTGAAAGGTGATTATGAGAAGGAAAGAAATGCTGGGCCAAAAACAACTCAGGAAGACGGATGCAGAAAAAGCAATCCAAAAGTCATTAAAACATTGTTAGCTTTATTTTCTTCAAAAAATATTGGCTGCCTGGGATAGAACCCCACAGGCTCCTGTCCCTACCCCTGCATCCTTTGGGGAACAAATCTCCCAGGGAGTGTGTCTCTTAGCAACAAGAGAGAACAGTGAGGGGGTACTTCCCATGCATGAAACANAGCAATCCAAAAGTCATTAAAACATTGTTAGCTTTATTTTCTTCAAAAAATATTGGCTGCCTGGGATAGAACCCCACAGGCTCCTGTCCCTACCCCTGCATCCTTTGGGGAACAAATCTCCCAGGGAGTGTGTCTCTTAGCAACAAGAGAGAACAGTGAGGGGGTACTTCCCATGCATGAAACACCTGCTTGGTGCTTTGCATTTGCCATATGAGCTTCCCAACTTTGCTGGGTAGAAAATCATACTCCCGTTTTGTAGGAGAAGAAATGAAGGGTCAAAGAACTGAAATCACTTGTCTAACCAGGAAATGGCAGAACCAGGCATGAACCCTAGCCTCTCGGACTCTAAATGCCATGCTCTTATACAACTGAAAATGAAACCAAGAAAAACTAATGCCACATGCAGCAGCAGCAAACCTCCAACTAGGGCTAAACGTGATGGCAGGAAAGACATCTTCAAAAGACCAGAGAACACTGGCTGTCAGGCTGCTACTCAGCAGGGAGAATGAGGGCTTTATCAAATTGTTAGGGAGTATTATTACCTCTTTCTTTGGAAAGGTGCTTAGTGTGATGATGCAAAAGGGGAAAGAGAAAAGATGAGGCTGAGCAGAATTTGCTTCATTCTGTGAATTTATCATCAAGAGCACCTCCTCATAGGCTTCTTCTAAGAATGGAAAGAGATAATATATGTAAAATGTTTGAAAAAGTGAAAATGTTAGTCATTTAGTCTTGTCTGACTCTGCGACACCATAGACTGTATCCCACCAGGCTCCTCTGTTCATGGAATTCTCCAGGTAAGAATACTGGAGCCATTCCTTTCTCCAGGGGATCTTCCCAACCCAGGGATCAAAACCAAGTCTCCCACATTGCAGGCAGATTCTTTACTGTCTGAGCCACCAGGGAAAATGTAAAGCCTTAAGTCTAAAGCCTCCCTGATGAAAGGCTTTCTCTACTTCCAGATCAACAAAGAACCTGTCAGCACTCAGCGCTGTCCACATCTGCTCTGCCAGTGTAGACAGAACCAGAAAATCTAGGTTACTCCTCCCTGGTGTTGTGATATGCAGTGGTAGCAGGCCGGGGGTTTGGTCTCCTTCCTGTCCTCATGAAAGCGAAAGTCGCTCAGTTGTGTCCGACTCTTTGCAACCTCACGGACTATACAGTCCATGGAATTCTCCAGGCCAGAACACTGGAATGGGTAGCCTTTCCCTTCTCCAGGAGATCTTCTCAACCCAGGCATCGAACCCAGGTGTCCTGCATTGCAGGCAGATTCTTTACCAACTAAGCTACAAGGGAAGCCCAAAAATACTGGAGTGGGTAGCCTATCCCTTCTCCAGGGGATCTTCCTGACCCAGGAATCAAACTGGCGTCTCCTGCCTTTCAGGCAGATTCTTTAGCAACTGAGATATCAGGGACGCCCCATAGCAGCTGAGAAACCTTTAGGAAGCCCTGCCTCAGATGGGCCTGCTGGTGCAGTCCTTGGTGACAACAGTCTGTCCTATATGTTGCTTGGCCCAATGTCAGCCTCCACCTCAGGCCCACCATTAATGTCTGACCTCAGTCATGCAGGGTGCTGGGGCCATCTCTATCTGATCAACCTTCATCCCAAGAGGAGTCTCTTCCTTTGTCCGTACCCTCCTGGCTCCAGCCTTTGGACTTGCAACCATTTTGGCAGCTAGGGCAGAGGCAACAGAATAATCCTCCTTTATATTATCTAATATAAGGCTAGTGGCAATTTTTTCTGAGAAACCAGATACATGACCTTCATTAGGAAGAGGGTACTTTTTTAATATTGAATGTTGCTGATGGCTTGCCAATAATCAAACTTTTAATGTGTACAGGGGATGGAGGCCTGTAGACCAAGGCTTGTTCTAAATGACTTTACATGTCTCATTTAATATTGATAACATTCTGTGAATTAGGTGTTTACCCATTTTATGAGTAAAGAGGCTCAGAAAAGTAAAAAAAAAAAAAAAAAAAAAGAAAAAGTTCAAAGTTATACAACCTGTAAAGGGCAGAGTCAGCATTTGAAAGCAGGGCTTCTTGATTCCATCCTGGGGTCTTGCATTAGATCCCTTGGCCCTCTCTTATGCATGGCCAGAAGTGGCCCACATTGGAGCTGAAGTGGGAAGCACCTGAGGTGAAATTTACATCTGTCTCCCAGCTTTCCCCATCTCCCTCTGTGTAGGCGATGCCTCATGGGCACCGCCTATGCCTCATTTCTGGGTGAGCTGAGAGAAAAAGGTCCAGGGTGTCCTGGGAGCCTCTGGCTTTTCTAGGGATCTATTCTGGTTTCCCCAACTTTCTGAGGTTGTTTAGATTCAAGACCAGGAGGTTCCTGTGACAAATCCAATTGAGATTCATCTAGACCCTGCCCCTGGCCACTGGGACTTAGGTCGGGGGGAGGGTACACTCTTCATCAGACAGCATTTCCCAGCTTGTGATGCAACCACTTACACCCCAGGCCTGCAACCGCTTGCATTTCATGGCCTGGTTTACAGCAGCCTAGTCTGTGATCAGAGCACACAGCACCACACCACATGCAAAGACATGAGAAGATAATGTGGGCAAGGCAGCAAAACACAGGCTCTGGAACCTGACAGTCAGGGAGGGGGCCACTTCCGCACTTACTTGCTCCACAACCTCGACAATTTACCTTTCCTCAAGTCTTCCCTTACTTGTAAGTAAGGGAAAGAGATAGTGCATGTGAAATGTTTTGCAGAAAGAAAAACCAAAGAACCATAGGAATAGATTGTATTTGGAAATGAAAGTAAAGTTGCTCATTCGTGTCCAACTCTTTGCAACCCCATGGACCGTAGCCTACCAGGCTCCTCCATCCATGGAATTTTCCAGATTGTATTTACTTCTAACTAAAATGTACCTGAGTTAAAAGAGGAGGAAGAGAAGCTCTCAGATTTCTGAACAAAAGTCCTGTCAGTCAGAGGTTGAATATTAGCATCTTGGTAAAACTATTAAAAGTATGGAAACATGTGAGGCAAAGATCCTGCCTCTCTTATTTATCACTCACCTCCAGGTCATATGCAGTGCCTAGTCCATAGTACAGCTCAATAGATGATCTATGGATAGATGGGTGGACATGCCAAAACACACAAGTGCTGTCCTTCAGTTACAAAGAGGACTGTCGCTGGAGAACTGAACTCCTGTGCTTCTCACTCAGTGAACAGCACCCACCGTCTATCATGCAGCCTAAACACTTGGGTGTCATTGACTCTTCTTTCTCACTCACTCCTTACAACAAACCAGCCCTGTCAGTTCCACCTCCTAAATTTAAGCTTGTGAATCCCTTTCCTTAGCCTGAGCTCTACTGTCACTACCTTTGTTCAGGTCCTTCCCAGTTCTCTCCTGGGTTTCTACACCACCTACAAACCATCCTCCAGGCCTCAAGTCTGTACCCACCCCTTCCAATCGACTCTCTAGACTTGGAACCAAATGATCTTTAAAAAGCACAAAAATCTGTCAGGTCTCTACCACCAGCCCCTCACCACTACTCTCACTTGAGGATGGTCCACAACACAGTACAGACTTCAAGATAAAGCTCAAACACCTAAGCACTGCACCCCCCTCATCTGGCCAGCCTATCCCTCCTTGAATTCCAGATCCTCTCCAGCAGGACTGTGCTCTCTCTTACCCTGGGCCATTGCCTGGGCCTTTTCCCTCTGCCTGGAATGTTCTTCTTCCACTTTCCTTGCTCCCTTCCACATCCTCAGAGCTCATCACTCACGTAGGATGAGTGGTGGCCTCACTCAGAACTGGATATCCCTCCTCCTAGGCATCCCCAAGGCTTAGGACTTGGCACATGACTGTTTCCAGTCTGTCTCCTCGGCTGCCTTCCCCAGGTGTCTGGCTCCTGGAGTTCTGTGTTTTGTTCTCCCCTGCACCTAAGTACACCCTATCTAGTCCTGAATATTTCTTGACTATTTCTTGAGTCAATAAATACTTTGTCTCACACCAAATGTGTAGTTTCTCAGAAGCATATTTGCAAAGATGACGTCTTTGGACAGTCATGTGACCAGTCAAGATAATTAACCAAGGATTAGGGTGTGGTCTGACTCTGGAAAAAAAAAAAAAAGTTAGATTAGACATGGAGGGAACATATATTTTTAGCCAAAAGTCAAGACACATGATCTGACTAGTATGATCACATGTTTTTCTGGCCCAGAAAATTTTGGATATATAATGTCTACAAAAGTCTATATAGTCAAAGCTATGGTAGTCATGAACAGATGTGAGAATTGGACCATAAAGAAGTCTGGGCACTGAAGAATTGATGCTTTTGAATTGTGGTGCTGGAGAAGACTCTTGAGAGTCTCTCTGGACTGCAAGGAGATCAAATTAGTCAATCCTAAAGGAAATCAAGCCTGCATATTCGTTGGAAGGACTAATACTGAAGCTCCAACACTTTGGCTACCTGATGCAAAGAGCCAACTCATTGGAAAAGACCCTGATGCTGGGAAAGATTGAGGGCAGGAGGAGAAGGGTGAGATGGTTGGATGGTATGACCGACTCAATGGACATGAGTTTAAGCAAGCTCCAGGAGTTGGTGAAGGACAGGGAAGCCTGGCATGTTGCAGTCCACGGGGTTGTCAAGAGCTGGACACAACTTAGTGACTAAACAACAACAGTGGTGTCCACGGCTGCCCAACCTGATACCATAACCTCATTATGGTATCCAAACATGCCAAGACATTGAAATAATAACTGATAAGTAAGTAGCTATCATTATCAGTGAGATTATTATGCAGCAAGCATTATAAGAAGTGCTTTGCGGTCATCCCATTTAATCTTTACAACTACCCTTTTAAACAGATCTGTTTATTACCTCCATTTTACAGATCAGGAAACTGAGGCTTAGGGTTCACAGCCAGCAATGGACATCTAACCAGCAACAAAAGAGCCGTCTGTTTGATCTTCTCCGTCATTCTGCAATACTGACCTAACCATGACCTCTTAACCTTATTAGATCATCAAAAGCACCACTTCTGGGTAAAAATAGCTTGCGGCTTCCGGAAATTTTTATTAAAACTCTAAATCTCCTGGCAATAACTTTCAAAAGTCATGATTCAGACCAGCAGTGACATTTGAAAATGGAATCATAATGCGGGTCTCCTGGCTACAGAGATGCTCTCGCTGCTTGTGAGGCATCTTCAACTTTGGCATTCATGACAATCTGTGCTTTTCCTGTTACTGGGTCTTTTGTCATCATTGTCTGTTGAAAGGCGCTGACCCTCATTCTGTCTTCCCTGAGGAATCCTCTCTCTCAGGGCTAATCGGTCTGTCTTCTTCCTTGGTTGTCACTTCACTGGGACCTAGAGTAATGCTTCGGAAAATCCTGACAGCTGACCACCTGAATAGTGATCACCTGGGCACTCATAAAAATGCATATTCCTGGGCCCTGTCAGACACAGGCCACATAGAATCTCTACAGATTAGAGCCCAGGAACTAGCATTTTAAGCACATTCACAAGTGAGTCTTATGAATACTAATGTTTCAGAGCCACAAAAAGAGTCCCCAGATCCTCACAGCTCTGAGCGTGATTGCTGGACCAGTACTAGCAGCATGTTAGAAAACAAGGAATTCTTAGGCCCAAATCCTGAATGACTGAATCAGAATTTGCATTTTAATGAAATCCCTGGGTAACTTGTATTCACATTTCTGTGCATGCAGAGAACTGATCAGAGCAGTGTTTCCTCTGCACATCATGGCAGGCATAGAAAACAAAAGCAATTGTTTGGCGTTTATCTCATACAAGAAGAACCCCAGCTGTGGCATCAGGGGCTCAGCCTGCCCCAGACCCCAACCTGGCCACCCAAAGCTAAGGAGATTGGTATCTCAGGCACACCTGTGCCTAGTACACTGGCTGAGAAGGTCTACTTAAAGAACACCCAGCCCTTCTAAGTTTCTTCATAAGCATAACTCCATAAATACTGCTTATTGCCTTCATCATTTATCATTTCTTTTCCTGCTTACCAAGAGTCAGAAAGGCTACTTCCCAACTAGATCTTAGAAATCTTCATGCAGTGGGAGAACACAGACTTGTCTTTAAGCTGTGGGTGGGCTCTGAGAAATGTAGAGAGAAAAGTTGTGCCTCTTGTTTGAAAGCGTCACCTTCTATGGCCTAAGAAATACTAGGAAGAAAGCCTTATTTCCTTTGAAGAATGCTCCTTTCTCTTAGTCCACAGCTCTGAGGGTGGAGGATCAGCAGCACGCAAGGTGCATCCTCTCTCCTGAAGATGTGCCAAGAAGATTGTGATTCTGTTTAATCCTTCCTCAGCAAAATCTGCCAGCTTATAAACTGGACAGGTGTCCCTTCTCTTAGCCAGCCCCTGAGAATAGGATGACAGTTGGGACGGGAGGAATGGCATACCTTCAGAAACACTTCCTGGTGAGACCATCTGATCAAAATGACCAAGTGTCAGGACACAACCATCTGACTTTGCAGAGCTCCTGGCTACATGGGAACACCATTGTTTCCGGCTCCCCACCCCCACTCCCCCACCCCCGCCCATCAGGAAAATGTTGAACATCTTTAAAGTGCAAAATAGTGAGCTCTTGCTGCTGCTGCTGTTAAGTAGCTTCAGTCGTGTCTGACTCTGTGCAACCCCATAGATGGCAGCCCACCAGGCTCCTCCATCCCTGGGATTCTCCAGGCAAGAATACTTACTTTGAAGCAAATAGGACAAGGCCTACCCCTCAATGAAGGATTGTCATAGCCTCAGCGAATACAATTGGGAAAGAAGTTGGGGGGAAACTATTGCTACCAAAACAACTCCCTTTTTTTTTTCCTCTTTCCTCCTTGCCTGCAAATCTGTGTCTAATTCTCTCCATTATGCTTCTCCTGGTCAGAGCGCAGACAAAGTAGCACACATTTTAGCTGGTTTGATGTGGGGCTATCCCTCCTCTGTCCTGAGGCTCCACCTCCATCAAGTCTCAACTGGCTAACTGATCGTCCTCCCTTTGTACCCCAACTACTGAAGCTCCTTTGCATTCATAGTAGAAAGGACACTAACCAGAGCGTGCTCTCAGGTGCCACCTGATTGACTTTCATGGAACTCCTCCCTTGATCTGGATCCAGAGGCAAGTAGGCCTTTCTCTGGCTCTGACCAGGAAGATCAGAGAGCCACTGGCTGTTCACCCAGAGTAGCCAGGATGTCTAAGAAACAAATAGGTTTTTCTTTAAGTTGGTGGCAAGCACAGTTGGTTAAAAAAGTCTTCCATCCCTGATCTTCCAATTAAGAAGTGATGAAAACATAAGACTGGGGACAGCTGAGGGCTTGAGTGTCCCGGCCCCAGTGGCATGGCTGTTGTACACAGCCACTGCCAGCACAACACTGAGCCATCTTTCCACTCCGGGTCCAGGATGAAGAACAAGCTCTGGTACTTTGAATTTGGCACCTCGGAGACCTTCGCGGCCACCTGCAAGAGACTCCACGACCACGTAGACGTGGAGGTGAGTTCCCAAAGCTTGCTGGACGTTGGTTCTGGCCCCGGACTACCACACNTCCTCTGCACATCATGGCAGGCATAGAAAACAAAAGCAATTGTTTGGCGTTTATCTCATACAAGAAGAACCCCAGCTGTGGCATCAGGGGCTCAGCCTGCCCCAGACCCCAACCTGGCCACCCAAAGCTAAGGAGATTGGTATCTCAGGCACACCTGTGCCTAGTACACTGGCTGAGAAGGTCTACTTAAAGAACACCCAGCCCTTCTAAGTTTCTTCATAAGCATAACTCCATAAATACTGCTTATTGCCTTCATCATTTATCATTTCTTTTCCTGCTTACCAAGAGTCAGAAAGGCTACTTCCCAACTAGATCTTAGAAATCTTCATGCAGTGGGAGAACACAGACTTGTCTTTAAGCTGTGGGTGGGCTCTGAGAAATGTAGAGAGAAAAGTTGTGCCTCTTGTTTGAAAGCGTCACCTTCTATGGCCTAAGAAATACTAGGAAGAAAGCCTTATTTCCTTTGAAGAATGCTCCTTTCTCTTAGTCCACAGCTCTGAGGGTGGAGGATCAGCAGCACGCAAGGTGCATCCTCTCTCCTGAAGATGTGCCAAGAAGATTGTGATTCTGTTTAATCCTTCCTCAGCAAAATCTGCCAGCTTATAAACTGGACAGGTGTCCCTTCTCTTAGCCAGCCCCTGAGAATAGGATGACAGTTGGGACGGGAGGAATGGCATACCTTCAGAAACACTTCCTGGTGAGACCATCTGATCAAAATGACCAAGTGTCAGGACACAACCATCTGACTTTGCAGAGCTCCTGGCTACATGGGAACACCATTGTTTCCGGCTCCCCACCCCCACTCCCCCTCTCCCGCCCATCAGGAAAATGTTGAACATCTTTAAAGTGCAAAATAGTGAGCTCTTGCTGCTGCTGCTGTTAAGTAGCTTCAGTCGTGTCTGACTCTGTGCAACCCCATAGATGGCAGCCCACCAGGCTCCTCCATCCCTGGGATTCTCCAGGCAAGAATACTTACTTTGAAGCAAATAGGACAAGGCCTACCCCTCAATGAAGGATTGTCATAGCCTCAGCGAATACAATTGGGAAAGAAGTTGGGGGGAAACTATTGCTACCAAAACAACTCCCTTTTTTTTTTCCTCTTTCCTCCTTGCCTGCAAATCTGTGTCTAATTCTCTCCATTATGCTTCTCCTGGTCAGAGCGCAGACAAAGTAGCACACATTTTAGCTGGTTTGATGTGGGGCTATCCCTCCTCTGTCCTGAGGCTCCACCTCCATCAAGTCTCAACTGGCTAACTGATCGTCCTCCCTTTGTACCCCAACTACTGAAGCTCCTTTGCATTCATAGTAGAAAGGACACTAACCAGAGCGTGCTCTCAGGTGCCACCTGATTGACTTTCATGGAACTCCTCCCTTGATCTGGATCCAGAGGCAAGTAGGCCTTTCTCTGGCTCTGACCAGGAAGATCAGAGAGCCACTGGCTGTTCACCCAGAGTAGCCAGGATGTCTAAGAAACAAATAGGTTTTTCTTTAAGTTGGTGGCAAGCACAGTTGGTTAAAAAAGTCTTCCATCCCTGATCTTCCAATTAAGAAGTGATGAAAACATAAGACTGGGGACAGCTGAGGGCTTGAGTGTCCCGGCCCCAGTGGCATGGCTGTTGTACACAGCCACTGCCAGCACAACACTGAGCCATCTTTCCACTCCGGGTCCAGGATGAAGAACAAGCTCTGGTACTTTGAATTTGGCACCTCGGAGACCTTCGCGGCCACCTGCAAGAGACTCCACGACCACGTAGACGTGGAGGTGAGTTCCCAAAGCTTGCTGGACGTTGGTTCTGGCCCCGGACTACCACACACCCCCAGAACATGGTGGTCACCACCACGTAGACGTGGAGGTGAGTTCCCAAAGCTTGCTGGACGTTGGTTCTGGTCCCGGACTATCACATACCCTCAGAACATGGTGGTCCCAAGTGTAACCCTTCTTACCTCCATCCTGTTCCCAGCGTGTCCACAGCCTCACTCCCAGGAGGCTCTAATCACGGGGTCTGCCTTTCTCACCCTGGCCAGGGAGTCCCGGGGTCTGAGGCCTAGAGGCCCAGTGGACTCAGGGCTGCAGTCCTTTCCTGCCCTCAGCCCTCTCCCCACCATCACCTTTCAATTTCTTCATTTTCAAGAAATAAAGACAGGTGCTACCCATTCAGGGAAAGAAGCTGCTACGGGGATAGAGGCAATGTCCCAGGCCTGGTAAAAGTCTGGGAACTGAAGACCGCAGGGCTGAGGGGTCTGTGGTTGAGGCCAGAGGTGACCAGACATCATCAGCTCACCTGCCTCAACTTTCAAGGAGCTGGCACTCAGGGCCAGCTTCCCAAGTGTGCAACCTGCACAGTCACTCAGAAGGTTCCTCATTTAATGCTTTTCTGTAACTGTCTTAAAATTCTTGAGATACATATTTTTTTTTTTAGCAAAGGGCCCTTTATGTGCATTTTGAACACTCAAATTACATAGCTGATCCTGTTGATGCGCTTGCATTTCAACTCTCCCGGGACTTGCAGCAGCCTGCCTCAGACACAGCCTGTGGGCTTCACTTACTGGTTGATAAGCTGCCCACTTCTCCTTCCCCACCCTGCTTCCGCTGGGCTGCTCTCCTGAGGTCTTCTCACTTCTAAGAAAAGATCGACCTGCAAGCCCAAACTTCTCTGTACATCTGCTGCCTCTGCTCTGCGGGACCTCAGGCCCTTGGGGCCCCTTGCCCATAGTTCTCAGTTACCAACCGCCATACCCCTTCCCATGGAATTCAGGCCAGTGGTCTTATTTTCACTTGAGAAAAACAAGTGAAAGGCAGTCAGAGTTGGGCCGGGATGGGCTCTTGCTGGGCCACCAGCATTGTCCTTGAGCTTGCAGCAGTGGTCAGGTGGGGCCCAGGCATCCCTTGGAGGAGGAGCATTTGGCCTGAAGCAGTGTGGGAAAGCCCCACCACTCCCTGCGGAAGAGAGCCTGCGCTCACACTCACGGGGAGTTTTCACAATCAAAACGCAAAGCCAGAGATTCTGTGCTTCTCTTTAACTCATCTGCCTGCCTCTCCCCAGCCGTTGCTGGGTTACCAACCCCAGGCTGGGAGGAGCCGACCCAGCTAATCCCCTGAACTTCTAGCCAGCTCAGTCAGAGGGCAGAGAGGCCCAGGAATGTGGGGCACGTGTCCCCAGGTGGCACCACCTCCACCTGGGAAAGTCTGAGAAGCCTGCCTTCCTCTATGGACACGTAAATCCATGGCCAGAAACTCTACAGCAAAGGGGGAGGGGGCTGGACCGGGCTGGAAACTGGACGTGGCTGGAGCTCTGTGTGCATTTTTCCTGTTGGCATGATCATCTGGGGTGTCTTTAAATATACCCCAAGTGAGGGACAGCCCTGGCCTAACCACTGCCAGCTGCAGACACACAGCGACTGCTTGTTCTCCCTGCAGCTGGCCTTGAAACTGTGCCCAGAATAGAGCAGCTCAGCTCCCCTGCCTCGGCGGGCCCCGCCCTCCCAGCTCCCAGCTCCCAGCTCCCAGCTCCCAGCTCCCAGCCCACAGCATCATGGGCCCCTGAGTCCAGTGCTCAGCGGCTCGTCCTCGACTGCAGAGGGGGCCGGTGGCCTCTGGAGGAGGATGGGGTGTTCGCACTATGGGTTGTTGGGGGCTTTCAGCAGCACTTCTTGTTTTCCTTAGCTCCCCATCGTGAGTCTTTTTAGTATTTATTCCTCAGGCTAAGGATGGGGGGAGGGCGGGGGTGCATCTGACAGGCAGCTTCTGTTCTGACAGCCTGCAAGATTGTGGCAGGCATCCTTTTGTATCCAGGGAGCGGAGGGGAGACGGTCCTGGGTCTTATGATACAGAGGAGACCAGAGAGACAGAGGGGGAGGTGTGTGAGTAACAGATGTTAGGAGGCTGTGGGGCAGCCCAGGTAGAGTGAGTGCATCAGGGTCCTCGGGAAGGACAATAACAGAAGGTGTGTTAAGTGACCTTCTCCAAGTGGCGGCTGCACACAACGGCCCAGGCCTGGAAGGACCAGCACGCTCGTCAGCTCAAGGTCAGTGAGCCTGAGAATAACCCACACAGGTACTTATACTATGTGCCACCATGTCCAAAGCCCCACCACAGCCTTTACTGCAGAGTCACACAACAACCAGTGAGCTAAGTAGGCCCGGTATTCTTATCCCCACATCACGGAAAGCAAGCTAAGGCACAGAGGGTTAGAAGGATAAACAGAAGGCAGAGAGAAGTAACAGGGGAGAGGAGACAGTCACACTCTGACTGCCTACTGTAGCGTGTCCTCATTTGAGTCCATCACCCAGCAAAGCAAGTATGATCACATTTTTTTAAATGAGGAAACTGAGGCTCAGACACGCTAAGTAACTTGACCAAGGTTTCATTGCTGGAAACATGTAAGATTTAGGGCTTCCCAGACCTCCTGGAAAGGAATTTAGCTTGGAACCCAATAAACAGATTGACCTAACAAGTGCTAGGAGCTTGCTGAATTTTTCAGCTCATATACACTGTTTCTTCCTCCTTTACTGAATGTAGGGCTGCTTGGTTCTGCCTCAGCTGCAGCAGCTGGGCAGGGCTGCTGGGAAAAGCTTTAGGAGAGCAGAGGGCACAGTCCTACTGCTTGCTCACTTGAGGAAGGAGGCGTGGACAGGAGGAGGCAGGGAGGAAAGCCACCTTAAAGCTTACCAGAGCTCTTCCCATGCGGCATCTCATTTTGATCCACAGAGTATGCAGGGAAGACACGAATATCCTTACTTTCTGGGTGAGGAAACTGAGGCTCAGAAGTTCAGCAACTTGTGAAAGGGCACAAAGGTTAGCAGTTCAGGAGAACCGATTAGAAAGTCTATTTCATTCTGTGTCTATGTGTCACTTCGGTAACATTTGGATGGTGAAACTTAAAGCTAAAATGAGTTTTATGCGGAAGTTCTGCACTGAAAGTGTCTCGCAAGGAATACAGCCTGTTTTTCAGAGACTTGTAGCTTATTGGAAACTGGGAGAATTTGGTCCCTTCTCTGAAATAAAGTTAACAGCCCAGTTGAGAGAACAGACATGAGCTGGTTAATACAATACTCACTTAACTAGTGCTAAGAAAACTTGATCCTGGGACCTTGAGGACCCACGTGAGCAATCACCCTGGACACTGTTTTGGGGTCAGAGACTAAGGCCAGAGAGAAGATGATTGCAGATCTACTGGTCACCTGCAGACACTTGGCCAAGGCTAGGGTAAGGGGGGGAGGGGCGGGGTTGCTCAGTGAAAGGGGCTTGGCTTGGACAGGCATCAGCCCTCTTCCTGGAACTGTTGTCTGGGCTTCAGTGTTCTCGTCTATAAAATGGGGGAAAGGGGTTAGTCTACTCCCCAAGGCTATTGATTAACATTTTCAGATTTTTTTTTTTTTTTAAGTAACTGGCAATGGTGCCAAGTGCCTCACTGGGTCCACGGAACAGCCCCAAGTGGCAGGTGTCACATCCCCTTTCCGGAGATGGGGATAAAAGCTGAAAAGAAGCTCACCCGAGGTGCATGACTGAGTGGTCAGGTCAAGCTTCAAATTCAGATTTGCCCAAAACCCAGGAGTTTCAGGGCAGTACTGGCACATCATTCTAGAGCAGAGATTCTCACCGGTATGAGGTATATCTGATCTTCTCTTTAGTCATACACTTTTTTAATATTTTGGGTAACACTAAAAGCGAGAATTGATGCTTTTGAACTGTGGTGTTGGAGAAGACTCTTGAGAGTCCCTTGGACTGCAAGGAGATCCAACCAGTCCATTCTAAAGGAGATCAGTCCTGGGTGTTCTTTGGAAGGACTGATGCTAAAGCTGAAACTCCAATACTTTGGCCACCTCATGCAAAGAGTTGACTCATTAGAAAAGACTCTGATGGTGGGAGGGATTGGGGGCAGGAGGAGGAAGAGACGACAGAGGATGAGATGGCTGGATGGCATCACCAACTCGATGGACATGAGTTTGGGTAAATTCCGGGAGTTGGTGATGGACAGGGAGGCCTGGTGTGCTGCGATTCATGGGGTCGCAAAGAGTCGGAAACAACTGAGCAACTGAATTGAACTGAAAAGCAAGTATGAGACTTTTACATTTATCAAGAAGAAAAGCAAAAAAAAAAAAAAAAGGCAGATGCATGCTCTAAATGCTTCCTCTGTAAGCACACAAAGCAAGCTGTGAGAGTGAGTACCCTTCCTGGGAAATGGGTGCTCTTAATTTGGTGGTTGTTGTTCAGGCTTAAGTCATACTCAACTCTTTGTGACCCATGGACTATAGCCTGCCAGACTCCTCTGTCTGTGGGGTTTTTCCAGGCAAGAATACTGGAGTGGGTTGCCATTTCCTTTTCAAGGATCTTCCTGGACCAGGGATCAAACCTGCGTCTCCTGCATTGGCAGGCAGATTCTTTACCACTGAGCCAATTGGGGTTGCCTCTAATTAAGAAGCCAGCCTGTCGCCCACATAGTTGTCATCAGCCCTGGTGGAACAAAAGCAGTCTCTCAGGGTCTCCAAGTCTCTGACTTCCCTTCCCTTGCAAAGCCGTCCTTGTTTATTCTGATCTGACTGTACCTGAATAAAGGAGTGGGGGAGGGGAGGGAAGAACATGGTGAGTCATCTCCCCCACCCCAGGCCCAAAAGAGGCTTGCACAGGTTTTGCCTTAGTTATGGTTAGGTGGAGCAAACCAGGCAGGCATCGACTTGAGCACTTATTTTACATGCTGTGGAAATTTTACTGGTTAAAAATATGAACTTCCAAAATTCCTTGATATCATATCTACTTTTAAACAATGTTCACAAGGGAAGGCTAGCCAGCTTCCCTAATATGAACCTCTGCCTGGGGAAAAGTGAGTCTAAATGTGGAGGCTGCTTCAAAAAAAAAATCTGTTACCCGGTATATTTTGGGAATCTCTGCACATCAGTTTTCCCCTTTTAATTGAGGATTTTTTTTTAATACAACAAAGTTTTGAGAACAGTGTATCAGATATTCCCATTTCTCCCTCACTTAGAATTGATATTTGTCACTATTTTGTTTTATTCCCTTCAAGTATCTTTTTAACCAAAGAAATAAAATTTTATGGATGGAACTGCGTTCCCCACAACCGTTTTGTGCTCTGCAGCTTGCCTTTTTCACTCACCATTAGTTCTCAAGATCTCTCCGTGGTGATGTTGCTGGAGCTAGCTCATTACTTTTACCTACTCTGTGCCGTGGGGCTCCAGGAATACCCCCGCCCTGTGATGGGAGTCGGAGCAGAAATGGGGACCCTCAGACCCTCTCTGGGGACGTGAGTGGTGAACCACTTTGGAGAGCAGTCTGACAACAAACACTGAACTGAAAATTATCTTTTAGGACAAATGACCCAGCAGGTTCTTCACATCCTAGACCTGGAGAGTTTCCCACACAGAAGTTCACTGGGTGATGAGCACAGAGATACAGTGCAGTCCTTTATTATTACAACAAAATGGAACCAACCCCAGAGACCATATTATTCTAACACTTCAAAGAGAGAGTGAAGTCCACTGAATTATATTCTTTAAAATGGCTAATTTTTTTTTTTTTTATAATTTTTTTTTAATTAATTTTTTTACACAAACTCCCAAACATGAACCCCCCTCCCACCTCCCACCCCACATCATCCCTCCAGATCATCCCCATACACCAGCCCCAAGCATCCTGCATCCTGCATTGAACATAGACTGGCAATTCATTTCTTACATGATAGTATACATATTTCAATGCTATTCTCCCAAATCATCCCTCCCTCTCCCTCTCCCTCTCCTTCTCCCTCAGAGTCCATAAGTCCGCTCTACACATCTGTATCTCTTTTGCTGTCTTGCATACAGGGTCCTCATTACCATCTTTCTAAATTCCATATATATGTGTTAGTATACTGTATTGGTGTTTTTCTTTCTGGCTTACTTCACTCTGTATAATTGGTTCCAGTTTCATCCATCTTATTAGAACTGATTCAAATGTATTCTTTTTAATGGCTGAGTAATACTCCATTGTGTATATATACCACAGCTTTCTTATCCATTCATCCGCTGATGGACATCTAGGTTGTTTCCATGTCCTGGCTATTATAAACAGTGCTGCGATGAACATTGGGGTACATGTGTCTCTTTCAATTCTGGTTTCCTCAGTGTGTATGCCCAGCAGTGGGATTGCTGGGTCATAAGGCAGTTCTATTTGCAATTTCTTAAGGAATCTCCACACTGTTTTCCATAGTGGCTGTACTAGTTTGCATTCCCACCAACAGTGTAAAAGGGTTCCCTTTTCTCCACACCCTCTCCAGCATTTATTGCTTGCAGACTTTTGGATCGCAGCCATTCTGACTGGTGTGAAGTGGTATCTCATTGTGGTCTTGATTTGCATAAAATGGCTAATTTTGTGTCAGGTGAATTTCCTCTTAATTTTTTTAAACGTGAAGCCATATCATGAGATGGGCCCTGTCTATAAGAATCCTAAACTCTAAAACTAACCTTTAGCACAGCTATGTATATGTAAAGAAGCAGAATAAATAATGAATCAGATTACTTTAAGATTGAGCAGATAGCTTTACCTACTCCAATCCAGCCAGGAGCCATTTGTTCAGAAGAGAGAAATCAAGGACTTTACAGGTTGAGTTGGTTGGCCAACTTCACCCAGCCAGTAAGTGGCAAAAGAGAGCCCATGGCTGCCTTGATATCCACTGGCAACGTTGCACACTCCTAATTAGAGGATAGACCTTCAAGCACCTTTTCTGGCATCATCTATATATACCTTCTCAGCTTGGGCAAGTGGAACCTTCCAGAGCTTGGAGTAATGAAGTGGGAACTAACCAAAAGCTCAGCTCATCAACCCAGCCACAGTGATTCCAAGGGAGATGAAATGAAAACATATTCATGGGGAAGGGAAAGATTCATGGAGAAGAGTAGAGATGTTGAGATCTCAGAAAACAAAAGGTGGCAACCTGATCATGCACCAATCCTTCAAGTCAGAGGCTGGGATGGACACAGACATCCTCTCTCATTTGTGGAGTCCATTCCCTTCTTCCATCAAGTCCAGGGTTCCATCTTTCCAGGAGCATCCTCACTGTGAGACCACCCAAGGCCACTCTTGCCACTTCAGATTTCTTCTTCCCTATCCTGCAGTTCTCACTGCTCCAGGTACCCGAGCCTCAGTTTCTGCCTGCTCCTTCTTAAGACAGGGGCTAAATTCTTTTGATTAGAAAAGTAATCCAAATCTATGCAACCCTGTGGACTTTAACCTGCCAGGCTCCTCTGTCCATGGAATTCTCTAGGCAAGGATACTGGAATGGGTTGCCATTTCCTTCTCCAGGGGGACTTCCTGACCCAGGGATGGAACCTGGGTCTCCTGCATTGCAGGCAGATTCTTTACTGTCTGAGTCACCAGGGAAGCCCTAAATCCATGGAAGAACATGTTAAACCATAGAGAGGTGAAAAGGAAAAGTAACCCACAATCTCAGCAATCAGGGATCAGTGCTGTTCTAGTGTTGGCCTTGTTTCAATCCTGTAATAATGTCAGCCCTTGTATCTTTAAGAGCAGGCCTCTGGAGGACCTCTTTGACTCTTTGATTGCCTTAATCTTTATCCATTTTCAAACACAGCTCCATCCTTTCGCTCTCTCTTCCTCTTTCAGCCATGCACTGACTACCAGTTTCCTTCACAGATCCTCAAAATCTTTCAACCTACTGAGAAGAAATTGGCAATTTTCTCTCTAAAAATCCCATTTCTTGCTTACAGTTTGACACATAACTTTTTCTCTTAAATGACCCTCTTTTTTATTCCCTACACATACATACCCCGTATTTCACTTCAAGCCTCCATTCATCCATGTGCTTTTACTTTCTTATTCTTTCCCATTTCCTTTGTTCTTTGTGAATTGCTTTGATTTTCTTTGTCTTCAGATTCCTGCCTTCATACACTTTGTGTCTCCCAAGCACTTTGGAATAACTTTTAGGGGTGAATTCTCATGCCTACAATTTCACAAAGCAGATGGTGGGGGAAGGGTATATGCAGCACAGTGGATAGACGAGGCCCGGGGGTGTCTCGGGACCAAGCTTGGGGTCCCACGCCTGACTCAGCATGTTGGGCTAGAAGGACCTCCACTCAGGTTCCTGAGAGACCTCAAGGCTAACCTCTGCCCCAGCGAACTTAACTCTTCTACCTGCCAAGGTCCCCTAGTGAAAGAATAACTTTCCCCAAGCTATGTCTACAAACAAATGCATCTTTTAAATAATAACAACCTGTGAGGCCCTGTCTGTGGGAAATGTGTTATTTCTCTTAGACTTTTTAGAACATTGAAAAGAACTCATGATCTTCATCTCCACACTCAGCACGTTCAGGGAGCTTGGATGAAAAGCATTCAATCTTTTCCAGCTTCTACCACTGGATTATGAAACAGAATATTACACATACATATGTCTCCTTGGTTTTAGTGGACTAGCCTGGTTATCTGTCTTAGTGAGGTCATAAACATGCTGATCCTAGTATTCTACAGAAGAGGAATTAAGAAAAGAGAAGAAATGACTCAGGAAGGATATATAATCTAACAAAGGACCAGTTAAATACTGTGTACACGTACACATTACATGCAAGTCCATTGGAATCCACAAATTAATAGCAGCAGGCACTTTACTAAGCACGCACCTTGCGACAAGCTCTATATCCTGGCACTTTCCTACACTGGCTTGTTTAATCCTCATAACAACTCTGCATGATGTGCATTATGTACACAAGGAAACTAAGTCTCCCTAAGATAAGTACTCCAAGATCAGATGAGTTCCAAGCCCATGTGCGCCAAGCACAGCACTCCCTGTAGAATCTACCTCTGCTCTCCCCCTCAGGTATATATCAGCTGAGTTGGTGGTATGGCTCCCCTTCAGGACTTGGCCTATCTATTAGGCAGTTGTCTGTCTGAGGCAAAGACTCGTCTTATTCACCCTGTATCCCCAGTACCTGAAATGAAATCATTGCTCTCTAGTTTTTGATTGCACAATTTCAACCAAAGTGTGAAAAAAATCCCATAATGAATGTGAACACTAACAAATTACTACTTGACAAGACTCAAGTGATACCTTGGTGTTGGATGTCCCCAAAGTAAAAGGGACCCACTTTGCTCCATCTTTAAGACAGAATGGGCTTGCAGCCTGGCACTCAGGCCTTCTAACCATCGGGTGAGTGGGAAGGCCTCCCACGCCCATCTTTGAGCTGTTGCTGGGACCTTTGAAAGTAACTGAGGGTCTGGGACAACTGTGAACCCAGGACAGGAAATGCCAGAGTTCTCCCACCTCTTTCCCACCAAGGAGAGTGAAGACAGTGAGTGGGCAGAGCCCATATGGCAGCAAGGGTACAGGGCTGCTAGGGGGTCAGAGGAAGTGACTCCAAAAGGCAGAAGAAGGCGTCTCCACCCTGAGCCCACTCTGGTGGCCCAGAAGTTTACCTGCCCTGAGCCTTGCCGGTCCCTATGGCTATCAGCCCTGCTCTGTCTGCAGGCGAGTCTGACCCTTCAGAAAGCCCCACCCACCCCAGGTTGGTCTGAGCGCCCCAGAGAGACCGCAGACCTATTAAACTGCATCCAGAGCAAGAATGCCTCAACACACTAGGTTGTTTTTTTCTTTCTTTCTTTTTTTTTTTTTAAACTTGGGGAGGGTGGAGCAGTGGATAGGAAATAGCTTTGCCCTCTATCCAAATCTGAGGCAACCCACCACTGTGAGCTCTGAGAAACAGCAGTTTTGTTTTGGAAACTGGCACCCAGGGCAGGCTTGCTCCTGGAAATGAATTTGGTTCTCCCCTCAGCTGCAGTGTTCTACTTCCAGCCTCCCTGCCAACACCCCCTTCCAGCTGCCCCTCTCAAAGGCACCATTGTGCCTGCCTGGCACAGCAACAGAGGAGGGCTGAAGAGGAAGCAAACATTTTCTGCCCATGGGATGTTCTTAAGCAGGTTGTGTGTACATGGCTTCAATGCTGCATTCCTGGAGCCCACACAGACCCGCCAAAACACCATCGTCCCCGTCACAGATGGCAGGCACTTTCCAGTCTAACTGGCCCGCCACCGCTCCCTGTCAGAGAAGGCAGGGCAGGCAGCTAGGTGGACACGGGCAGCAAGAGGGGGACCACGATGCCACTTTTTCAGCACAGCATTGTAGCCTGCCAAAGCGAGGCTGAGCAGAGACTGAATCTCTGAACTGGAAAGGGATTTGGTCCCGTGTACCACTCAACAAAAAGATCCATTCTGGCACATTCTGATAAGTACACATCCAGGCTTTTCCTGAATACTCCAAGGAAAGGAAGCTTACTTCTTTGCTAGAAACCTGTCCATTGCTGGAAATTTCTTTCAGAAAGTTTTCTTCCCGATGTTGAAGAAGGATGAATGTCCCTTTCATTGCCATATCCTTCCCTTGTCAGCCCTCAGCACAGTTCTTGGAACAAAATAGGTGCATAGTAAGTGTTTGTGGGATGCACGACTGAATTGCCCATCCTTTGGGCCTGTTCCACTCTCTGGGAGCATACAGAGCATACCTTCCTGCTCCTCCACATGACTGCCCTTCATAGCGGTGCAAACTGTCTTCCATGTCCTCTCCTGTTGATCTTCACTGAGCTAAATATCCCCAGTTCCTTTTATGGCTCGATGTATAGATCCCTGACTATCCTGACCTGCCTTCTCTTGATAGAATCCATTTTTTCCAGTCTCTTTAAAATGAAGAATCAAATTCCTTATATTTTATATATCCTTATATCCCAAAAGTAATCTCATAGGTAACAAAGCATGAAATTAACAGGCCTCAGGTACATGCTCCATAAGCTAGACTGTCTTTTTGATCTCATCATTTGCATCTTCGCAGGAAACCTGTAGGTTCATGAAGCCCACCACAAACCTGATTAAAATGGGAAACATCACTAAGTGAGTGTTTCCTCATCTGTAAAAAAAAAAAAATACAAATACCAACCTTGCAGGGCTCTAAGGATTAGACATAAAATATATGAAGTGTCTGGTTCATAAGTTACTCAATAAATGATTATTAATATTATCACATAACATGTATATATTAGTATCTAACTGCCCACAACAGATCTTAGGTTCTAAAATGAATGAAATAACTAAATTAAAACAGTTCTCTGGATTGCAGGGGAAGCCACTCCAGCTACACGCCAGGCTAAATTTTTTTAATGTAGATATTACTGGACTGTCTCTCTAGTAATGGTGTCACCTCTCATCAACACCACTCCGTTTCTTTCCTTTTCTTCCCTCAGGACCCACACCAGATTAAGGACACTACAAACCTCCTCTCTGGTTCTTCTCTAGGGGAAAAGACAGCACTGTTGCCCTGCCTGCTCTTGTTTCCCTCTCAGTAAATTTCTCTGTTCTGGCCATAGGCCCTACAGATACACAGGCGTCTGCTGCCTTCTCAGGGGTGTGCTGAGGCCAGCTTGCCTACTGGCACATCTCTCCCTAGCTCTGCCTTTAGGGATGTCATGTTGGTAGCTTCAAATTGGCCATTGTGGGAGAATTTGCACCATGAAACGCCACAATCACAGCTTTTTTATCCTGGAGATCCTGTTAAACATTTAGCAGCATACCACTGCCTCTAGCACTGACTGGAGAGATCCCTTGAAGACCCATTTCCACTCCTTCCCCAGGGTCTAGCACTGAGTAAGTAGGGCCCCATCCTTCTTGTCTTCTGTCTCTTAACATCTCTCTCACATACATCGTGCCCCATGTGTCCTATGCTTACTACTAGCTGTTAGATATAGGTTTCTCTTACCTGTGATCAGAGGACCACTTCTTGAAGTCTTGGATTAACCTTCCAGATTTCTCCCTAATGTGGCTCCTCAATCCACTTTCATTGGTCAATATAGTCATCCTGGGAAGTTGTAGAAACCCATCTGGAAGGAAAGACCCTTTGCCAGGTTTCTTTTAACACCTTGGTTTTCATTTGGGGATCTCTCCACAAATGAATTCTTCCAGTTTAAAAAAATTATATTGGACTTCGGAAATGGGTAATACATGCCAGAACTATGGCGAACACAGAGCCATGTAGCATGTGGTCCCTTCCCTCTGGGAGCTTAAAATCTCCTGGGGACAGGTATATATGCATGATGCATGGCAGAATATATATTCAATATACAACAGAAAAAGCAAGGAAAATTCAGAGAAGGGGAAGATCGATTTCTATCTAGAGCAGTTTCCTCTATAGGAAAGGCCTCATAGTGGAGTTAGTTTTTGAAAGGGTAGGATTTTCACAGGCATAAAAAAGCTGCATGGCAGTTCAGACAGTGAGTACAACAGAAAAAGCAAGTAGGCCCAACTCTGTGACCCACATATATGGCCCTAGTTAAGCCTTAGCTCTTGCAAGAGACAGCTGTGCGATCTAGGAAAGTTACTTACCAACTCTAGGGCTAATTGTTCTCATCATGGTGATAAGATATTAACCAAATGTTCCATCTGGCTTTACCATTCTAAGATTCTGTGCTTTGGCCCTCTTTCAGCTGCTAAAATTCCTCTTTACAAAGTCACTCTTGACCCCTTAGTTGCCAGACTACATGACCAAACGTCTGATTCCAGATCTGCTCACTCTTGATTAGTTATGTGACGTTAGACCATTCCTTTTACCTCCTTAACCTCCATTTTTCTCATCTATAAAATGAGGTAATTAGACTGAATGATCTTTCAAGACACTTCAGATCTTTGATTCCATGAGAACACAGATGCAGAGACGAGAGAGAGAGATCCTTTTATGGCATTTGTAGACTTAGACATAGAGTGTAGAAAGGGTGCTAGGGTGTCCACAAGGATATCCTACCACTGAGGGGCTATGATATGGGTCCAGACAAGGATCATCATCCACTGACTGTGCTGTGCTAAGTCGCTTCAGTCATGTCCAACTCTGCCACCCTATGGACGATAGCCCACCAGGCTCCTCTGTCCATGGGATTCTTTAAGCAAGAATACTGGAGTGGGTTGTCGTGCCCTCTTCTACCCATTGATCAAGAACTCTATAACGAAAGATTCAAGCTGACAACACCCGAACCCACTAACCAACACCAACATCACCAAAAAGTGAGACAAGCAAATTATGTGCCTGTTGATGAGATGCAATAGGAAATACATTGATAGAGTAATCTTGCTAAAACGTCCATCCTGAATTTGATCAGCCCTGCAGATAGGCTGGAATATGTTTAAAAGATATCTCAGAGGTGCAATAAGCAAAATCCAAAATCTGGAAACGCTACACAGCCTTCTGTCTCAAAGTGTGGTCCACCACACCCAGCATCATTATCACCAGATAATGATGTAGAAATGCAATCTCAGGCCACCTCAGATGTTCCCTACAGATACACAGGCGTCTGCTGCCTTCTCAGGGGTGTGCTGAGGCCAGCTTGCCTACTGGCACATCTCTCCCTAGCTCTGCCTTTAGGGATGTCATGTTGGTAGCTTCAAATTGGCCATTGTGGGAGAATTTGCACCATGAAACGCCACAATCACAGCTTTTTTATCCTGGAGATCCTGTTAAACATTTAGCAGCATACCACTGCCTCTAGCACTGACTGGAGAGATCCCTTGAAGACCCATTTCCACTCCTTCCCCAGGGTCTAGCACTGAGTAAGTAGGGCCCCATCCTTCTTGTCTTCTGTCTCTTAACATCTCTCTCACATACATCGTGCCCCATGTGTCCTATGCTTACTACTAGCTGTTAGATATAGGTTTCTCTTACCTGTGATCAGAGGACCACTTCTTGAAGTCTTGGATTAACCTTCCAGATTTCTCCCTAATGTGGCTCCTCAATCCACTTTCATTGGTCAATATAGTCATCCTGGGAAGTTGTAGAAACCCATCTGGAAGGAAAGACCCTTTGCCAGGTTTCTTTTAACACCTTGGTTTTCATTTGGGGATCTCTCCACAAATGAATTCTTCCAGTTTAAAAAAATTATATTGGACTTCGGAAATGGGTAATACATGCCAGAACTATGGCGAACACAGAGCCATGTAGCATGTGGTCCCTTCCCTCTGGGAGCTTAAAATCTCCTGGGGACAGGTATATATGCATGATGCATGGCAGAATATATATTCAATATACAACAGAAAAAGCAAGGAAAATTCAGAGAAGGGGAAGATCGATTTCTATCTAGAGCAGTTTCCTCTATAGGAAAGGCCTCATAGTGGAGTTAGTTTTTGAAAGGGTAGGATTTTCACAGGCATAAAAAAGCTGCATGGCAGTTCAGACAGTGAGTACAACAGAAAAAGCAAGTAGGCCCAACTCTGTGACCCACATATATGGCCCTAGTTAAGCCTTAGCTCTTGCAAGAGACAGCTGTGCGATCTAGGAAAGTTACTTACCAACTCTAGGGCTAATTGTTCTCATCATGGTGATAAGATATTAACCAAATGTTCCATCTGGCTTTACCATTCTAAGATTCTGTGCTTTGGCCCTCTTTCAGCTGCTAAAATTCCTCTTTACAAAGTCACTCTTGACCCCTTAGTTGCCAGACTACATGACCAAACGTCTGATTCCAGATCTGCTCACTCTTGATTAGTTATGTGACGTTAGACCATTCCTTTTACCTCCTTAACCTCCATTTTTCTCATCTATAAAATGAGGTAATTAGACTGAATGATCTTTCAAGACACTTCAGATCTTTGATTCCATGAGAACACAGATGCAGAGACGAGAGAGAGAGATCCTTTTATGGCATTTGTAGACTTAGACATAGAGTGTAGAAAGGGTGCTAGGGTGTCCACAAGGATATCCTACCACTGAGGGGCTATGATATGGGTCCAGACAAGGATCATCATCCACTGACTGTGCTGTGCTAAGTCGCTTCAGTCATGTCCAACTCTGCCACCCTATGGACGATAGCCCACCAGGCTCCTCTGTCCATGGGATTCTTTAAGCAAGAATACTGGAGTGGGTTGTCGTGCCCTCTTCTACCCATTGATCAAGAACTCTATAACGAAAGATTCAAGCTGACAACACCCGAACCCACTAACCAACACCAACATCACCAAAAAGTGAGACAAGCAAATTATGTGCCTGTTGATGAGATGCAATAGGAAATACATTGATAGAGTAATCTTGCTAAAACGTCCATCCTGAATTTGATCAGCCCTGCAGATAGGCTGGAATATGTTTAAAAGATATCTCAGAGGTGCAATAAGCAAAATCCAAAATCTGGAAACGCTACACAGCCTTCTGTCTCAAAGTGTGGTCCACCACACCCAGCATCATTATCACCAGATAATGATGTAGAAATGCAATCTCAGGCCACCTCAGATGTCCTGAATCAAAATCTGCATTTAAATCATCCTGAAGTGATTTGTATGCACATTAAAGTTTGAGAAGCACTGCTCTATGGGACAAATGACCCATTTCCCCCAGTAAATATTACAAGGCAAGGGAAAAAAAAAAAAAAAAAAAAAAGGAATTTATAGATCAGAAGAAACCTAAAAGACATATCAGCCAAGTTCAACCTGTAGACCTTTCAGACAAACCAGTTATTTTTTTAAATGAGACTCTTGAGGAAATTTGAACAACTACCAGATATTTANAAGGAAAAAAAAAAAAAAAAAAAAAACAAGGAATTTATAGATCAGAAGAAACCTAAAAGACATATCAGCCAAGTTCAACCTGTAGACCTTTCAGACAAACCAGTTATTTTTTTAAATGAGACTCTTGAGGAAATTTGAACAACTACCAGATATTTATCAATATTAAAAAATTATTGTTATATTTAAAAAGTGATCAGAGAATTAGGATAATTCCTTTTTAAGAGTCTTATCATTAAAGATACATAAAGATACATAAAGAGTCTTATCATTAAAGATATCATTAAAGATACATATCTCCTCCTGCCTGCAACGGAGGAGACCCGGGTTCAATCCTTGGGTGAGGAAGATCCCTTGGAGAAGGGAATAGCAACCCACTCCAGTATTCTTGCCTAGAGAATTGCATGGACAGAGAAGCCTGACAGGCCACAGTCCATGGGGTCTCAAAGAGATGGACTTGACTGAGCAGTCTACTTTTAGAAGTATTTGTAGATGACATGATAGAATATCTGAGATTTGCTATAAAATAATAGTTCAACCTGGTGGTGGGGAAAAAGAACGGAGTTAGAGTTCAAACAAGATTAGCCATGAGTTGCTAACTGATGAAGCTTAGATTTGGGATTCATGGGATTTGTTATTTTATTGTCCTGTTTGTTTGAAAATATCCCTAATAAAAATTTGCTTGTTTTCTTTTAAGTCCAAGAAGGAGTTATCAAAGATGAGAGAGTCCATCAAGAGAAGGCAGTGGCAGGGAACCCAAGATAGAAAATGTTAAGCAGAAAGGGGACAAATGCCCCCAGAGCCATGGCGGGTGAGGGTTGTTCCACCTTATAATCCACCTGGAGGAAGTCATTCCAGACAGCAAACACTGCCAGATGGCAGGGAGGATGAAACCAAACACTTGAGTTCTGAACTGGAGAAAATCAGTGCAATCGGTGGCACCTTGAATCGAGGTTAGAAGACGAGAGAATTTCCTAGTTGCTAAAAACTGAAACAGGTCATCAAATAAATTATGGGATCTCCTTCTCTAAGGACCTTCAAAAATAGGATCCACAAGGCTAAAATGGAGGCGGCCTCATTCCCCACCCGCCGCCTTTTTCAGGTCACCGAGGCCGCCAGGCACCCGGGGCGCGGAAAAGCCCACAGCCCTCTCTCACGTCCTCAGCTCGGTCCCTCTAAGGCAGCACGGCGAACTTGGCAGGTCCTAGCTCTGTCCATAACTATGAGGAGTTTAGGAATCGCAGAGATGGCTGGAAGGGGATGGGAGGTTGGGAATGAATAGGACTACCCACTGACTCTCCGCCGTCCCTCGGCTCAGAAACTAGAACTTGAGATTGTCTTCGCCAGGGGTCACGAAGTTTGAACTCGCCGACAGCTGCGGGCCGGCCCAGTGGGGCCTGGAGCAGGCGGGTGCGGGCGGCTCCGGGCCCGCGCTCCGGCAGATTCCTGAACGTCTTCCAGGCGGCCAGGAGCCGGGCTGGGCCGGGATGCACCCACCCACCCCAAGCGCCGGCAGCGCCGCTGCCTCAGACCCGTGTCCGGCACCTCACCGCCCTCGCCGGCTGGGAGCACGGCTTGGGGCGTGTGCGTGCATGCTGCCGGGGGGCTGGGGAGAAGAACTGCCTCTGTTTCAACCCATACCCGGCTATAACTACCTGGGTTTCACTGCATGCAGCCTCGAGTCGGAGGCGAGCCCGCTGGCCCAGAGCTAGGTTAGGGATGGCCAACGGTGCGCGCAGGGACTGCCGCCCTCCCTGCACTCTCCCCAGGAGCCCCCTCTCCCCTCCCCCCTCCCCCGTGAGAGCAGGGGGAGGGGCCCATGCCGTCATGGAACTGCTGGAGGATTTAGCTCAGGAACCCGCCGGGGGCTATGTACCATTTAAACCTCCAGTGTACTTCTCTCCACGGCTCCACGTTTCCAAATGCGGCACGGCAGCTTTCCACCTTTCCCGAGCCCTAAGCAGCCCTGGGGTTCTGAAAGAAATCAGTGCGTGGTGTCTAGGCCAAGAAGCGTGGAGAATGGGCATGCAGGTATGGTCTGGCAAGGCTCCCACTAACATGAGTTGGGCCAAAAGGCCATTAAAATGCTTCCAGCAAGGCCTCAGACAGTGGGAGAATGATTTCAGGCTGAAAAATGCCTCATAGCCCAGGTATTATTATTATTATTATTATTAACAGTAATAACAGTGCAGACAATTATGGAATGCTACTGCCTTCCAGAGACCAATCAAACCCTTTAAGTAGATGCAATTTCCCTACCCCCACCCCATTTTACAGATGACAGATTAAAGCTGGAAGAGTTAAGGAACCAAGGAGGATCCAGGATCATACAGCTGGCAAGTGACAGAGCCAAGATTTAAACCCATATCTCTGTCTCCAAGCTCAGGCATGCTCCTTCCAAGACAAGGCACTGCCTCTCAGTTTTCAAATAGGTGCATTCCGAAGGTGGGGGCATCTATAGCCAGGAGTCCCCCAGCTCCCCCCACCTCCTCCACTCTCCCCAGTCCACCTATGACTCAGTGAGATGCTGGGGGAGAGGACATCCTATCATAAAGCAAAGTGAGGACTGTTTGCTCTTCCAGAGAGGTTAATGGCTTACCAAGTTAATAACTAACACTCTGAGCTTGTTGTGACCAGAGGTGGAGGGGATAGGGCACACTTAAAATGGCAGTTGGAAGAAAGGGGACATTGTGGAATACTAGGTACCAAGGACTGGGCTGTGCAACTAGTTTACTTAAAAAAAAAAAAAAACACAAAACACCAAGCTGGCACAGAGGCAAGATATAATACTGATACCAACACTGGCATGCTGGGCACTGCTCTTAGTACTCTATAAGACAGAGTAGTGGTGGGAGATTTCAGTTATTCAAACAGCTGGAAGTGTAGTTTTGTGATAAGTCTAGCATCAGCAAAAGTCCCACGTTGCTGCACTGACTTTCATCTCCAAAGTAGAATCTGGCATCTGACTTGCCTAGGTTTGCAGCTGAGCTCTGCCAGCCTGTAGAGTGGAAGTTGTGTAGCCTTACACCAGCACCCTAACCTCTCTGGGACTCTGTCACTTGGAGGTAGCAATAGTTCCTCCCTCATGGTGTTCATGTTCGCATCCCAAGAGAGTGTAAGGGCAGGACCAGGACAGTGCACAAGGAAGCTTTCATCAGATAACTGCTAATATTATTATTATTACCTCTAGAAGGGAGGAGGGATTTTGGCCAACACTGATTAAACTGAGCTCATGCAGAAGTAACTACAACCAAAAGAAAGAGTGTCTGAGTGGTCTAGGAGGCGATAAGGGTGCAAGAACTCAGTGCTGGGCACTGGGTTGAACAAAGATAATTTCAGAGAGTTTGGTGAAAAGTCTGATCCAGTGGGATTCTAGCCCAAATCCCTAAATAAGAATATGTGTTTAAAGGACAAAAAGATGAAAAACATCCCAAAGTAAATTTCTTAACAGTTCATTAATTCTTTCAGGAAGAAAACAGCAAAAAGTTTTTAATTAAATAATAATAATAATCACCATGACAGCAACAAGGAGGTCTGGGTTGAGTCCATGCTTTTGGAGGGTTGTACACATACTCATAGGGCTTCCCTGGTGGCTCAGCGGTAAAGAATCTGCCTGCTATGCAGGAGACGAGAGTTTCATCTCTGGGTGGAGAAGAGCCCCTGGAGAAGGGAATGGCAGTCCATTCCAGTACTCTTGCCTGGGAAATCCCATGGACAGAGGAGCCTGGTGGGCTACAGTCCCATGGGGTCACAAAAGTAGGACATGACTTAATGACTAAACCACCACCATCAGACACACTCGCAGATAAGGTGTGAGTATGCACCCAAGTGTGAAGATGCAAAGGCAACTCAGACCTGTGATTCCTGGCTTTGGACAAGCTGAAGGCCAAGCAGAATCTTGGACAGTGTTTGAAGCAAAAAAGAACCTGGAAAGCATACCTCATTAGGATTTTGCCATTCCAAGAGAGCTTTTTTATCTTTTCCAGAGGGAGAGAGAGTAGCTTTAACAAAAAAAAAATATATATAGAAGAATAGATGATAAAGGTGGGTATCAGAACCCAAGATTGATCAATAGAGAACTAATTGACCTTGGAAAGCATACACATTTAAATCGAAGTTGCTGGACAAACCTATATAGATGTCGTTTGGTGACCACTTCAACAAATCTACAAAGCAGAGTAGGTTCCAGCCAATGAGAGGCAAACAGACAAATGTCCCAGTTTTTTAAAAATTAGGGATACATTCTGGAAGGCACAGACAAACTTTATCCCAACCCCTGGGAACATTCTGCAATCAAGTATTAACTAAGTATTTGCCCTTTACAGACGTTTTCGGCTTTATATGAGTTCTCTGATTCCTTTTCTGATAGAGGTCGTAAGGTGGTCATTTAGGAAATATGATTTGATCTCAGCACAATGTCTTACGTTTCAGTGGAAAGAGCACAAATTTGAGGTCTGCAGACCGGGATACTAGCCCAGCTCCACGATTATGAGTTGGGTGACCTTAACCTCTCTCATTGATGAAAGATGGGACGTGTTCTCTTAGGTCCCTGTCATCTCTAAGTTCCATGATTCCACACTGTAACGAAAAGTGGGCTAGGTGACAGTCGTACACAAAGGATGCATCCCTAAGAAGGCAGCCATACCCCAAGGACCATTTAATGCACAATATCTGGTGTGTTAAACTGACCAAGGAAAGGGCTTGTTCCCTGTTTTGCCCATTATATAAATGTATTAAAGACAGTCTCCAAATGAGAAGAGAGCCATGGCATACGGTCATAGAATGAAGATTTAATATAAACTAGATGGACTGGAGGAGGCTTGGGCTGAAAGCTGGATGAAATAAGTGTAAAACCCTATGTCTATGTTATTTAAAAATACCTACGTGAGTTCAGGATGAAGAAGAGCAGGCTGCGAAGTAGATGATGGAATCAGGATCTGAGTGCCTGAGATGACCTCCCATTCAAGGTGAAGTGATTCAGCCATCATCTAGCTGCTCACAAAAGAGCTAATGCAACTTTGATCATACTTGACAGTAAGGATGTTGATCATGGTGGACATATTGAGCCCACACATGGGCTCCCCATACTCTCATTTCTGGGGCATGATAGTGCTGGGGGGTTCCAGCACTATCCAGCACAGGAAGCGCTGATGCCTTTGCCACCTGTGCCATCAGACCCTGCCATAGGCGGTGTTTTTAGTGCCAGGACCTCATAGAGTAGGAGAGTAACAAACCACAGTGTGTGTAGATCAGGGCAAGTCCACAGGAGGGGCCAGAAGGCTGAGAGCACTCGCCCAGAGGAGGCACAACTAGATGGTGGTGTGAGAGAGAGGAGAGAGAGAGGAGTGGCCAAGACTGAGGCTCCAGGGCCTGCCGTCAACCCACGAACTTCTGTTTGTAAGTTGTGCAACTTGGGCAAGTTTCCCCACATGTAAAGTGAGGGTAATCTTAGTAACTAATTTATAAGATTATTATAAAGGTAATAACGGAGATGAGTATAAAAGCTTACTAGAGAGAGGAGTGGCCAAGACTGAGGCTCCAGGGCCTGCCGTCAACCCACGAACTTCTGTTTGTAAGTTGTGCAACTTGGGCAAGTTTCCCCACATGTAAAGTGAGGGTAATCTTAGTAACTAATTTATAAGATTATTATAAAGGTAATAACGGAGATGAGTATAAAAGCTTACTGGTCAATGGCAACGTTTTAATACATATGTACGGTGATGAAGGGTACATATCATCATGTACCTGGTGGGTGGTCCATGGAGGAGGAAGGAGGCTCATTCTGACTTCAGAAGGGAGAAAAGGACCAATGGGTGGAAGCAGAAAGGAATAGGAGGTCAACATTAAAAGACCTGTCAAATAATCAGAACTTCCTAATAAAGAAAGGAATTCCTGGTCACCAGAGAAGCCTACTCTATTCCATTTTGTAGCTGGGGAAACAAGTCATGGGGATGATAAGATACCATAAATTAGAAGCTGCAAAGAAATCAGGATGCCCGGATGAATGGCAACAAACCCTACCTTTGCATTCTTCCTCTTTTGAGAAATCTCTATAAGTTTGGATTTGTAGGTAACCTCAAAGAGAGATTTTTGTTGCATGCTTCTGATTTTTTTTCCTGCCTCATAATAAGCAAAATAAAAAGGGCTTTGTAGTCCAGTTCCCCGACTTTGAATCCCTGCTCTGTTATTTATCAACTGTGCAATCTTGGACAACTTAGCTTACCTCTCTGGGTAGTGTTCTCTTCTGTAAATGAAGTAAACTACCTCCAGTTCTGAAGAACAAGGATCAGAGCTAATATATTTCTTGCTGTGTTGGTGAGCATTATGCCAAGGTAGGCTGACTTCTATTAGATACCTGAGACAGACAGAGTCAAGTCTTCTGGCCTTTTGTACCTGGCGGGATGCGGGTGGTGGAGACTGGATAAAGAAACTCTGCTACATCAGCAAGCACATATGCCAAAACTGCACTTAGGATAAAGATACAGGAGAGAGAGAAAGTCTGAAAGCCGGCCAAATCTTAAAGTCTTATACTTCTCACAAGAGGGATTAAATAAGAAGGGGTAAGATGAAACTTTCCTGTCATTGTTCGAATCTGGACTCCATGTTCCACCATAGCTTCACAGTGGTGCAGGAGAGACAGGACTGGTAATAATGAAGTTAAACTGGAGCACAGTTTGCAGTTGTCTTCTGAACCAGCCCTTCTAGATCTATTGATCAGTGGCCCCCAACATTTTTGGCACCAAGGACTGGTTTTGTGGAAGACAGTTTTTCCACAGAGGAAGGAGTCGCTTCAGGATGATTCAAGCACATTACATTCATTGGGTACTTTATTTCTGTTATTATTACTTCAGCTCCACCTCAGATCATTAAGCATTAGATCCCAGAGGTTGGGGACCCCTGCTAGAGATGGTTCTTGAAGCTTTGTACTGTACCCTCAGAGCTGACAAGAAATCACCTCCCTGATCTCACTGCAGTGGATAAGGCATTAGACCTGAGCAACTTTAGCCAAGATTCAGCTTCTGACAGAGGCTGGCTGGTGGCTAAGGGCCTGTCACATTCTTGATGAGAGCCCCCACGACACTCACTGCACCTTGAGTTGGGATACAATGAGGACATTAACAGATGACTTTTTTTCTCTGTCCCCCAGTGTGACGGGGTTGGGGTGGACCTGAGCAGCATCTTCCTCGAAGGCATTGCTATTCTCAACATTCCCAGCATGTATGGTGGCACCAATCTCTGGGGAGAAACCAAGAAGAACCGCACTGTGATCCGGGAAAGCAGGAAGGTCGTCACTGACCCCAAGGAACTGAAATTCTGTGTCCAAGGTAAGCCAGGCATGAGAAAAATCATGCTAGGTCAGTGCCCCAGTGGGAGCCATATTCAGGTGGGTCTGTGAGCAAACTGTATTAGGGTCTACAGCAGGCTCTAGAAGGTTCTGCAGCTTTACAAGAATCCAGCGATACACTGACTCATCCCTGATGCGTCATCATTTATAACCTAATTGAGAAGAGAAAATGTACAGTAAGGCAGTCAGTAATCAACCTTGAAACTCCATGAGGTTAGGAGTCAAATGCTCCTTGTGTCAGGATTACCAGTCCTTCAGTAACTAAATCCAGTAGTCAGGTCTCAACCTTGATCTTGCTTCATCTGTCAGCAGCATTTGACCCTAACTGATCTCTTCTTCCAGGACTCCACACCTTCCTGGTTTCCCTTCTTCCCACCGGTTACTTCTCGTTAGTCTCTTTTGCTGATTCCTCATCTTCTTTCTAACCTCTTGATGCTGGAGGGTCCCTAGGCAGGGTCCTCAACCCTCTCCTCTCTGTCTGCCCTCCCTCCCTTGATGACCTCATTGAGTAGTGAGACTTTATTTAAGTACCACGTGAGGGCGAGTGATTCAGCAAATCCAAAACTGAACTCTAGCGTCCCTCCCTCAAACCTTCTCCACCCACAGCCTTCTCCATCTCAGTTGACGATAACTCCAACCTGCCCATTGCTTAAGCCAAAACACTTGGCAGCATCCTCGATTCCCTTTTATCTCACATTTCATATCCAACCCATCAGAAAATCTGTTAGTTCTACTTTTTAAAAACATCTAAGATTCACCCACTTCTCACCACTGCGTTCCTACCACCTTGGTCTGAGCCACCATCCTCTGTCCCCTGGATTCCTGCATATCCTCCCAGCTGAATTCCCTGCTTGTACCCCCACCCTCTACAGTCTGTTCTCACCACCTCATCAGAATGCCCATGGGCAAATATGTCTGACTGTGCCACTGTTCTCAAAATTCTGCAGTGGCTAAGATTAAAATCCAAAGGTCTTCACGTGGCCTCGAGGACCCTAAATGGTTTGGCCTCTCGTTAGGTCTAGATGTCTTCTTTTACTCCCCCTCAACTCCTGCCTCTGCCACCCTGGCACCTCTAACATGGCAGACCGCTTCCACGAGCCGACTCTTCTTTCTGTCTGGAACAACTTGGTAGTGTGCCTTAGAGGCCATCAGGTAGGCCATCCTACCCACCAGGATACAGAACATAGGTCTCTGAGAATGCCCTTAAAATTACTTTCAGCCCTATGCCTTACCAGCCATTTCCACCAATGCACCGAATGGGACTCAAAGTTCCTGGCATCTCTGTCCGACTCCTCTGTGGATTGAACAAACAGGCCTCACTCACCCCCGAGGATCCCCAGTGGACTTGGTGACCTGGGGCTGGGGGTGAAGCCGTATGTGAGGAGGGCTACGGCAAAGATCCGCCAGTGAGGAGGCAGGAGAATAGATTCAGATCCAGGTGCTGGCATTCACCTACTTCTTGGCACCTCAGGTTTCTTTGCTATAAACCCCACCTCTGATGTAGAAGTTTTGATAACTGAATGGATGGGATTGACCACTGGTTTCTAAACCACACCTGTCTATAGAAAATGAAGTCCTGGGCCCCAGCCCAGATCTCCCTAATCAATCTCTGGGTTGGTTCCTGGGACTCTGGACCTCCCCAGACGATCTGATGGGCTGCCAGGTTTGAGAAACACTGACACAGACAAGTGTCCAGGAATCGGAGTCTGGGTTCTTTGATGTCTGAGGCTGTTAGTCCTAAGCCTGGATGTGATCCCACCAGCAGGAGGAAACAAAACTTGGCTGACCATCCAAGAAAGTGGTTACTGGCTTATTTCAGACCTACCTGTTAGACAATCAGATTGTCATATTCCAAGGTCATCAAGAGGCATCACCGTCACACCTGTCCTTTTTAAGAGAGAACTGGGGAATTTTTTTTTTCTCTGCTGCCCTCTTAAGTCCCTTTTCCTTCACACAGTAAACTTTTCAATTTGTATAAATTATTAAACTGAGTAATGTGTTCCTCCTTTCTCCCTTGGCAGGGGAAGTTGTGGGTACTAGCAGAGGGTGGGGGACGCATTGGAGGTTGTAGAAAGTTCCTGCAAACTTTCCCACCCTGGAGCTTTCACCCCAGCCCCCAACTCTGTCATCTCAGCAGAACAGAATCAGGGCAGGATCGCACCACCCATATCAGGCAGAGACTTGGGGACACCCTTGCTGAGGATGTGTTCTGGGTAGAACTCAAGGACAACTGTCAGTTCTTCACATGTCTTACCATTTATCTTCCCCTTCTCCAAGCAAGAATAATGCCTGCTGATCGCTCATGACCATCATGTACAGGAACTCTCTTCCTCAAATCCCCCTTTCTCACCCCAAGAATATGCTTTCAGAGCTAAAAATGAAGCTACTTCCTGTTCTTTAGATGAGGACATGAGCTGATCAGAGCAGAGGCTAAGGAGGGAGCCTTGACTTCTTAGCTTTGCGGAGAACCAACCAACAGTGAGCGCTCTTAAAGGGCCATAATCTCCTTTAAGGCGGATTCATGTTGATGTATGGCAAAACCAATACAGTATTGTAAAGTAATTAACCTCCAATTAAAATAAATAAATTTTTTTTAAAAAGATGAGATGTTAATGAGGAAAAGCTAAGGAGGTGACCCATTTTAGTGGAAAAGCACTGGCCTGGTGTCGAGAATTCTGGGTTCCTGTCCAGTCTCTGCCTCTCACTAGTGTGTGTGACGCTGGGCAGGTTCACTCACTTCTTGGGTTTCAGTGTTCATTATCTGTAACACAGGCAAATCTGATAGTTGTACGGGTTCCCATAGCGCACAGGTTCCTTACAGAGCTGCAGAATTATGGCAGGGCCAGGTTTAGGCTCAATGGATTCCTTGAACACAATTATATGACAGGTTTCTTTTTCCAGTGTGTTTTGTCTCACACCTTACAGGCCAGTGGCTGAGAAGGTAGGGATCTCTCTCTCTGCATGTTCATCATTTGTTGGGATTTATTACTCTTTGGCAATTTTACTGGGCTTGAGGGTCAGGGAGGAGACAGGAGAAATTAGTGGACGGGAAGGGGTTTATCATAGGAAATGTTAAAGGAAATGACAACAGAAAAGGTTACTGTCAAATCTCATCATGGGTCAATCTTTCTTCTAGGAAAAGCAATCCAAAAAAGATCAATCAGGATTAACATGGGGACTTCCCTGGTGGTCCAGTGGTTAAGATTCTGTGTTTCCAGTGGGAACTAAGATCACACATGCCATGCAGTGTAGCCGCCCCCCCCCAAAAAAAGTGTTTTTTAATTAAAAAAATAAAAAAAAGATTAGCATGGAATGAGTTCTATACAACAATTGGCTGATTAGAAAGCAAGAAGTGGTCCTAGGAAAAGCACCAAGCTTGAAGTTGAATGACTTGGGTTTAAATTTAGACTTTATACTTTATAATCTTATAAACCTTGGAAAGTCACCCAATCTTTCTGAGTCTCAGCTTCCTTATCCGTAAAATTGGCATAATAATATCTAGCTTGTTATCCTGATGGATGTCGGAGTACCTGGAACATAGTATAACCTCAAGCTGTAAGAAAATTTTCTCCTCACCTTTCTGTTTTATATTGGTACTAACAGCCAAATTTCTGATTTTGAAGTTCTTATCTCTAGCCTTGTCACCTACCCACACTGTCACTAAGAAACAGTAGAGATCCTGCCAAACTCCAGCCACCCCTTTGCCCTAGCACATTAAACTCATATCATCAATTGTACTTACTGTCTCTTTTCTAGACCTTTCAAGGATGGAGGCTAGATGATTTTAATTTTTGTATCCCCAGTGCCTGACCCAATAGTTAGTCAAAAGAAAAAAAAAAGTTGTTGGCTAATTGAGCAGTCCACAGCATTCATCCTTTTTAGTTTTTGTAATACCAATAAGAATACTGACAGATAGGATTTTGTAGTTAGTTTTGCATATATTGACTTAATCTAGTCCTAACCAGAAACCCATGAGTAAGGGTATACCCCTCCCCACCATGTCACTATTTCATACTTGGGAAAAACAGAGGCCCAGAGAAGTGGCCGGACTTACACAATTTATGTCCAGTGGTTAGAGCAGAACCAAGTTCATGATTCCTAGCCTGGCCCCAAGTGGTTAGTGTCCACCTAGAACATTTATTTGAGAACCTACTATGTGCACTGCACAAGCCAGAGACACTCAGGAAACAGGAAGTATTTATGATCCAATCCAAACAAACACTTGGTTGAAATTCTGCTCCTCCTGCAAGACCTACCCCAAGGGCCATCTGCTTCCTGGAGCCTATAGTGGCACCCCTGGAAGTGAATCTGGCCTCTGAATTCCTAGAGCACTTAATTTTGCCTTCTGTCTTGACAGCACACTGGTTATAGGTGGCCTTTTCTCGTAGGCATGTGTATCCTCACCGTATCTTTCTCTTGCCAGTACCATGTGTTCTTCACCTTTGTGTCCCCTTCAAAGACTAACATTCTACCTGGCCCATTTCTACAGAAATGCTTGTCAGAAGGAGGTAGAGAGAGAGAAAAGAATCTTGCCTTTGGTCTGTGAGCACAGTGGGCAGTAGATTCTGGAGCTGGATAGGAACAGACCCTCCGTGAAAAATGTTGGAGAAAAATCGTCTTATAAACTGTTCAATGCAAGTATTTGTGAAACTGACAATTTGATTTTATGAAACCATTAGAAACTCACCTGGTAAGATATGCCTGAAAAAGTGAAAGTGAAGTCATTCAGTCATATCCGACTCTTTGCTCCTCCATCCATGGGATTTTCCAGGCAAGAATACTGGAGTGGGTTGCCATTTCCTTTTCCAGGGGATCNATTTGATTTTATGAAACCATTAGAAACTCACCTGGTAAGATATGCCTGAAAAAGTGAAAGTGAAGTCATTCAGTCATATCCGACTCTTTGCTCCTCCATCCATGGGATTTTCCAGGCAAGAATACTGGAGTGGGTTGCCATTTCCTTTTCCAGGGGATCTTCCCGACCCATAGCCTAGAGGACTTATAGCTGAGAGTCAGTGTAGGGTAAGAGCCTAACCATTTAACTAGAAGTTGATAGACCCAGGCCTCCCCACCACCAGCCATGTGATGCTGGTTGAGTCATTGAACCTCTCCAAGCCTCCATGTCAATCCTTGCAAAATGGAACCTGTTATAATCTCTGTCCCTCAGCATAGCCACCTTGTTTTGAGGGTTAAATGAGACCATCCACTTAGAACACATCAGAATGCCTAGAACATAGTAAGCACTTGATCAATAGTGATCAGAAGAATTAAATGATAAGTATTTAGTATGTAGGAAAATGACCAAATTTCGAATTTCACTGTCTTGATCTCTGCTTCAGAAATTTGGTCTAGAGCAACCCGTAACTCTAACAAAGGTTACTTGTTGGCACTGTGCCTAATGTGTTTGGCTGTTGCTGCCAGTGTGGGGGTTCCACCTGAGCAAGCTGTCTGCTGAAGCAAGGTAAGGGGAACAGTGCCAAATCTTGAAGCACCAAGGGCATGCACAGCACAAGATTGCATCAGTCCTTAGCAGGCTAGAGGCCAGGGAGGAAAGCCCTGGAAGCTCTGCCACTGCTTGTCTGGCATCACCCTGGATGTGGATGCAGAGCCTTCCTACATGTGTGCTCAGACTCTTCTCTGAGCTTCATATCTGTCCCCGTCCAGCCTTCAGTCTGGAGCCAGTAGCAGCCTTGAGGCTATGTCAACCACAGCTGGCCCTTCTGGTTGTTCAATATTAAGGTCACCTTCCCCTCAGTGATTTCTTAGGCAATCCCATTTGAACTGCCACCAGAGTGTCCTAGACGAGTTTCTAAGCAGTGAGGGCATAAATCTGCCCGGAGTCTCATTAGGTAATAATTTTTCAATTCCTTGGAAAAACAGGGAGACAGACACTGTTGGTAGGATATACAGTTTGAGTCAGTTTCCCAGCAGTGGGGACAGGCTTTTTGTCGATTATTCAACACACACATACGAAGCACCGACCAAATGCCAGGCACAGTGATGCACAAAACCAGGCCTAATGCCCGCAGCCATTAGAGAGTGCGGGAGCCAGGCCTCAGTTCAACAGTCCCACTGGCAGGCATATAATTAGAATCTGTCATAAGTGCTAAGAAGGAGTATCGTGGCTACCCAGTACGCCAGTCGGCCAGCCGGGTGTGGCTACAGATATGCCTCACTAGCTTGGTACTCAAACCAACTAGCAGGCACTTACAGAGGCAGCCTCTGGCAAGAGCATATAGTCATCAAACATGCTGCCCAGATGCCCGGGTCTTGCCTGGGAAGAGGAAAACCCGCCGCCTCACACTCAGTGGTCACCTCTATGCAGGCACAGGTGATTCAGCCTGCCCACGCGGTGCCTGCATAGATCTTCACTAGTTGTATGGGTCATACCCTTAATCCCAAAACAAGGGAAAGGGACCCCAACTAGACATCATAGATCCACCATCCCAGATGCAGAGCCACAGTTCAGTGAGACAACACGATAATCACGAGCACATGAGTTCATTGCTTCTTGGGGCTCCTTCCTCGCTTGTATGACACCAGAACAGAAAGTGGCCAGTTGGGTTCAAGAGCTGTCCAGGGCTGTAGGTTCCCAATTTTCCTATTTGGTGGAGACCTGACCAGAAAGACAGTCATAGTGAGCAATCACCAGCTTCTTAATGCTCATTCAAGTTGAAAAATAGAAATGTTCTTAAAAAGCATGCATTTTGCAGAGGTCTCTCTGGCCAAGGTCTCACCTCAGGGCTGAGACAGAGCAAGGAGAATGACCCCCTAAGAGCCTGGGGATACTTAGATGTGCACTAGGATGTCCCTCAGTGCTGGGAAGTAACCATGGCAACATACTAGTCATTCCTTGTGACAGTGGCAGGCCTACAGAGTGACCCTGCTCTGCTTTCCACAGAAAACCAGCTTTGTCACTCAGTCCTTCAGGCACCCACATTGGAATCAACAAAGCCCAAGGCATTCTCTTCGCCCTCTTTACACATCCTCCCTCCTCTTCTATAGCCCACTACCCACCCCCACGTTCCCTGCCTTGCTGACAGCATCACCTGTTGCCCAAAGGTAGGGACCCAGAGTCAAGCATTGCCCCTGTGGTGGCTCGTGAAACTGTCCTGTAATTATTAACTCAGATGGTGTCTCTCCCACCCAACTGTGAGCTCACAGTTCTAGATGTCATAGTTCCTTCTACATGCCTGTGCCTGGTATGGTCTCTGAAACCTTGAAAGAGCTAACTAACATTGGTTGACCAGAAGCTCCCAGGGCCAGGAGCACCTGGAGTGGTAAGATAGGGACTTGTGTTTGATGGGATGGAACATGTGTGTGTGTGATGCTCGTGAGCAGTGTTCCAGGGCCCCTGTGCTGGCATCAGCCTGTACAGGAGGCCAGGAGGTCCCCTTCCATCCTTACTGGTCCTTTCTCCGAGCCCCCGTGTATTCCCAGCTGCCTCTATGTTGCACAGCCCCTCTGCTCCTGTCAAGGCTATCTGCTGGACTCTGCGGGTTATCCAGGTGTGTTTTCACAGCTTCCAAATAAAAGCCATACAACCTGATTCTCAGATGCGCGTAGAAGCTATAATGTTTCCTATGTAGTATTGAAATCCCAGAATCACAGGTCTCTAGAAATTTAGAGGTCCTTTCCTCTAGATAAGGAGAGTGAGAACCAGCAAGGTGAGGTGGCTGGCTTGACCAAACCTGGACTGAAATGCCGGTCTTTTAGTTCACACAGGCCTGCTTTCTGTGCACTAGAGCGGAGGTTGCAAATTTCTCCTATAAAGGACCGCATAGTAACTATTAAAATAGTTAGGCCTTGTGGGCCATACCATCTCAGGTACCACTGCTTTCCTCCAACCACTTAGCAGGAAAGTGGTCATAGACAACACGCAGGCGAATGGGCATGGCTGGGTTCCAGTCCAACTTTATTTACACGAACAAGCAGCGGGCTGGGTCTGGCCCTCCAACTGTGGTTTGCCCAGCCCTGAACTGGGACCTCATGTGGTCCACAGCCAGCATCAAAGGCCTCACCTGAGAGTATCAGAATATAGGCCAGACCTCCCGAAGCCAAATCTGCCTGTCAGCAAGATCCCCTGGTGGTGTATGCTTGCTCCAGATTGAGAAGTACTGCACTGGTGGGCCCGGCTGCCCCTGCTGAGAATGCCAAGAAGAAATTTCCAGAGTAGAAAAATGTGGCCCAGGGAGGTTAATCGGCCCGTTTAGGGTGACACAAGTTGGTGGACCGGGGACTAGAGCCCAAGTTCCAGTCATGGAATTGCTTCTGCACACACCAGAGAACCCATCCCACCCTCCCCACTTCTGCCTGTCCCTGACCCAACCCGCATTTACTAGAAATTCGAGTGAAGCAATTCCTCATTCTTTCCCAGCTGACTTGTGAATCAAGAGAACTCTGCCTCCAGCTGTGTCTCCTCCCATCCACTCCCTGCCAAGACTGGGAGGGGGAGGGGAGGCAGAATTCGGCCTCCAGAGGCTGTTCCCCTTCTGCAGAGGGAAACTTGCTCACACAGGTTCAAGTTGGAGTTAAACTCCAACTGAATTCCTGCCTTTGGAGATTTGCGGCTCAAAATAGAACGAAAGAACCTTTCATTTTTCACTTGCAGAGGAAACTTCTAGACCGGCTCTCTGGCAGGCCTAGACACTGTAGATTTTTTCCCTCTTCTGCTTGCCCCATCTTGACCCACATACCAGCTCCTGTTCCCCTGTAGCAGCTTTAATACCTGGCACCTCCTAAGACCCAACCCACAGCAAGACTCCACGCTGGCCATACACTTTGCATAACCTATGCTTCTTGATCTATGTCTAAGGCATGTGAGAAGTGCTTTATCTTCTTAATTAATCAATAAATATGTTTTGGGCTGTTATTTACTGAGCACATATTTATGGGCCAAGCTGTTGCCTATTTAATTTCTTAATCCATTTTATGGCTGAGGCTAATGAGGTTAAGTGACTGTCCCAAGAATGAAGACAATACCCAACAGAACCAGATGCCAACCTGCTTCAAGTACTGAATGCTCCAGATGCCGTAGAGGGTATCAGCATGATGACATGGACCTGACTTCCAATACTTCCCAATCTAATGTAAAAAATACATGTAGAACCATCAAGTTACCACTGGCATGATAGGCTGAAACAGTATCGTTGGAGTGGGGGTGGGTAAGAATAGGAGGGACATTCCTTAGGAACTCAGTCCCCGGCTGCCTAGCCCTATGCCAGGGACCTTGGAGGTGATCAATAAATATTTGATGTGGGACTGAATGAATAAAGAAGGTAGAATGTATGTGTGCCAATACTTGAAGCTGGAATGGATTTGAAAAGATGGAATGAGAGAAAAGGCACATGGGCTAGGGCATTAGCACCTGGCACCTAGAAACAGCAAAGAGAAGACTGGTAAAGGCCTTTGAATAATGTGCCCTTGAGTATGTGATCCTTTGACTAATGGGAAGAGATGAAGCATTCTAAGCCAGGAGCAATAGGATGAGAGAGAGCAGCACGCAGTAAGTATTGGAAGAAAGGGAAAGGAACTGGCAGCAAGAGGTCCAGTTAGGAGGCTGGTGCAGAGCACAGGCTCACAGGTCTAAGGCCTTGAATGAGAGTCAGTGGCACAAGAGGAAAAATGGATAAAAGTCAACAGGAATTGGGAGACAAGCAAAGGAAGCACTACCCAACAGAGTCCCAGCCTCTTCTGCCCACAAACTCCGCCTTCTGTCTGTCTCCACTTCAGAGCGCTCCCCATTCCCAGTGGCTGCTGTTGGTAGAATGGATGTCTTAAGCAGGGCCTTGTGTCTTCCACCTGCAGCCAGCACCCAGTTCTTCCCATTTTCAGAACAGTTCATCCAACACTTGTTAAGTACCTACTTGAAATTAGCACTCAATGCTACTAGAAATATTCTGCATTCATCGTCTCTTTTTCATCCTTACAGCACCCCTGAGAGACACTTTATAATTAGAAAAATGAGGCCCAGTGAGATTAATTGACCTGTCCAAGGCCTCACTAATTGGTGAATCTGGGACTAGAGCCACGTCCAAGTATACCAAACCTGGCATTCTTTCCTTCCATGCCACAATACCCTCCCCCACCACCCGCATTTCTGGTTGGTCTTGACCCGACAGCCAGAGAGTCACAGCTCTCCTCTAGCTTTGCCCTTCTGGGTACGTGAGTCCCTCTGAGCTGTGATTAGTTCAGTAAGTGTCGTTCTCTGTAAAGTACCTTGTGTGTGTCATGCCTCAGGCTTGAACTGGAAAATCTCACCACTAACTGATTAATTCTGTTACAGACACTGAATGTGGAGTTGAAGCCTCTTGAGCTCAGTGGGCATAGTAATGCCAGGTCACACACCAATTAGGATTTCAGCTTCGGCATTCAGTTTAACAAGACTGTGTTGCCAAGAAATCTCCCCCGAGAGCAGCCAGAGAGAGGCTTACCCCACCACACGCCCCCTTCCCTGCCCTTAGACGCTCCAGCCTGCCAAGACATTTGGTCTCTGCTTTGCATCCTTTATTTAGAAGCTTATTTTTTTATGTCAGACAGGCATTGGTTTGAATTCCAGCTTTACTATATGCCAGCTCTGTGACATTAAGTGAGTTTTTCAACCTCTCTGAGCCTCAGGTGTTTTTGTTTTTGTTTTATGTTGGGATAATAGTTTCTACCCAACAGAGTTGCCACAAGGGTTAAAAACAGTAACGTTTGTAAAGCTCTAGGCCTGCTTTAGAGTCTGTACCCAGTACTGGTCCTTTTCTTCCTGTTGTCATTGGAAGGCCCAGCTCAAGATTCCTGTAGTTTCAGCACCTCCCAAGCCTTAAAAGACATTCTCACTCTTGGTCTTTCTTGCCGCCACGATGATGTCAGACCCTCACCTCAGAGCCACTTGGGGAGACCCTTTCTTCTGGAGAAATCCACCACACAACTCCACCAGCACTCTGCCCTCCACTTCTGGAGGCATGGAGCGGATGAGGAGCCCCCTCCCCCAATGTACAGAGCCTTCATCAGAGCCCAGCCAAACCCGAGAAGGGAGCGCCACACAGAATGGAGTCTCTGTCCCCCTCTCCCCGCCCCACCACACAAACAGGCTGTTAGGAACCAGTGACAAAGGCCACTGTGAGTCCACACTCGCTCTTCCTCTTGTCTCCGTGTAGAGCTGCACAGAATGTTCTATCTTCTGCACGGTGTGAGAAATGGCAAGGCCTGCCGCCAGCCTGCTCTTGACCCAGCCGACCAGAAACCCCAGCCTCCACCTTTGTTAGAAGAGCTCAAACTAACACTCAGGATAGAATATCCTTGCCCCGGATCAAGGGAACAGAGGCCCAGAGGAGAAAAGTGACTGGCCCAAGGTCATACAACTAGACAGCCAGAGCTGAGGCAGAAACCCAGCCGTGCTTGCAGGGCATCTCCTCTCCCTTCCACCTTGCAGCCCTGCTCCTTGGAAAGCAGTGGCTCTGGGAGGCTTTTCCCTCCCATTTCCATCTGGGTTATCCACAGTCCAAGACCGTTCAATACCCTCTGGCCGCTTTTATGCCCTGATGGTGCTTTACAGACTTCTGGGAGTGAAAGACACCTGCCAGCCAGTGTGACGAGGGCATCAAGGAAATGCCCATCAGGAGGGGTGCCTGGCTGCACCAGGCGTGACAGAGCCGTGACTGAAAGGCTCCGCATCCCATTGCTCAGCCCAGAAGCAAGGGGTCACTGGACTGTTGTGAAATTGTATCTCTCTCACACACACAGGCACATGCACAGGGGAAGGAAAGGAACTAAGAAACTCATTTACAAGTAAAAACCTCCCTGTCTTAAAGTAAAAGAACTTGAAATGGGGATGCTTCTCTTGCCAGAAGGACAGTCACCCTAAAATCTCAAGGTCACAGTATTTCTGCGCCTCTCTCCCTCAGCACCCTTCTCCTTTTCCTACCCTCCCATCTCCTTCCCCATCTCTGCCCCCTCCCATCTCCTCCTCTCGCTCCCCTCCTCCCCCTCCATCTCTTCCTCCTGGACTATCTTCTCTGGGTTACATTAATTACCATCTGCAAAAGGCCACACACTTACTATGTAGCAAAGGCAGTTTCCAGGACATCCATTTCTAAAGAACCCTAAAATAACAGTAATGGGCCCCCGTTTTCTGAGGGCCTTCTTCGTGCTCTCTGTGCAGGCCCTGGATGGCATCACTTCTAAACCTTACAACAATCCTGCCAGAGTGGTTATTAGATCTACATTTTCCTGATAAGAAGACTTGGAGGAGCTAAGTGACTTATCCCAAAGTGATAGAACTAGAGAGTGCCGAGTCTGCCTCAAGCCCACGCTCTGTGTGCCACACTTTGGCCCAGGGGCATGTTCTTCACCCGGGTTTATAGATGGCCAGGGGGTGACATGACATAATGTCACTCAGTCGTGTCCGACTCTTAAGACCCCATAGACTGTAGCCCACCAGGCTCTTCTGTCCATGGGATTCTCCAGGCAAGAATACCGCAGTGGGTTGCCATTTCCTTCTCTAGGCCAAGGGGTGAGCCCCTTACCTATTCCATTTGCTGGCATGGGGCGTCTCTTCCTTTATGTTGAGTCTGACTTAGAATCTCTAGGGAAAGCACAGGTCACAGATTACTCTTCAGATAAATTGTGACTGGGATACCTGAGGCCTGGTGCTGTGAAAGACCAAGTGGGAACATGGCAGGTAACTGACAGCCTTTACTTACTCACCTTTGCATGACCAGGGAAGCCCCAAAGTCCCCTCCATCTTCGTCTCCCCACCCCCAGCCCATTTTTAGGCTGCCATGCTTTAAAGTCAGCTTTGAAGCTCTCTAGCTGGAAGCAGCCTTTCATCTTCACAGACCAGACCCCGTGGGCAGCTTAGGTGGGCTGATCTGTGCCCAGGTCTGCGGGGCTCAATGTTCCTGAGCTTCCTAGGGTGTGTGGCCTATCTCTATGGAAATTTGGTAGCAGGAGGGGAGCCCAAGGGGGAGGGGACACAGTCTTGGCAGGGTCGAGCTTGCCAGCTACCACTCACCTTCTAGACGGTGGAGGCTGAACCGCAAGGCAGGGCAGGGTTGCATCCCTTCTTTCTAAGGAGAGTGAGAAGATAGTACACCCGCCCTCCCCATGCACATCGGCCTCTCAGTAACCGAGTGATAACGGACATTTCTAGTTGCTGTTTTACTGCACACCTTCACATTCTTTCTTTCTCTAGTCTTCAAAATAACCCATGATAAAGGTTTTATTATCGTCCCTCTTATGGGCAGGGACATCATGGGGGGAATTTTGTTCATATGTTGAAGCCCTAATTCCCAGCACCCTGGAACGTGGTTCTATTTGGAGATAGTTTAAAGAGTTGATTCCGTTTAAATGGGCAGTTAGGGCCCTACTCCCATCTGATTGGTGTCCTTATAAGAAGAAGACATTTGGGCACAGAGAGAGGGTGCACAGAGGAAGGGCCATGTGAAGAGGCAGCCAGGGGTGGGGGCTGGCCGTGTGCAAATCAAGGACAGGGGCTTCAGAGGAAGCCAGCCTTGCAAGGTGAACTTCACCTTGACCTTCCAGCCTCCAGAACCATGAGAGAATAGATGTGTGTTGTTTAAGCCATTCAGCCTGCGGCACCCCAACCAAAAGAACAAACTCAGAAAACAAACACCCTGCCCTGTATGGACACAGCCATCAGGCCATTAGCCCCGAACTCAAGAACTTGTGCAGAGTGTCTCAGCCTTCTTCCTTTATCCTGTGACCCCATATTTGTCTGTCAGAGGCCACGTACGTAGTGGTGACACATTCTGCATCTTGAATTAATCAGACACACAGACTTGTCAGTCAGAGCTTCAGATCAGCGTTAGCTGACGCATGTTGCCCACTGAATCGACCCATGTCCATACTTACTTCAGACTGGAGTCCTAACACCTCAGACCACCTGTGCTGCTGGAACCTGCATAAGGGGCAGAGCCCACAAGTCTATTACATCACACAGCCACCACAGGGTATGGGCAGCCTTCCCCACCACCGGGATGCGATGTTTCAGAAATCCTCTGGGTGCCATCACATACTCAGAGTTTCAGCACCTCCACTGAGGACTGCTTAATTCCCAGGGTGGTCCATGGCAGTCCTCAGACCTTCGTGCTGATGGAAGGGGGAAGTGGGTTGGCCTCATCTAAAGCTCAAGGCATCCTGCTAAGCCTTGCTAGATCTCCCATGCTTCTCCAGGGCCCCACAAGCATGGAGCCCAAATCATGACACCCACATATCCCTCACATCTTAAAGGACGAAATTTTCATCAGTGTGAACCAGCAGCCAAGATGAGAATGAACATAAAAATTATTCATTAAAGAAGAGAGGTGAAAACCAGACTGGGTCATCACTGTATGCAGATTAAATGGGTTGATGCATGGAGAGCATGTTACCCAGTTTCCATCTAGGCAAGTTGTTTTATCATTATTATTAATCACCATCTTTTTCCTCTTTCAAGCTAAACTTGTCAGTCTTTGGCACCAAAACATGTCGTTTATTCAATTTATTTAACAAGCATTTAGTGGGGGTGGCTCAGATGGTAAAGCATCTGCCTACAATGCGGGAGACCCGGGTTCAATCCCTGAATTGGGAAGATCTCCTGGAGAAGGAGATGGCAACCCACTCCAGTACTGTTGCCTGGAAAATCCCATGGACGGAGGAGCCTGGTAGACTACAGTCCATGGGGTCGCAAAGAGTCGGACANTAGTGGGGGTGGCTCAGATGGTAAAGCATCTGCCTACAATGCGGGAGACCCGGGTTCAATCCCTGAATTGGGAAGATCTCCTGGAGAAGGAGATGGCAACCCACTCCAGTACTGTTGCCTGGAAAATCCCATGGACGGAGGAGCCTGGTAGACTACAGTCCATGGGGTCGCAAAGAGTCGGACACGACTGAGCGATTTCACTTCTGTATGCTGAGGCCTGGGCTGGCTGCTAAGGATTCAAACATAAACAAAATAAAAATATTATCTCCCAGGCTTCATCTCTCAGTGGGTTTGGGAGAGTGATGTGTACAGAGACAGTTGTCGTTGAGTGAGATCCACTGAGCACAGGAGAGGGGAAAAGGCATGCTGCCTGGGGTAACACAGGAGGGTCAGTATGAGTTCTCCAGGCAGAGGCATTCCTGTGCTGGGAACAGGAACAGATAGCGGGTGACCTCGCACGCCTCTCTGAGAACTAAGACGTTGTCCCTTGGGCTTCCAGAGAGTTTGAAGAAGGAAGATGTGCCCCTCAAATATGAGCACTCTGCTAGCCTCTGCCTATCAGTACTGAGCTCCAGCCCCTCCTCCCACCTGCAGGCAGGTCTCAAGATAGAAAAGCAAAATGAGACTGTTGAGATCGAAGAAGTGGGAAAAGGAGCAGGGTCAGGGAAGAGTTTAAAGGAGGAAAAACAGCTGGAGCAGGACCACAGTTCATCTAAAGCTCAAGTGGAATTATGGCATCTGTGTGGACGTGTGAAACCACGAGGAACCCTGCAGATTGTTAAATGGGTTTTACCCTGAATATGATGGTGTATGAGGGACATAGAGTTGGGAGTTGGGAGGGTGAATGTGACATAAAGGAAAACAAAATTGATAATATTTTTGGAGCCCGCTCTGTACCAGGCGCTTTCACATACACCCCTGCCACTGAATCTCATAACCACTCTTTGAGGTCAGTATTATTATTCCTAACTTCTCCTTTTCAGAGTGAGGAAGCTGTGGATCAAAGCAGTCAGGAAGTAACTTGTTTACATTTTTCTTCACGCCAACTCCTGCATATGTTTGGGGCAGTTTTATTGCCTGAGGCTCGAGTTCTCCAACTTGAGTGTGCCTCAGACTCTTCCAGAGGGCTTGTTAGAACACAGACCGCCCAGCTCCGCCCCTTGAGTTTCTGATTCAGTCAGTCTGGGTGAGGCCTGAGGATTTCCGCTTCTAACAAGTTTCCAGGTGAGGCTGGTGCTACTGCTCGGCCTCCCCTGGAAACAACCACACTCCGAGAATCACTGGCCCATGGGAATGATCTACCCAGTAACCTGGCCCAGGGGGTTCCCAAACTGTTTGCATTTTGGAATCACCTGAGGATCTTTAAAAAGAAATACTGATGCCTGGCTCCAGGTTCACACTTTATTTTTCATTGAAGTTTAGTTGATTCACCATGCTTCAGGTATACAGCAGAGTGATTCCATTATTCATTATATATATATACACATATATATTCAGATTCTTTTCCATTAGAGGTTATTACAAGATAATATAGTTCCCTGTGCTATACTGTAGGAGGTCCACACATTTTGATTTAACTGGTATAGAGGCAACCTCGGCATCATTATTTTTAAATACCACCACCCCCCAGGTAATTCTCACATGCAGCAAAGTTGAGGAGCCACTGACCTAGCCTCTTTTCTCCTTGACTCTGATCTCCATCAAAGCCCTGTCCCTCAGCTGCCACCACTGGGGCCACAGGTAGAACGTGTCATACTAGCCCCACTTGCAACATGTCCTCCCAGCCATCTTAGAACACCTGCCCCTGGAACTCATCCAGTCTCTCTCGTGCCTTTTCCTTTTTTGCCTAGTCCATCGTCTCCTTTTCTGTTCAACATAAATCTAATTACTGCAGCCATCTCTTGCCCACAGCAATACAGCAAGCACCCTGTTCTTCCTTTGACCATATATGTCTACCTGGGAAAATCTGAGGAGGAATATCTAAATCTGACTGCAGGCATGGAAGTCCAGGAGGCTTCTTGAAGTTGATGGCACTCGAGCCAAGTTTGGGTGGGCAAGTAAAAATGAAAGAGGGTGTTTCAAGCAGGGATACAGCAGAGGTAGAAGCACAGAAGAGAGGGGAACAGTAAGCTTTCTGGGGGAGCTTCATGATACTGTGTGTGTCTGGAGCAGGAACTTGCCCTATGATGTCAGGAAAACTGCGGAGGCAGCCTTTCGCCAGATGGGGGTGGGTCTTGGGCATCAGGGGAGGAAACTTACATCTTTCAAAGTATAAATGGCAGTTGATAGGCATTTTAAAATGACTTTTAAATTGAAATAGTAATACATACTTAGAAAATGCGAAGCATCAAGTAGAAAATAATCACTTTTAATCTAATAACCCAGAACTCACAACTGTTAAGATTTTGGGGGAATTTGTTTTCTTCTATGCACAGTCTTATATAGTTGAGAACATGCTGTAAAAGTTTACATTCTGCCTTCACACTTAAAATTATAACTTATACATATTTAGTGTTATTTAAATCTGTAAACATTATAATAGTGTAAAGTTCTATAGTATGATACCATATAATTTACCATTTTCATAAACATAGAAATGGGAGAGGGAGAAGTTTCACTATAATAAATGATGCCACAGTATTCGTATCTGTATGAACTTAGGTTTTGCAATGTTCTTGTGATCAATATCAAGAAAGATATGAATCAACAGTATGAACGTTTTAGACTCATTACCGAACTTCTAAAAACTTCTCTTCCAGTTTACACTCTGATCATAGGTTTCAAAGAATGTGCATCTCATCTTCCCTTTCCAGCACCTGGTATCACGGCTGGTGCCCCTGAAGAGTCTTTGCCATGGGTGTGACAGGAGCAGCTGTGCACCCATAAAATCCTACACTGGGGGCTGCATCAGATATACCAGGGTGGGGCACCTCTGGCTGCCCATGGTGTTCTGTCTTTGCTTCCACTCTTTCCTAATCCCATGTTCCCATTCTCCATCTTTATTCTTTCTTGGAGAGCATATAGTAAGTGTTTGCTTCACATAGAGCCGGGAATAATGCTTCGTTACCAAGAAAAGTGCTGAAAGACCTAGCTCTATGGTTGCAACAAGTTGATGCCCAGCCCAGAGACCCTCTTTTGATAGTTTTATAGAAAACAAATCTCTAAATAGTGATTCTAACTAGGTAGAAATACCTTTTTATATTTTCCAGTGACACTGCCAAGTGAGTTTATTGCTAAATTAGTTTCCTTGTGCATCCGCTGACAATCCAGTCCTACACGTAATCATCCCTGTCCCTGAAATGTCCTTCTTTCTTCTTAACCCAGCAAATTATCTTGACGTTCATCCTTCAAGACCTTCCTTAAAGTCTGTGGCACCTTCCTTCCATACCTTGCCCAGAATCAGTTACTCAGGCATCCTTCTTCCTGTAGTTTACTCACAACATTTTCTATACCTAACTTCTCCCTCTTGGCTAAGAGTCCTTGAAGAGTAGAACATTTTGTATTCCCAGTTCTTAACACAGTGTCTGGCACATGGTTGTCACTCAGTAACTATTGAATGAGTGAATTAATGCATTCCTGTTTTACTAAGGTACATGGACATTCCATCTTAAATACAAGTGACTTGAGTATAGAAACAATATGGAGATGATATGAATTGCCAAAAACCACTCTGAGTCATTCGTACCTGACATAAAACAGGGGGCTTGCCGGGTAGCTCAGTTGGTAAAGAATCTGCCTGCAATGCTGGAGGCCCCGGTTCGATTCCTGGGATGGGAAGTTCCCCTGGAGAAGGGATCAGCCACCCACTCCAATATTCTTGGGCTTCCCTGGTGGCTCAGATGGTAAAGAATCCACCTGCAATGTGGGAGACCCAGGTTCGATNCCTGCAATGCTGGAGGCCCCGGTTCGATTCCTGGGATGGGAAGTTCCCCTGGAGAAGGGATCAGCCACCCACTCCAATATTCTTGGGCTTCCCTGGTGGCTCAGATGGTAAAGAATCCACCTGCAATGTGGGAGACCCAGGTTCGATCCCTGGGCTGGGAAGATCCCCTGGAGGAGCTCATGGCAACCCTCTCCAGTATTCTTGCCTGGAGAATCCCCATGGACAGAGGAGCCTGGGGGGCTACAGTCCATGGCCTCACAAAGAGTCGGACTTGACTGAGCGACTAAGCACAGCACAACAAGGTAAAACAGGACACCTGGTATAGCAGATGTCCTGATCCTGGATGCTGTGTTCTGAACGTTAAGTGTTCTGTGTACCTGGTCATTGACTTGTAACTCTGTTTCTGTTTCATTTTAACTCCAGATTTAGTTTCTGCATAAGTATCTGTGTGCTAAAGGAAGTACAGGGAATTAAGTGATGCCAGAATTTCCCAAAATGTGTTCCAAAGAAAACGACCATAGATACCCACAAAACTGTTTTATAGGTGTCACACAAAAGAAGAGTCTCGTGGTCCAGCAGGTTTGGGAAGCAGAGTTAAATATATTTCTTTACCTCAGAACTTCCTGGTAGGCATTTTAAGCTGAAAGATCAGTCAGGCAACCGTAGAGAAACAGAGCAGTCAGTCTTCCTGCAGTAGCAGTCAGGAGTCATCCGAGCCTCTTAATGCCAGGAAAGATTCAGAGTCAAAGGCAGAGTGGCCAACAGTATAACAAGATCCTTGCCCATTCTCCTACACTTATCCCCTCTCCGCCCCCCAGTCCCACATCTGTGTTGTAGTACAGGCTGATCTCATCAGTGCGGTGGGTGGGAAGTGATAGCTGCAAGGTAATGTGTGGGAAGTGATAACAACTTTTCGAGTTAAAGCCATTCAACAGGGAAATTTGTTAAAAGACCAAGACATTGTAAAAGCTGAAACACTTGAGTCTATTAAGTCCCCTGCTTCTTAGAACATTTTGTTATGAGGGAATGTTTCAAGGAGGGAAAACATTGAACTATCACAGCGCTGTCAGACACCAAAGCCTGGTACAGAGAGCCGCATTTTAAAAGACGTCTGTCTCTCTGCCAACGGAGAAACTTCTGCCTCTCTTTTCTCCTCCCTTTTCCCACCCCAGTACAACTCCCTCGCCCTCCTCACCCCTAAACACTCTCTCCTCCCTCCTCCCCCTCCTGTTCTTCCTCCCCTCCCCCTTCTTCTCCTCCTTCTCTCATTCACAACCCTTATGGATGTCACAGACACTGTAAAATGACACAGTAAGCTAAACTATCCAATGGTTATTCAACACGCTTGGGTAAGAAGGGAATTAATTAAGTGACTAGAGGCTTAGACATTCACTGTTTATTGGATCTAAACTCCTTAAAAGAGCCTAGAGCATTCTCCTAAACAAACTTTGCCCTTTTGTGGCTTCTTGTTAAAGTCCAAATGAGATGGAGGGTTTAAGGAGACTGTATCTTTTCACACATGTGAAAGAAAGGAGTACCAGAGAAGAAAAATGGGAGTGTCAGTGGGTATGAAGGAGGCAACCTATGTGCCATCACAGAGAGACTAACAGTTTGTGTATCTGTTGGCAGCTGATGTTCATCGGTGATCATCAGTAGGTTAGCAAACTTTAGCAATGTTTACACATTTGTGGGCAGCCCAATAGTTTAACTGTCTTCCTTAGAAGAATATCCATAAAGTCATATACAAGATTTCATTAACTTTGGGAAAGATATATTTAGCTCCTTCCACTCAAGCTTCCATTCTAACAGAACATTTTTCCTATAATCTGTTTATAATTTTAAATTTATGTACATGACTATTTGTATATATGTCTTACCTCCCATATTAGATCCTACACCTCTTACAAGCTGAGTACCAAAGAGATAGAAAAGTGTCCTGCACACAATTTGTATTCAATAAAAATTGGTAGAAAGAATGAAATGAATGTAAAAAAGAAGTATATTTGTCAAGAGAATGTTTTTTAATCAATAGTCTTCTAAACAAGAAAGACAAACCCAAATATCTCCTTGCCAGTCTTAATAAACAGTATCACGTTCTACCAGGAGACACCATAGAACATGGGCCTCCCCAGTGGCTCAGCGGTAAGGAATCCGCCTGGAATGCAGGAGACACAGGAGATGTGGGTTTGATCCCTGGGTGGAGAAGATTCCCTGGAGGAGGGCATGGCAACCCACTGCAGTATTCTTGCCTGGAGGACAGAGGAGCCTAGCGAGCTATAGTCCATGGGGTCACAACGAGTCAGACACAACTGAAGCAACTGAACATGAGTACCTTAGAAGACAGAAGCCATCTGTCAAAGAAGCAAAACACTAACACAGAACAGTTTTCTACTTTGTGAATATTAATAGGATGTTAGTGATTAGCCACCAACTATGAGAGAATTACACTTGCTTTGGTAGGCAGAGGAGGAATGGAAGCTTTTAAAGAATCTGCCTTTTTATTTTGCTTCTGTTTTAAGTAAATAAAAGTTGTGTTGTAAAAATGAGTCTTTGGGCCAACATCAAACCTTAATCCTGCCGTTGCTCTCCCCAGAAGTTGGACAGGCACAGTCCAAGTCCCAGGAACTTTGGAAAGAAAGGATCTCTTCTAGGTGCTGAATCAGAAGCAACTGCCACTGTGGGAGGCCATGGATCCTATGCAACTCTGAGCCTGAGACTCCTATTTTCTGTCCCTCTTTTTGTACTTTGGACGCAGGATAATCTGGTGTAGGTGAAATATTCTTTTCCTTGGCTCAGATTAGGCACCTGGTGTCCTGAAAGAGGTCACTGACTTCCCCCAAGGATGCCCAAGGAGGTTGGCTCACCACTGGCTTACCGCAGGCCAAATTTGAAGTTAATTAAGCATCAGTCATCATCAGTAGGGCCAAGATGTTATTCAGGCATTCAGGGAAGAGAAACCTGATCCAGCTCTGGATAATGACCTTCATCAGCATTCCTTCCTATCCTAATCCCAAACCAGTGTGCCTTTAGCTGCAAGGTGGGGGCGGGGGCGGGGTATTTCAGAAACAGATGGTTCATCCTTTACATTACTCTGCCTTTGAAGACACTTCTGGATATGCCACCCTATTCAGTGCATGCATGATCATGCAATCTGGAGCAAAGCCTTTTTCACTGGAACCAGGTTTCTGTTTATGAAAAGGTACATTTATTGACTTCTGGGGAAATGCCGTATTCAGAATGAGAGGGAAATGCTGTTTGGTGGGAGCTGAAAGATACTGACCGTTCTAGGTTGGCCATCTGGGGACTAGACCTTCTGGCCCAAACCACGCTGGGGAACAGAGACATGTGTATGCACTGGTTCTGCTTGTCTCACTCCACAGACCTCAGTGACCAGCTTCTTGAAGTGGTGGGGCTAGAGGGAGCCATGGAGATGGGGCAGATCTACACTGGCCTGAAGAGTGCAGGCAGGAGGCTAGCCCAGTGCTCCTCCGTCTCCATCAGGTATGTCTCCTCGTCACCCAGCAGGCCGTTGCCCCCCCCCCCACCACCACCCCCCGGTCCTGGATATTCCTACAGATAACAACTTGAAAGCCCTCTTTAGATTTCAGTGCAGCGAGTATGGGGGCAGGCTGGGGGTTGAAGTTCAATAACATTCATAAAGAATGTTTTTGGAGACCACTTTCCAAACCAGGTATAACAACCATCCAGGACATCAACTAGAGGGTCCTGCCACAACCAGTTTGCTGTTCTCTTAAAATGAATTGATGAAATTCTAGAAATAGGATTGTAAGATGAGGTCCAGAGAACCAGAGATCCAACTCCTTGCCTTGCTTATCTCCATGCTCAGTGCATGCCAGAGGGCAACTTTGACAAAAACCAGGCTCTCTGCTCTGGATGGCATCACCGACTTGATGGACATGAGTCTGAGTGAACTCTGAGAGTTGGTGTTGGACAGGGAGGCCTGGCGTGCTGTGATTCACGGGGTCGCAAAAAGTCGGACACAAGTGAGCGACTGAACTGAACTGAGATCTCTGCTCTACACTGCTCATTCTTGGATAGTGGTCTCAGAAACATTTTTATTAAACAGCCCCATATACCTTTGTAGAGCTAAACTGATGTCAGCAAACCCGTCATAATTGACAAAGAGGATGACAATTTTTTTAGAGTATGGACCACGCAGGTCAACCAATACAGGCTCCTTACGAGATGGGGTCTAATGGAGGGGATCTTCTGATTTTTGGTTGCTTCTGTTTAATAAATGCAACTAGTCACAGATTTTTCTCCACATTATTATTTCCGGAGTCCTTATTCCTTTCCATTTCCCATTTAATTTCTATAGTATGTCTTGGGGATCTCCTAGAGGGGACTCCTATGTGCGGTTTTCTCAAAGTTATTTAAACACAGAATCCTTTTACCCCTTATCCTGGGTGAAACGTCCTCAGAGTTCTTTGGGGGAATCTCTGTTAGTGCCACCTTGCATCCTTCATAGAGGTCCCCAGAGCTGTTCCCCCATCTATCCCACTAACCCCCTTTCTTCATTCCCTCTGTGTCTCCTGTCCTTTCTATTATTCCCCAGATCTTTGCTTCTCTTTCCTTTTGGGCTGTTGTTTTGCTGGGACCTGTTTTCCAAGTTCATCTCTTTTATTCCTTTCTCCATGACTCTTAACACCAAGCAGGTCCAGTCTGTTAGAACATCTAAGCCATAACGTATGTGGACCAGAGAATTTTGATTCCTGAAGAATTTGGGAAAGAAAAAAAAAATGTGTAAGAGAGAGGATATTTTCTGTTTCCAGATAAAAACAGGGGTTGAGTCAGGAGCCCTACCCCCCTGGGCATTCCCTACATGATCTCCTCACATCACAAAAGCAAAATTCCACTCTTTCCTTTTATTATTTGTTTTATTATTAGGTTTATTGGTTTTTGTTATTAAATATCCTCAGGGTCAGTTGGGGAATCATCTACATCAAAACAGCTTGCCTCCCTCATTTTATAATTTCAGAAACAGGGCAGATGCCAGACCCAGGTGAGGGCTTTCTGGCCAGTGCCTGGCAACTGTTCCTGGCTGGCCCAGACCGGAGACCTCCAAAAGGACCTACCTTTTCTCCATTGTCTCTCACCCTTAACAGTCCATAAGCCAAAGAAGCCTTGACCCAAGCAAGAAAATAAGGCTTCCTCCTCTCCCCTCTGCCTACCCATAGGGATCCCATTCCCAATGACCCCGCTCCCCCAGCTAAGCCAGGTCCACAGTCCATACAACCATAATGTCTATGGTTGTTCAGGAGATAAAAGAGAGGATGGTTGAGGATTGGGGGCAAGGCAAGACACACTCAGACCTGAGCTGTACCTCGTATAAGTAGGAGACATTACCTCACTGACATTATGCAATTGCTCACTCAACATAGAACCCAGGCCTTTCCCTGTTTCATAACCTTTCCCATTTCACAGTGGAGTTTTTGGCATCGGGGCAAGCCCTCTGGCTGGTTGTTTGACTAGGGGTCCACTTAGATATGGTGCTGCCATACTTGTTGGCCACTTCTCCCCAGACTCCTGTGGACTTCACTGCTCACTCGGGGCCATGTTTCTCAAAATAGTCTGAGGACCAGAGCAACAGAGTTGTCCACAGTGCTTATGAAAACACAGACCCCTAGGCCTGACTCAGACCTGCCACATTGGGAGCTCTGAGGTGAGCTCAGAAATCTGTTTTCAACAAGCCCCCCAGGAGTCTTCAGAACCACTCCTAGGTGGCTCCACTTTCAACTTCTGTTTCCCTGGAAAGGACAGCCTTCATTCTCCAACTCCAAGAAGCCCACTGTGCTCTCTCTGTTCTCCGGTCTCCAGGACAAACAAGCTGCTGCCAATGCAAGTGGATGGAGAGCCCTGGATGCAGCCACCGTGCTCGGTGAGTTATACCAATCTTTGAGATGCGGGTGAGAAGTGTTATTTGGGATCCCTTTGGGGCACTGACTTAGTATGAGGTTCTGAGTCTCTGAATTACAGGGGCTTTGGGAGGTCACCCAGCACACATCCATCCATTCACTTATCTGCTGAGCTTTTATTGATTAGGTGCCATGAGCCAAGCACTGGGAGGCACCAGTTCCAAAGCCAAAGGAGACATAGACCTGTCTTCAAGGAGCTAATAGTTCTAGGTGAGCTCTGAGGCTTCATCTACAGTGTCCTTGAGAGCCTCCACTTGAATTGCTCTAGTGGCAAGGAACTTACAGCCCCAAAAGGAAGACTGCTACACTAATGCACAGCCTAATTACTAGAAAATGCTTCTTCATGTGGAGCAAAGTCTGCACACTTGACCTTATCCACCTAGTTACTATGACCACCCGGACTCCTGGGGAAGAAGTCCCACAGTGCACAGGCATGCTGCACCCCAGATGTACCCACAACCCTGAGGAACTACCTGAAAACTCCCCTGAAAGTGTAACCTCATAGGTTATCTATTGCCTTTATGGCATTTCTGTGACCCATATTACCCATCCCCTAGGACTGTGCCTGTTTTGCAATAGTTGCACAATAATATTTGTTGAAAGGTGAATAAAGAATTGAACAAATGAACAAACAAAAATAAAGGGAACAATCCCATTCCCTGCCTTACCAGTGTGTTGGCAGTGTGTTCTCAGAAACCCAGCTAGACTCTCTATGGCGAAGAGAAACCACTGTCCTGGTATTCAGAGCCCAGGGTGTCAACTGGAATACGATGTTAGCGACATCTGCCATACTGACCTCAAAAGACAGAGCTTGTGTTTCGGAGCTTCCTCACTCTAGTGGAGTATTCAGATACCTCAAGAACCTGCTGTTTGGAGCCCTTCAGAACATCCGTTTGTCTTCGAGTAGAGAAAGGATTTTCACGAGATAGCTACTGGGCCTGAACTGTAGGTTTATTTCTATAACTCTTTGCTCTGTGTAACTTCTACAAATTGCAAAGTTAGTCCCTAGAGACAAAGACTTTTTAAAATGGCATCTTTTATAAAAGATATCAAAAGTAGAACTTTTTCTGTAAAATCGTACCTGAATCTTTTGGCTTCTATGAAGTCTAAGAAAAGGATGAATACACTATAGCAAAATCTAATAATATCTTACCCCCTTGTTCTAGTTGGGAAGGATGGAGGGAATTTGTACTATTTATAATTTTGATGGAATTGAATTAAGAAACCTCTATCCAAAGTCCTCCTGTCTCCTAAAAGGAAAAAAGAAAAAGCTGGAAGAAAGCAAACCCTTCGCTGCCTAGCTCAGTGACATCTAGAAACTGGACTGCCATTCCTCCAGATCCAAGTACTGGTTTCAAAGTAGCCAAACATTCGTCCAATCCCTGCTCTCTCTCCATGCCACCCTTCAGACATTACTACTTACTATGAAAAAATAATAATAATAAATAAAACCCAGTGATTTTATGGTGTACAGTCACATGTGAAGCTATGTTAGTCAGCTCAGGCTGCCCTAACAAACTACTGCAGACTGGGTAGCATAAACAGCATAGTTTCTCATAGATCTAGAGCCTCCAAGTCCGACACTGAGGTGTCAGCAGGGCTGCCTTCTGGTGAGGCCTGTCTTCCTGACTTGCAGATGGAAGCGCTTTCACCATGTCTTCGCATGGCCTTTTCTCTGTGTTCATTTTCTCCTGATGTCTCTTCCTGTTCTCCTACGGACACCAGTCCTATTGGACTAGGGCCCCGCCTTTATGATTCCATTTAACCTTATTTACCTCCTTAAAGGGCTTCCCTGTTGGCTTAGTGGTAAAGAACTCGCCTGACAATGCTGGAGATGTGGTTTTGATCCTTGGGTTGGGAAGATCCCTTGGAGAAGGAAATGGCAACCCACTCCAGTATGCTTGCCTGGAGATTCCCACTGGACAGAGAAGCCTGGCAGGCTACAGTCAGATATGCCTGAGCATGCAAGCACCTCCTTAAAGGCCGTATCTCCAAATGTAGTCACCCTGGGGATTAGGGCTTCAACACATGAATTTGGAAGGGGACACAGTTTAGTCCATAGCAGAAGGTAACAGAAGTCCTTCTTAAACTTCCAAAAGTTAAAACACCCTTTTTGAAACATTTTCCTGAGTGAAGGCACTCACTAACTGTGAAGTGATTCAGAATTGAAGGCTTAATGATAGGACATCACAGCAACAAAAGAATGTTTGAGAAAAATTAAAACCAGTTAAATTAGAAAGAAAGCTATGACAAATCTAGACAGTATTAAAAAGCAGAGACATCACTTTGCTGACAAAGGTCCGTATAGTCAAAGCTACGGTTTTTCCAGTAGTCATGTATGGATGTGAGAGTTGGACCATGAAGAAGGCTGAGTGTTCAATTGATGCTTTTGAACTGTGGTGTTGGAGAAGACTCTTGAGAGTCCCTTGGACTGCAAGGAGATCCAACCAGTCCATCCTAAAGGAGATCAGTCCTGGGTGTTCACTGGAAGGACTGACGCAGAAGCTGAAGCTCCAATACTTTGGCCACCTGATATGAAGAGCCAACTCATTGGAAATAAGACCCTAATTCTGAGAAAGACTGAAGGTAAAAGGAGAATGGTGTGACAGAGGATGAGATGATTAGATAGCATCACTGACTCAATGGACATGAGTTTGTATACACTTCAGGAGATGGTAAAGGACAGGGAAGTCTGTCATGCTGCAGCCTAATGGGCTGTAAAGAATCAGACATGACTGAGCGACTGAACGACAACAGCAAATTAGAATGAAGAAAAAAACTGTTAAATATGGTTATGCAACTAAATCCAAATGGCAAAAATCATTCTTTGAAAGAGAAGATAGTGTAAACATTTGTAACTTGGATCCCAAACCTAAAGTTTTATTCACCAAGACTGAAAGCATGTGGGAGACCTTGTTGAAGGAATAGTAAAAGTATGTTAAACTTGATAATTGATAATTCACTTTACTTTGATAAATAAAAAATGTAAATCTGAAGAAAAATTTAATAACTAGATAATTACTAGTGAAACTAAAAACAGGGTAGACACCTTCGGAATCTGGGAGCATTTAAATTTTATGAACTCTATCAGTGTAACACAAAAAAGAGAAAAACAAGCAAATATTTTAAAGGCTTTGATTAAGATAAAAGAAGTTAGGACTAAATATATCAATAACGACAAAATACCATAAATGTGCTCATGTTCCTTATTAGAAAAACAAAACTCCCACACTGGGTTAAACTGCATCGATACGTTCCTTGTAAAGAGATACATCTAAAGCAAAAAAAAAACATAAATTTTTATCTTATCCTTTATCAAGCATAGAGAAATTAAAAGTAAGATATGATAACTTGGGGCAAACTAACCTTCCAACATGCCAAAAGCATAAAGTGGAATAAAGAAGGTCACTTTTTATTTAGTAAAAAGTACACTCAATTTTGAGATCTAATGGTCATAAAAATTCAGTTGTCTGATAATAGAATCAAAATTTATACTGTGAAAACCTGTAGAGTGTTCTTAGTAGTAGTGTTGGTCGCTCAGTTGAGCCCGACTCTTTGCGACCCCATGGACTGCAGCCCACCAGGCCCCTCTGTTCATGGGATTCTCCAGGCAAGGAGACTGGAGTGGGTTACCATTCCCTTCTCCAGGGAATCTGTCCAACACCGGGATCAAACCTGGGTCTCCCTGCAGTGCAGGCAGATTCTTTACCAACTGAGCCATCAGTGAACAGCCGGTGAAAAACTGTATCACTTCAGTCGCTTAGTCGTATCCGACTCTTTGCGACCCCATGAATCGCAGCACATCAGGCCTCCCTGTTCATCACCATCTCCTGGAGTTCACTCAGACTCACGTCCATCAAGTCCGTGATGCCATCCAGCCATCTCATCCTTGGTCATCCCCTTCTCCTCCTGCCCACAATCCCTCCCAGCATCAGAGTCTTTTCCAATGAGTCAACTCTTCGCATGAGGTGGCCAAAGTACTGGAGTTTCAGCTTCAGCATCATTCCTTCCAAAGAAATCCCAGGGTTGATCTCCTTCAGAATGGACTGGTTGGATCTCCTTGCAGTCCAAGGGACTCTCAAGAGTCTTCTCCAACACCACAGTTCAAAAGCATCAATTCTTTGGCACTCAGCCTTCTTCACAGTCCAACTCTCACATCCATACATGACCACA
>SJYX01023138.1:78242-244928 GCA_006410675.1 Oreotragus oreotragus
GGTGTTGGCCATCTGGTGATGTCCATGTGTAGAGTCTTCTCTTGTGTTGTTGGAAGAGGGTGTTTGCTCTGACCAGTGCATTTTTTTGGCAAAGCTCTATTAGTCTTTGCCCTGCTTCATTCCGCATTCCAAGGCCAAATTTGCCTGTTACTCCAGGTGTTTCTTGACTTCCTACTTTTGCATTCCAGTCCTCTATAATAAAAAGGACATCTTTTTTGGGTGTTAGTTCTAAAAGGTCTTGTAGGTCTTCATAATACCGTTCAACTTCAGCTTCTTCAGCATTACTGGTTGGGGCATAGACTTGGATAACTGTGATTGAATGGTTCGCCTTGGAGATGAACAGAGATCATTCTGTCGTTTTTGAGATTGCATCCAAGTACTGCATATCGGACTCTTTTGTTGACCATGATGGCTACTCCATTTCTTCTGAGGGATTCCTGCCTGCAGTAGTAGATATAATGGTCATCTGAGTTAAATTCACCCATTCCAGTCCATTTTAGTTCGCTGATTCCTAGAATGTCGACGTTCACCCGTGCCTTCTCTTGTTTGATCACTTCCAATTTGCCTTGATTCATGGACCTGACAATCCAGGTTCCTATGCAATATTGCTCTTTACAGCATCGAAAAACTGTATAGATGTAGTATATTCTGACCATAAATATATATAAGAAACTTACAAAAAGACAGTTATTGAGAGGCTTTAAAATATTTATTTCTGGGAGGTCAAGTTGTAAAAAAAAAAAATAGATGATATAAAACTTGTATTTTTAAAAAACAAGCTCAGAGATACAGAGAATAGACTGATGGTTTTTCCGAGGTGGGAGCAGGGAGGGCAAGGTATATGAAATGGGTGAATGGGGTAAAAATGTACAAACTTCCAGTTATAAAATAAAGGAATCCTGAAGATGTAATATACAGCAGAGTGACTATAGTTAATAATACTGTATTTCATATTTAGAAGTTGCTAACTTTGACCACCTCATGAGAAGAGTTGACTCATTGGAAAAGACACTGATGCTGGGAGGGATTGGGGGCAGGAAGAGAAGGGGACGACGGAGGATGAGATGGCTGGATGGCATCACCGACTCGATACACATGAGTCTGGGTGAACTCTGGGAGATGGTGATGGACAGGGAGGCCTGGCGTGCTGCGATTCATGAGGTCGCAAAAAGTCAGACACGACTGAGCGACTGAACTGAACTGAACTCAAGTGAGTAAATCTTAAAATTTCCTATCACAAGAAAAAGTAATTTTGTAACTATGTTGACAGATGCTAACTAGACTTATTGTGGTGTTCATTTCACATTATATACAAATATCAAATCATTAACCTGTACACCTGAAACTAATATAATGTCATATCTCAATTATATGACATTTGTTCAAAAATTAAATGTGGATGAAATAACTATGCCTTAAATCTAATTTCTTCAAGGTCCACAGGATATTTACTAAAATAGACTATAAACCAGTTCATGAAGAAAAAAACAAAATCCAGTAACAGATGTTATAAAAGTTGTTTTATTTGACCACAAAGCAATAAAACTATAAATTAATAATAGATTAAATGATAAATGAAATTCAATCAGATTATTACATTCTCCTAAAGAATAGATTTAAGAGGGGATCAAAGCCAATATTATTGACTATTTAAAAAATAATAAAATTAGAAGGCTCTCATTCAAAAGTTTTAGAATATAGCCTAAACTATATTTAGAAATAAATTCAAAGTCTCATATGCTACCATCATTTGAAAAGGGAAAAAATGTAATATATAATCCCCAAATTAAAAGAACAGTAATAAAACAAATTTAGGAGAAGCAGAAAAAATAAAACAAAAGATATAATTAGAAATTAAATAATTTAATAAACATGAAAATATAGAACTAGTTCTTTAAACATATGAAATGTTTGAAAATGTAATTTAAAAAAGAGATTAGAGATAAATATTTTTAAAATATATAATATAAATGTAATGGTTTTATTTAATTTAAGATATTATATGACATTTATATTTATCTTGATTCTAATAAACTTGAACATCTGATAAAAATCCTAGGTAACCATTGTGGGAAGAGTGGGAGGAAGGGCTAGTTAGGGAGTTTGGGATGGACATGTACATACTGCTACATTTAAAATGGATAACCAACAAGGACCTACTGTATAGCACAGAGAACTCTGCTCAATGTTACATGGCAGCCTGGATGGGAGAGAAGACTGGGAGAGAATGGATACCTGTATGTTATGGATGAGTTACTTTGCTATCCACCTGAAACTATGACATTGTTAACTGGCTATGCTCCAATGTAAAATAAAAAGTTCTTAAAAAATTCTAGGTAACCGTTAATGAAATGAAAAATATTTTATCTTACTGGTGAGTTCTTCCATACTGTTAGGAAATAAATATTTATTTGAAGTCTTTGTTCCATAGAATAGACAAAGATAGAAAGCTATCCAATCCATTTCATAGAATTAAGACAGATAGAAAAATCTAACAAAAGCTGTACTTAAAACTAGAAAGCTACTGGGACTCCCCTTGTGATCCAATGGTTAAGACTCTGTGCTCCCAATGCAGAGGACATGGGTTCAGTCCCTGGTTGGGGAAGGAAAATCCTACCTGCTGCATGGTGCAGCTGGAAAAAAGAAGGAAAGCTACAGATCAATCTCAAATAGGAATGATATAAAAATTGTTAAAGTATTGGTAGAGAGAATTGAACAACACATTAAAAGAATCAGTCACTCCTCAAGAAGAATATATCAAAGACATGTGCAAGAAAGTCTTTTTAAAAGTTTTTTGTTTTTAACAAAACCAATTGCCTTACTTAACATAAAAAGCATTTCCCACCCCAGTGGTCCAGTGGATAAGACTCTGAGCTCCTGATGCAGGGGCCTAGCTTCTATCCCTGGTCAGGGAACCAGATCCTACATACTGTAACTAAGACCTAACTCAGCCAAATAAAGCTTGGGCTTCCCTGATGGCTCAGATGGTAAAAGAATCCGCCTACCATGCAGGAGACCTGGCTTCAATCCCTGGGTTGGGAAGATCCCCTGGAGGAGGGCATGGCAACCTACTCCAATATTCTTGCCTGGTGAATCCCCATGGAGAGGGGAGCCTGGTGGGCTACAGTCTACGGGGTCGCAAAGAGTCAGACAGGACTGAGTGACTAAGCACAGCACAAAGTTATTAGACACAAAGGATAAAAACTTTTATATTAATAGGTTTGGTGTGTAGCAGGATATGTTATTTCCCTTCCCTAAGGAAGTCTCCTTAATAGAAGTTTAGATAGAAAAATTACATGGTAATATGAATGCTGCTGCTGCTGCTGCTAAGTCGCTTCAGTCTTGTCCAACTCTGTGCGACCCTATAGATGGCAGCCTACCAGGCTCCTCTGTCCTTGGGATTCTCCAGGCAAGAACGCTGGAGTGGGTTGCCATTTCCTTCTCCAATGCATGCAAGTGAAAAGTGAAAGTGAAGTCGCTCAGTCGTGTCCAACTCTTAGTGACCCCATGGACTGCAGCCTACCAGGCTCCTCCGTTCATGGGAGTTTCTAGGCAAGAGTACTGGAGTGGGTTGCCATTGGCTTCTCCGGTAATATGAATAGATGATCCAAAATACTCAAACACATTCAACATTTCTGATTTTTAAAGATTAGAAACGCTTGCAAAACTCAGATTAGGAAGACACTTCCTCAAAACAAAATAATTAGTTATTAAACCAGTAACTAACACTTAATGTAAAACAGTAGTAGAATTCTCATTAAAATTATGGATAAGACATATGCTAACGTTGTTTGGAAATTCTAACCAGCGCAAAACACATGAAGCAGAAAAAAAGATATAACTATTTGGAAAAGAATCAAAACTGTCATTATTTGCAGGTAATATATGTAAAAGAAATCTAATAAAATCAACTGAAAACCTCATAGGTTAAATTATTTCAGTGAAGTTAAAGAGAAAGAGACAAAAGTTAACAGCTTTTGTACATACCAGCAATAACCAATCGGAAGAACATAATAGAAAAAAGCTGAAATATTTTATGGCAACAGAAAAAAACAAAATACCAAGCCGAACTGTGCAAAATAGATGAAGAAGACTGCAAGACTTAGTTAATATTTTTTTTAAAGATTTGAATTTAGACACATCCCATGTTTCTAAAAGGGACCCCCAAACAAAATTCCAATGCAATTTTTTTAACTTGACAAAACAATGCCATAGCGAAGGCATTTTATAAAAGAGCTGTGAAGAACTTCCCACAAGATATTAAAATAGTTATATAGCTACAATAATTGGCCCAATATTGGATAAGTAAATCGATGATACAGAAGAGCTCCCTAAAAAACTCTAGTGTATATAAAAGGCAGTGAAGGAAAAAAGAAAGATTTTTTTAACTTGACAAAACAATGCCATAGCGAAGGCATTTTATAAAAGAGCTGTGAAGAACTTCCCACAAGATATTAAAATAGTTATATAGCTACAATAATTGGCCCAATATTGGATAAGTAAATCGATGATACAGAAGAGCTCCCTAAAAAACTCTAGTGTATATAAAAGGCAGTGAAGGAAAAAAGAAAGATCATAAATTAATTTGAAAGTAATGGACTATTTAACATATGGTATCCAAGAAATTGCCTGTTTGGGAAAATGCCATTATACAATCAGACCTCCACATCCACGGGCTTCACATCCTTGGAGGCAACCGACCTTGAATAGAAAATATTCAGGAAAAAAAATCCAGAAAGTTCCAAAAAGCAAAACTAGAATTTGCTTTGTGCTGGGAACTATTTACATAACATTAACATTGTATTTACAACTATTTACATAGCATTTACATTACATTAGGTATTTACATTGCATTAAGTAATCTAGAGATGACTTAAAGGATACAGGATATGCATAGGTTATACACAAATACTCGGGGAAGGCAATGGCACCCCACCCCAGTACTCTTGCCTGGAAAATCCAATGGACCGAGTAGCCTGGTGGGCTGCAGTCCATGGGGTCGCTAACAGTCGGACAGACTGAGCGACTTCACCTTCACTTTTCTCTTTCATGCATTGGAGAAGGAAATGGCAACCCACTCCAGTGTTCTCGCCTGGAGAATCCCAGGGACAGGGAAGCCTGGTGGGCTGCCGTCTATGGGGTCACACAGAGTCGGACACGACTGAAGTGACTTAGCAGCAGCAGCAGCATACACAAATACTATACCATCTTACATAAGGGGCTTGTATAAAACCAGCATCTGTGGATTTTGGTATCCCCAGGGGTCCTGGAAACAATTCCTTATGGATACCAAGGGATGACTATATACTAACCTCTCACCTCTGTAGTACTAGAATCCACAAACCACAAAACCTCACATTGCCCAGCATCTCCAAACTCCTACCTTATCAAGACATTTCTCAAAGCTGCTGAAAACCCAAATGGGAGGGATTTGAGTTTCACTTCCTCCTCTTTGCCCAGGAGGTGCTAACAAGCAAATAAATTGGTCAGCTAGGGGAAGAAAAAGGAGAAACAAAGGTCTTCTATGGTCTAAAAAAAAGGGGCTCCATCAGCGGGAAATGTAAGCAGTGCACCAGCTGCTGCTCTGCCCCAAGCACGTCCAGCTCCACTGACAGGATATCCCTCGTTCTTGGCTGGGCTAACTACTCAGTACTTCCATAACAGGTACCAGTTCTGTGCTCTCTCAAGGAATACCAAGGCGAATAGGATGAATTTCTTCTTCCCCTCAGAGAGTGAGAAAAGACTTTACCACAATGAAATGTGCCACAAATCACTGCCATCAGCTGGGGCTAAATTGCATGCCACAGATGAGTAGTATCAGGGCCCCCTGTGGTCTGTGCCTCACTTCCCTGAATTCTGAGATAAAGACGATGCCATAATCAGACAAAAAGGTGCTTGAAGTGTCCTTGGTGTACTCCCCTGGGGACCACCCCAAAGCAAAGAGACTTACTACTCGCCTCCTATATCTCCAGGCTGGTGGAAACCAACCTAACAGTCATTTAAAGCCTCCTTCCCCCAGGTTAAGCTCATCCTCCACAGTGTCTTTTGGTCCTATCTCTTTCTTTTCATAACCTGCGGCCTTATAAGTTTAAATCCAGCTTGCAGTAGAACTTAGCCAGACTCTTCCCCCACTCCAGCTCATCCTGACAACAGCTATTGAATAATTCCTTTCAAGCTTTTTTTTCCTAGTGAATTCTCCAGCTTAAAGAGTTGTCATGGTTCCCATTTCCTCATATTAAACCCAGTCTCTGCCACCTCCCCTTTAAAGCCCTTCACTAGCTTCCCCTCCGGTGTCCCTGATTTCACTTCTCATCCTGTAGTCCACACTCAACCAGTTGGTATGTAGCCCCTCAAACTAGTGCCTTCCCTTTCTCTCTCACCAATACATTTTCTTCCCTTCCTTTCAGATCTTAAAATGCTTCCTCAGTTGCTCCATTCAGATTCTTCTCATTCCTTACTGAACCTTCTTTTTGACACCACTTGGTTTATCCTACATTAATTTAAACACGTTAATGAGTCTGTCTCTTCAAGAACTTTTCCATGGTTCTCTGGGATCACACTGTTGTTTGAATAGGTGGTAAAAACCATGAGAGTGGGTTCGTAGACTGTTTCTTTTTTATAGTTTTTTAAATTAATTTTTATTAGAGTACAGTGTAGCTTTCCAGTGTTGTACAGCAAAGTGAGTCAGCTGTGTGTATATACACCCCCACTTTTTTGCATTTCCTTCCTATTTAGGTCTAGTAGAGCTCGCTGTGCTACACAGTAGGTTCTCATTAGTTATCTCTTTTATACATAGTTCAGTTCAGTTCAGCCGCTCAGTCGTGTCCGACTCTCTGCGACCCCATGAATCGCAGCACGCCCGGCCTCCCTGCTCATCACCAACTCCCAGAGTGCACTCAGACTCGCGTCCATCGAGTCCGTGATGCCATCCAGCCATCTCATCCTCTCTCGTCCCCTGCTCCTCCTCCCCCAATCCCTCCCAGCATCAGAGTCTTTTCCAATGAGTCAACTCTTCGCATGAGGTGGCCAAAGTACTGGAGTTTCAGCTTTAGCATCATTCCTTCCAAAGAAATCCCAGGGCTGATCTCCTTCAGAATGGACTGGTTGGATCTCCTTGCAGTCCAAGGGACTCTCAAGAGTCTTCTCCAGCACCACAGTTCAAAAGCATCAATTCTTCGGCGCTCAGCCTTCTTCACAGTCCAGCTCTCACATCCATACATGACCACTGGAAAAACCTTAGCCTTGACTAGATGGACCTTAGTCGGCAAAGTAATATCTCTGCTTTTGAATATGCTATCTAGGTTGGTCGTGACTTTTTTTTCCAAGGAGTAAGTGTCTTTTAATTTCATGGCTGCATAGTAGTATATATATATATGTCAGTCCCAGTCTCCCGGTTCATCCCCTCTTGGTGTCCAGATTCTGTTGGACATACATCTTTCTCCTTCTCCAGTATAGGGTAAGTTTTTAATTGGTGCATTCCATTGTTTACACTGGGTGTTCATTGACTGTCATTTCACCTTCACAACAACTTTATGAGGAAACTAGAACAAATGTTACTACCATTTTACAGTTCAGCAAGCACTGATTATAAAGGCTAAATGATTTGTCCAAAAGTCCCCAGCAAAGAAGGGGGAGTTCTAAGACCCAAATCCAGGTCTTTGAATCCTAAATGCCTCTTGTTCCCACATCATCTTCCTATTTGATAAATGTTGATAAGACTGAGAGTGCAGATTATCAATGTATCAGTGTCACTAGGCCACTCAAATAGATAACAAGCATTTTGAACCCCACACCCTAAAGGTAAGATTGTCAGGAAAGAGAAAAAAAGACTTCACCAGTCTTTCACTTCTAATTGCAAACTTCATGTTTTCAGGAGAAAACACTCATTAAACCTAAAAGTAAAAAAAAAAAAAAAAAAGCTTTTATAAGAAAGTTGGGTCTCCCCTGGAAGACTAAGAGGAAATGCCTAAGACTCACTTTTAAACTATCCACATGAGTGGCGATTGGTTCAGAGGTCATATTCAAGATCCGAGGTCAGTTTGGAGTTCCTGGTTTATGTCTCTATGCTTGGGCAGGAACGGCCAGGAACAGGGAAGACGGGGAACTGGAAGAGTAGGACTCTGGCTGTTCTGCCCCTCTCTGTGCAACCTTAGGCTAACCTGAGGCTCAGCGGAGCCTTGGGGGTCTCCATTCCTTTATCTGTCCTACAGAGGGCTTGACTGAGATGGTCCCTGAGGTCTCCTCCGGTTGTGACATTCTGAGTCTATGAATAGCAAGGACACAAGACAGGTGCGAGCTGATCACCACGTGGGAAGCTCACACCTGTCTCTCCCCAGCGTTTCCGCCCCTTGCTTCCAGCACCATTCAGGGTCCAGTTGCCAATTGTGAAGCTGTTCAAGGACAGTCGTCCTTCTGCGTGGGGCTCCTTCCAGCTCGAAGCTGGCCTCCCTTCCTCTCTCTGCAAGTCACTCTCCCATAGCCTTCTGGGGTTTGTAGGCCACTAATTCATTTCTCCCTCTTTACTTTTAGATTAAAATTACTCACAAGAACCAAGCGCCTATGATGATGGGGCCCCCTCAAAAGAGCAGCTTCTTTTCGCTGAGGAGGAAAAGCCGTTCAAAGGACTAGACACTGTGCCCAACGCCAGTTCAACCAAGAGAGAAGACAAGAGACACACACACGCACACACCCACATGCTCACACACAAACACCATACTCTTCTCCAAAACGGAAGCCAAGCCACCCTTCAGGAAGAAAGCTTCATCCACTCTGTTTCAACCATGGATGCATCCCCACAGAGCCAGTGCCGCCAGCACATTTTGAGTGGACTTGGGATTCTCCAGGGTGTGGCTGGCTTGTGCAGCAACCTTCACTTTCCCAGAAGCCCTTGAGTGGGACTTTCTGAGACTGAAGGAGAAACCCCCCTTTTTTCCACCAGCCCTGCAAGTTTCCTCACGGCCACTTGCAAGGAGCAGGCTGCAGGTTTCCTGCCTATGCTGAGGTCGGATGTGGCCAAGAAAAAGAGCCTGTGTTCCAGAAAACTCGCACAAAGATCCCTCTGTGCGGAGACAGGACGGCCTCGGACTCTCAGAACGCAGCCCTTGGCAGGGCTTGGCACCCACATGCTGGTCTCTCAGTCATCCTTCAAGCTTCTCCCTGAACTAGCTGAGGAGGCAGAAAGGCTGTGGAAAGCTGTGTTTCCCTTCTTGGTTCTGCATGTTGTCAGTGGGCACTAGTGGTTCTCCTGAAGCCTTCTGGTGGCTGTGTGCTTGTTTAGAGCCGGCTCCAAGATCCCCCAGAGCTGCGTGCACAGCACACCTTAGATGTGGTATTTATTTTCTTAGTTCTATGAACACCTGGGAGGGAAAGCAGAGAAACTGGGATTTATTTTTTAAATCGGTGTCATAATATTGTGTAAAAAGGGAAGAGGGAAAAAAGAAAAAACACCCCCAGCTTCTTTCTTTTTCAAGCCAAAGCGTGTTTCCTGTTTGAGTTCCAAGGCCTGGTGGCAGACTATTCCTGAAGGCAAAGAAGATGGGAGGGAAGGGCCTTTCGCTGAGGAGACCAGGAGACAAGCCTTCAGGCGGTTCCCTCCTGCCTCTTTGTACTTGCCACTCCCAAAGCACGACCTGAAGACCCTTCTGCAGGCCTTCAGTGTGTACATATGTGTAGCATATACATATATATTTATATACATAAATATTTATTTACTGATGGATTTCTCCTAATTGAAAAAAAAAATATGCAGTATAAGAATTGAAAGTAGGAAAGAAAAAGAAAGGCTTGTTTCTGCCATTTCATTGTCAAGACACATTTCTCCCTGGTAATCGTAGGATGCAAGGGAAATTGAAGTTATCTCCTTATAAAGAGACTGAGACTTTCTCTTCTCAGAACAACTGTGAAAGCTGTGAGGGGCAGGATTTACTTTCTCATTTGTCCAATAAGGAAACTGAGTCCTAGGAAAGTTAAGAGACGTGTCCATGGTATCTTGGCTAAAGTGGTTTGGGACTCGGTGCCACTAAAAAGATACTTAGTAGAGAAAAGAACCTACACATCTTGGAAGAGGGGCATATCTGGTCACTGAGAAGGGATTCCATTTAGATCCAGGTTGCCAGGGAGGAATGAACATGTGGTACATATGTGGACAGGACAAGCCCATGTGAGAAAATAAGGGCCTCCCCCATGCTAGCGGAGACTCAGGTCTGAGCGGGTCAGTGCGTACATGCATGCTCAGTCGTGTCAGACTCTTTGTGACCCCCGTGGACTATGGCCCACCAGGGTCCTCTGTCCATGGGATTTTCCAGGCAAGAATTCTGGAGCGGGTTGCCATGCCCTCCTCTAGGGGATCTTCCTGACCCAGGGTTCAAACCCAGATCTCCCGCATCTCCTGCATTGGCAGGCAGATTCTTTACTGCTGAGCCACTGGGGAACCCTAACCTGGTCAGTAGACAGATTAAACTCCACATGTCACATCGTCATAGTCTCTTAAATCTGGAAACACTCCTGGCTGCAGGAATGACCTCAGCAGAGAGGCACAAGGAGGACAAAGGCACCTTCAGCAAGGAACTGCCAGCCAGTGACCAGAGGGGTCTTGGCAGAGCTCAATGGGCTTCATTCCACTGGCACGAGCATCACTGCCTTCCCCAAGGGCAAGCCTGTGGAGAGCTTCGTTGGTAGAAAGAAACGTTCACCGTGTCCCCTTATCCCCTCTGAGATTTCTGAAAAGCAAACCTGTACCCACTTGGCATCACCCCACTAAACTCCCTCTCATCTCCTCGCACTGGGTCAGGAACTTTGTGCAAAGAAGTTAAGATTGTATGTACAAACTGTTCATAACGCTGAAGGAAGCAGTCATCTAGGACCGCCTCAGATAAGAGATCTAGAACCATCCTGTTCAACCTAACAGCACAGAACACCAGACGAAGGGAAACCCCTGAAGAGTGTCCTGAATGATGGGCTCCTTGCGATGGGACCAACAAGCTCCAGGATGACAGCAGGTACTCTCTTGGAAACCACTTGCTTCTGAAATGAAGGCAGGTTCAGTTTGGAGGTCACTGATTGTAAGACATTTATAGAAGTTACTGCATGTGCTTCCGCCCCCACCCCCCAAGACTGGGGCTCTTGAGACACTGCACTGCTGTCAACAGATAAGACTGATCCTCAGAGATTCACCCATCAGAGACTGGCCCCTGCCTGCCCACTGGGGTGCACAGGACTGGCAATGTTGCTTGAAAGACACGTCCCATGTCCTCCTCCTTAAAACCACAGAGTATAACAAATTTTGGTGGAATTGTACTTTCAGTTTTGTAACCTGAGTCTAGTGATGTTATTTAATCTGACTTTGCAACTCGTCTTTTAACTAGTGGGACTGTAGTTTCCAACTGTGGAGTACCTCATCATAGTGCTCCTCACAGCAACCCCTGAGATTGATGGAGAAGGTATTATTAACCCCATCTAAATAATGAGGAAAACAAGGCTTAATATAATTTAGTGACTTCTCAAAATTAGGCAGTCAGGGGAAAATCCTCTCTTATTCCTCATCTTATCTGATTCTGACCATGCACAGACATGTTCTCACCTGCCCCCACACACTTCTACCCCTCTGGCAATAAAAGTGAAACAGGAAATCTTCAATACATTCTGTGTCTCTGGACTAATGGATGAGGTGTTGGATCTTATTATAACTTGGTCTTTGTAGATTTCCTCCAGTGAGTTGAGAATGGAGATAGATTTGGTAGAACGATTATATTTCAGGTCAGAGACCAGCTCCTCTCAAGAGAGTTCTTTCCACAGATGGAAAAGATATGTTGAAATTGCCAAATAAATTAGGAAATACTTGGCAGAATCTGGAAGAGCCTCCAGACTGGCGTTACATAACATGCATATACATTATACATATGCACATTATATAAGGTGACATAGTACTTAATGTGCTGTATATATTATGTAAATTACATATTTGTGAGTAATCATGATAAATATAGAGACCCACTAATCACTTTTTACACATACCCAGTGACAGATTAGGAAGTTGCCTTGCCAGAGAGTCTTAAAACTTACTCTCTCCTGCTGCTTTGGTTCCAACTCCTGCCAAAAATAATTGCATCAACTTTTCCCATCTCTAGCCCCCTCTCCTCTTGGCCAAAACCCTTAGTTACCTCCTGTCCTAACTAGGCTGCACCTACCATGGAACACTACCATGATTGGGATCCATAAAAATAGATTCTGGGGATGGGATGGATCTAGGCCCCCAGATCCCCTGTATCGATGTTCCCAGATAGGTGGATGCCTAGTGCTGATATTAAAGGGAGAGGTGAGGAGAGAGAGGAAGAATCTACCAACCATCCAGGGAAGGAAACCGTGTTCCTTGGCCACCAGTTCCAGGATCTGACCATCAATTAGGAAGTTATTCCAAAGTCTAGTCTAAGTTTCTGCAGCACATCTGAAACCATAATTTCCTAAAATGTGTTTCACGCAATACTGGTATCTATGCTCCATGCAAAAACTGTTCTGTGATCAAGTACTAGACCCCCTTCTAGAAGAAAGAAGGGGGTTTATTTGTCAACATCAGTAAGTTAGAAACTTGCCCTAAGCCCACCATTTCTTCTTTTTGTTCTCTAGGGATATGGGAACATGTAAGTTACCATCCTCTGCAATATTCCATAAAGTACTTTTCCAGGACAAGGAGTCTCTACTCTTAAGACACTCTTTCTAGTTTTTTCTGATTGTTTAACTACTTTTATTATTCCCATCTACATGTCTTCAAGCAAGAATCAAGGATCTGGCCTCTTTGTTTCCTGAATGGAGAAGGGATTGGGGGGAAATTAAGGGAAAAACATGATAAAGGTCAGACTGTGTTGGTCCAGAGGAGTGAACCAGGCCTGAAGAACACAGCTGTGGGAAGAGTCAATGTTTGTTCAGTTTAATGACCACTTTTGAAGCTAGCTGATAAAACATGGAAAGAGCTGTTTTGTGAGAAGTTGAACCACCACCTGTTCTTATAGAAAGAAGCTTGACCTAGCTGGGGAGGAACAAGTAGTGACTGATCTACCTTGTTGAAAAGCTATTGAAACTGTTTTCATAGGCATCAGTGTTAAATCAATAGTTAAATCTGCTACTTCCTTTTGAGGAGCAAACCGCAGTGTCCATCATTTTCTGAAAGAGTGAAAAATGACTCCCAGAGAGGTTTCTGGATCAGTGGGTACTGACCAGTTAGACCACACTGGTACATGGTGAAACTGACCAAAATTGTTGGTGCCCTCAAGGGCAACTAGTGGTGGTGATGATCCTTCCTCAGCAGTTCTAAGTTAAAGGAAAGAGTTACAGTGTTACGCCCAAAAAAGAGCTTGCATTTCTGTTGGTGTTCGTATTAGCAGTTTGGAAATCTTCTCTTAGTCATGAATACCAGACCTGCATCCAACTTGGAATAAATAGCAAGAAAAAAGAAACTATCCCATCTCAAATACCAATCCAGTTTTGCATAAAACAGGTGAATAGAACTGTGTAGAATTTCACATGAGACCATGGTTTTTAGCTCACTTTAACGTTCCACCATACTCAAATACAGCTTTTAACTTTCTACTATAGGGAGAAAACAAGAAAGGGAATTCTCATTTCTGGCTTGCTTGGTGAAAGTGAAAGTGTTAGTCACTCAGTTGTGTCCGACTCTTTGCAACCCTATGGACTGTAGCCCGTCTGTCCATGGAATTCTCCAGGCAAGAATACTGGAGTGGGTAGCCATTCCCTTCTCCAGGGGATCTTCACAACCCAGGGATTGAACCTGAGTCTCTTGCATTGCAGACAGATTCTATAGGAACCATCTGAGTCACCAGGGATGAGGCACTATGTCAAGGCCTTTTCATGTGCTATCCTATTTAATCCTATTTAATCCTCAGAACAGCCCATGATCTGGGCATTTTGCTTCTTTCACAGATAAAGGAGTTAGTACATAGAAGTATGAAGTACCTTGTTCAAGGTCAAACAGATACAAGTGGTAGAGCAAAGACTTGACATGGGTCTGACTTATATCAATGTTGATGCTTTTTCTATTGTATTTTAGTGTCTTTAACCTTTATATCTATTTCCAACTCATCCTGGGTGAGATTACACAGATAGTTGGTGTTCTATCTGGTCAACCTCTGTATGGCCATCTGCTCATATTTCTACTGAAGAGCTTCCAACACTTGCTCATATTGAAACTCAGCAGCCTCCGTGGGCAGCTAGAACCCAAAGCCTCACCCTTGCAATCAAACTGGCAGCCATCCCTTAATCCTCAGCGTTTCAAATTCCAGCTAAATGAGAATTGTTTCCCAAGGCCCGCCTAATAGATTTTTCTATTCAGCACTGAGAGAGCAGCAGGCAGCTTTCTCAGACTCAAATGCTATGGTCAGCAGTGACTGGCCTGCACAGGGCAGGAGAGCTAGGGCTGTCTCTTATACACATCTNCCAGCTAAATGAGAACTGTTTCCCAAGGCCCGCCTAATAGATTTTTCTATTCAGCACTGAGAGAGCAGCAAGCAGCTTTCTCAGACTCAAATGCTATGGTCAGCAGTGACTGGCCTGCACAGGGCAGGAGAGCTAGGGTTGTGGAAGGGAGCCTCCAGCAAGAAGGCTCTGCATGTGATCATCATTAGTGATAGGCGTGGGCTGGGCCATCTGTGTTCCACAGGAGAACAGAATGGCAGACTGCCTTTCAGATGCCAAACGATGCTATCTAATGGCAAGATCCAGGGAGCTCAAAAAGCAGAGAGGCATTTTCCTCCTGGGCATCTCTGTGGGAAACCAGAGACACACAGAAAAAACCAAGGGGTTTTGGAAACTACCACCTTAATTGCAGGGCATTTTGCCTTTGCTACCACTTCACCCTTCATGTCCATGGTGCAAGACAAGGAGACTCCCAGTCTCATCTTCTAAGTTAACTCCCTTACATGGATCCCAAGCTGAACCTATTATCCTAGAATCTGTAGGTGCAATGGCAGATGCACTATAGCAAGACACCAGGATTTGGAATTAAGCCTCCAAGTCTCCCAGGGGTCAGGAAACACTATAGGTAGAAGAGACCATTTAATTGGATGCTCAATGCAGATTCTAGGGGAATAATCAGAAAACTTGGAGGACTTGTCTAAATGGGTCAAATTAGAAAATGCAATTTGGAAGCAAAGAGGATAACAACTAATCCTGTATCAAGCACCTAACAGGTAATAAGCAAATATTTACTAAATGAATGAATAGCCAAAGTGGTGTCTGTCCTTCTACCCTGGAATGGGTAGGGGAGGAGGGATGGGGTTAGAGGGGATGAAAGCTTCTTAACTAACAACTCGGGAACTTGAAACCACAGGATGTAGAGGGAGCTCATGGGGGCCTTTAACTACTCAGACATCTGTTGAATGATGGATACAGCTAAATATGGATCATCAAAGGGCTTTCTAGGTCACATGGAGGGCAGCTTCATGATTCAGAAAATATAAAATTCAACTTGGACAAAAAGAACTGTTTGCAATCTATTTCTTAGAGATCAGGTCTGAACTGACAAAACCAAAAAGAGAGCACAGAAGTGGAATTACAACAGAGTTAAGAGATCAGCATGACAAGATACAGACTCATGAGATGAAAAGAGAGAATTCATAGCATAGAGAAGAGATGGATTTTTAGCAGGTTTATCTGGGCAAGGGAGATGAGCCTGGACAAAGTGGAAGAAAGAACTGAGAAATTAAAAAAGCTTAACATTGAGTTCATAGTAAAACAGAAATGTCCAGGCATTGACATCTATTAAATAACAACTATCATTTATTGTCCAGTCCAAGGCCTATAGCTTTTGTGACCACCTTCAAACTTCACAAGAACCTTTTGAGGTGAGGGCTATATGGTTCCCCACTTCCAGTTCCCCAGATTCCAGAAAGTCTGCCTTTGCTGTTGAAGGACTAAACAACAATACTTTCAAAGTCATGAACTTTATAATTTTTGCCTTTTTTAAAAAATGTATATTATGGTAGTGGGTCTGGTAAGATCTTTCTATTGTTTGTTCTAATCTTGTTAATTTAAGATTGTGGGAGTGGGTCTGAAAAATGTATAAGAATTGAAAGTAGGAAAGAAAAAGAAAGGCTTGTTTCTGCCATTTCATTGTCAAGACACATTTCTCCCTGGTAATCGTAGGATGCAAGGGAAATTGAAGTTATCTCCTTATAAAGAGACTGAGACTTTCTCTTCTCAGAACAACTGTGAAAGCTGTGAGGGGCAGGATTTACTTTCTCATTTGTCCAATAAGGAAACTGAGTCCTAGGAAAGTTAAGAGACGTGTCCATGGTATCTTGGCTAAAGTGGTTTGGGACTCGGTGCCACTAAAAAGATACTTAGTAGAGAAAAGAACCTACACATCTTGGAAGAGGGGCATATCTGGTCACTGAGAAGGGATTCCATTTAGATCCAGGTTGCCAGGGAGGAATGAACATGTGGTACATATGTGGACAGGACAAGCCCATGTGAGAAAATAAGGGCCTCCCCCATGCTTGCGGAGACTCAGGTCTGAGCGGGTCAGTGCGTACATGCATGCTCAGTCGTGTCAGACTCTTTGTGACCCCCGTGGACTATGGCCCACCAGGGTCCTCTGTCCATGGGATTTTCCAGGCAAGAATTCTGGAGCGGGTTGCCATGCCCTCCTCTAGGGGATCTTCCTGACCCAGGGTTCAAACCCAGATCTCCCGCATCTCCTGCATTGGCAGGCAGATTCTTTACTGCTGAGCCACTGGGGAACCCTAACCTGGTCAGTAGACAGATTAAACTCCACATGTCACATCGTCATAGTCTCTTAAATCTGGAAACACTCCTGGCTGCAGGAATGACCTCAGCAGAGAGGCACAAGGAGGACAAAGGCACCTTCAGCAAGGAACTGCCAGCCAGTGACCAGAGGGGTCTTGGCAGAGCTCAATGGGCTTCATTCCACTGGCACGAGCATCACTGCCTTCCCCAAGGGCAAGCCTGTGGAGAGCTTCGTTGGTAGAAAGAAACGTTCACCATGTCCCCTTATCCCCTCTGAGATTTCTGAAAAGCAAACCTGTACCCACTTGGCATCACCCCACTAAACTCCCTCTCATCTCCTCGCACTGGGTCAGGAACTTTGTGCAAAGAAGTTAAGATTGTATGTACAGACTGTTCATAACGCTGAAGGAAGCAGTCATCTAGGACCGCCTCAGATAAGAGATCTAGAACCATCCTGTTCAACCTAACAGCACAGAACACCAGACGAAGGGAAACCCCTGAAGAGTGTCCTGAATGATGGGCTCCTTGCGATGGGACCAACAAGCTCCAGGATGACAGCAGGTACTCTCTTGGAAACCACTTGCTTCTGAAATGAAGGCAGGTTCAGTTTGGAGGTCACTGATTGTAAGACATTTATAGAAGTTACTGCATGTGCTTCCGCCCCCACCCCCCAAGACTGGGGCTCTTGAGACACTGCACTGCTGTCAACAGATAAGACTGATCCTCAGAGATTCACCCATCAGAGACTGGCCCCTGCCTGCCCACTGGGGTGCACAGGACTGGCAATGTTGCTTGAAAGACACGTCCCATGTCCTCCTCCTTAAAACCACAGAGTATAACAAATTTTGGTGGAATTGTACTTTCAGTTTTGTAACCTGAGTCTAGTGATGTTGTTTAATCTGACTTTGCAACTCGTCTTTTAACTAGTGGGACTGTAGTTTCCAACTGTGGAGTACCTCATCATAGTGCTCCTCACAGCAACCCCTGAGATTGATGGAGAAGGTATTATTAACCCCATCTAAATAATGAGGAAAACAAGGCTTAATATAATTTAGTGACTTCTCAAAATTAGGCAGTCAGGGGAAAATCCTCTCTTATTCCTCATCTTATCTGATTCTGACCATGCACAGACATGTTCTCACCTGCCCCCACACACTTCTACCCCTCTGGCAATAAAAGTGAAACAGGAAATCTTCAATACATTCTGTGTCTCTGGACTAATGGATGAGGTGTTGGATCTTATTATAACTTGGTCTTTGTAGATTTCCTCCAGTGAGTTGAGAATGGAGATAGATTTGGTAGAACGATTATATTTCAGGTCAGAGACCAGCTCCTCTCAAGAGAGTTCTTTCCACAGATGGAAAAGATATGTTGAAATTGCCAAATAAATTAGGAAATACTTGGCAGAATCTGGAAGAGCCTCCAGACTGGCGTTACATAACATGCATATACATTATACATATGCACATTATATAAGGTGACATAGTACTTAATGTGCTGTATATATTATGTAAATTACATATTTGTGAGTAATCATGATAAATATAGAGACCCACTAATCACTTTTTACACATACCCAGTGACAGATTAGGAAGTTGCCTTGCCAGAGAGTCTTAAAACTTACTCTCTCCTGCTGCTTTGGTTCCAACTCCTGCCAAAAATAATTGCATCAACTTTTCCCATCTCTAGCCCCCTCTCCTCTTGGCCAAAACCCTTAGTTACCTCCTGTCCTAACTAGGCTGCACCTACCATGGAACACTACCATGATTGGGATCCATAAAAATAGATTCTGGGGATGGGATGGATCTAGGCCCCCAGATCCCCTGTATCGATGTTCCCAGATAGGTGGATGCCTAGTGCTGATATTAAAGGGAGAGGTGAGGAGAGAGAGGAAGAATCTACCAACCATCCAGGGAAGGAAACCGTGTTCCTTGGCCACCAGTTCCAGGATCTGACCATCAATTAGGAAGTTATTCCAAAGTCTAGTCTAAGTTTCTGCAGCACATCTGAAACCATAATTTCCTAAAATGTGTTTCACGCAATACTGGTATCTATGCTCCATGCAAAAACTGTTCTGTGATCAAGTACTAGACCCCCTTCTAGAAGAAAGAAGGGGGTTTATTTGTCAACATCAGTAAGTTAGAAACTTGCCCTAAGCCCACCATTTCTTCTTTTTGTTCTCTAGGGATATGGGAACATGTAAGTTACCATCCTCTGCAATATTCCATAAAGTACTTTTCCAGGACAAGGAGTCTCTACTCTTAAGACACTCTTTCTAGTTTTTTCTGATTGTTTAACTACTTTTATTATTCCCATCTACATGTCTTCAAGCAAGAATCAAGGATCTGGCCTCTTTGTTTCCTGAATGGAGAAGGGATTGGGGGGAAATTAAGGGAAAAACATGATAAAGGTCAGACTGTGTTGGTCCAGAGGAGTGAACCAGGCCTGAAGAACACAGCTGTGGGAAGAGTCAATGTTTGTTCAGTTTAATGACCACTTTTGAAGCTAGCTGATAAAACATGGAAAGAGCTGTTTTGTGAGAAGTTGAACCACCACCTGTTCTTATAGAAAGAAGCTTGACCTAGCTGGGGAGGAACAAGTAGTGACTGATCTACCTTGTTGAAAAGCTATTGAAACTGTTTTCATAGGCATCAGTGTTAAATCAATAGTTAAATCTGCTACTTCCTTTTGAGGAGCAAACCGCAGTGTCCATCATTTTCTGAAAGAGTGAAAAATGACTCCCAGAGAGGCTTCTGGATCAGTGGGTACTGACCAGTTAGACCACACTGGTACATGGTGAAACTGACCAAAATTGTTGGTGCCCTCAAGGGCAACTAGTGGTGGTGATGATCCTTCCTCAGCAGTTCTAAGTTAAAGGAAAGAGTTACAGTGTTACGCCCAAAAAAGAGCTTGCATTTCTGTTGGTGTTCGTATTAGCAGTTTGGAAATCTTCTCTTAGTCATGAATACCAGACCTGCATCCAACTTGGAATAAATAGCAAGAAAAAAGAAACTATCCCATCTCAAATACCAATCCAGTTTTGCATAAAACAGGTGAATAGAATTGTGTAGAATTTCACATGAGACCATGGTTTTTAGCTCACTTTAACGTTCCACCATACTCAAATACAGCTTTTAACTTTCTACTATAGGGAGAAAACAAGAAAGGGAATTCTCATTTCTGGCTTGCTTGGTGAAAGTGAAAGTGTTAGTCACTCAGTTGTGTCCGACTCTTTGCAACCCTATGGACTGTAGCCCGTCTGTCCATGGAATTCTCCAGGCAAGAATACTGGAGTGGGTAGCCATTCCCTTCTCCAGGGGATCTTCACAACCCAGGGATTGAACCTGAGTCTCTTGCATTGCAGACAGATTCTATAGGAACCATCTGAGTCACCAGGGATGAGGCACTATGTCAAGGCCTTTTCATGTGCTATCCTATTTAATCCTATTTAATCCTCAGAACAGCCCATGATCTGGGCATTTTGCTTCTTTCACAGATAAAGGAGTTAGTACATAGAAGTATGAAGTACCTTGTTCAAGGTCAAACAGATACAAGTGGTAGAGCAAAGACTTGACATGGGTCTGACTTATATCAATGTTGATGCTTTTTCTATTGTATTTTAGTGTCTTTAACCTTTATATCTATTTCCAACTCATCCTGGGTGAGATTACACAGATAGTTGGTGTTCTATCTGGTCAACCTCTGTATGGCCATCTGCTCATATTTCTACTGAAGAGCTTCCAACACTTGCTCATATTGAAACTCAGCAGCCTCCGTGGGCAGCTAGAACCCAAAGCCTCACCCTTGCAATCAAACTGGCAGCCATCCCTTAATCCTCAGCGTTTCAAATTCCAGCTAAATGAGAACTGTTTCCCAAGGCCCGCCTAATAGATTTTTCTATTCAGCACTGAGAGAGCAGCAAGCAGCTTTCTCAGACTCAAATGCTATGGTCAGCAGTGACTGGCCTGCACAGGGCAGGAGAGCTAGGGTTGTGGAAGGGAGCCTCCAGCAAGAAGGCTCTGCATGTGATCATCATTAGTGATAGGCGTGGGCTGGGCCATCTGTGTTCCACAGGAGAACAGAATGGCAGACTGCCTTTCAGATGCCAAACGATGCTATCTAATGGCAAGATCCAGGGAGCTCAAAAAGCAGAGAGGCATTTTCCTCCTGGGCATCTCTGTGGGAAACCAGAGACACACAGAAAAAACCAAGGGGTTTTGGAAACTACCACCTTAATTGCAGGGCATTTTGCCTTTGCTACCACTTCACCCTTCATGTCCATGGTGCAAGACAAGGAGACTCCCAGTCTCATCTTCTAAGTTAACTCCCTTACATGGATCCCAAGCTGAACCTATTATCCTAGAATCTGTAGGTGCAATGGCAGATGCACTATAGCAAGACACCAGGATTTGGAATTAAGCCTCCAAGTCTCCCAGGGGTCAGGAAACACTATAGGTAGAAGAGACCATTTAATTGGATGCTCAATGCAGATTCTAGGGGAATAATCAGAAAACTTGGAGGACTTGTCTAAATGGGTCAAATTAGAAAATGCAATTTGGAAGCAAAGAGGATAACAACTAATCCTGTATCAAGCACCTAACAGGTAATAAGCAAATATTTACTAAATGAATGAATAGCCAAAGTGGTGTCTGTCCTTCTACCCTGGAATGGGTAGGGGAGGAGGGATGGGGTTAGAGGGGATGAAAGCTTCTTAACTAACAACTCGGGAACTTGAAACCACAGGATGTAGAGGGAGCTCATGGGGGCCTTTAACTACTCAGACATCTGTTGAATGATGGATACAGCTAAATATGGATCATCAAAGGGCTTTCTAGGTCACATGGAGGGCAGCTTCATGATTCAGAAAATATAAAATTCAACTTGGACAAAAAGAACTGTTTGCAATCTATTTCTTAGAGATCAGGTCTGAACTGACAAAACCAAAAAGAGAGCACAGAAGTGGAATTACAACAGAGTTAAGAGATCAGCATGACAAGATACAGACTCATGAGATGAAAAGAGAGAATTCATAGCATAGAGAAGAGATGGATTTTTAGCAGGTTTATCTGGGCAAGGGAGATGAGCCTGGACAAAGTGGAAGAAAGAACTGAGAAATTAAAAAAGCTTAACATTGAGTTCATAGTAAAACAGAAATGTCCAGGCATTGACATCTATTAAATAACAACTATCATTTATTGTCCAGTCCAAGGCCTATAGCTTTTGTGACCACCTTCAAACTTCACAAGAACCTTTTGAGGTGAGGGCTATATGGTTCCCCACTTCCAGTTCCCCAGATTCCAGAAAGTCTGCCTTTGCTGTTGAAGGACTAAACAACAATACTTTCAAAGTCATGAACTTTATAATTTTTGCCTTTTAAAAAAAATGTATATTATGGTAGTGGGTCTGGTAAGATCTTTCTATTGTTTGTTCTAATCTTGTTAATTTAAGATTGTGGGAGTGGGTCTGAAAAAAGTAGATAAGGCCTTGATAAGACTAGCTAGTGGGGCATTCCTTCTCTGTTCCCCCTTCTGATGTCTCTGTCAGAAGCTTTCTCTGTCCCTTTTCTTACTTTAATAAAACTCTACTACACACACGTGCGTGCACATGCACACACACACACACACACATACACTGGTACCAGTTGGTTACCAGAAAATGGCATGACATGACCTGCAAGAAAAAAATTTTCCTGGTGAATACTTCCTCTTTCCCCAAGAACACTGAGGTAAAAAGAGTGAGAACTAGACAAACGAGGAAACTCAGAAAGGGAGCAAATCCCGTGAGACAGATCTGGGATTCAGGTCTGTCAGAATCTGCCTTTCAGAGTCCATGTTCGTGGCTGCAGTGCCCTGGCTGAGGCCACTGAGCTTCAAGCATGGTGCCAGGGATTTACTATTCCCAAACCCACCCCGTGTGCATGGTCACTTACATCTCAAACTTGAAATCCAAGTCCCCTCCCCTTCCAAAGAGCTGGAGTGGGAAACAGCATTCAGCATTGGCTTGGGTGCAATGGCATGCTTGGAAGAGCAGGTCTGGACTCAGCAAGTCCACACATGCCTTGCCCACCTCCTTTCCTAGGCCCTTGCTCCCAGGCATGAGGGGAACCTCCTCAAACACCACTCAGAGAACAGAGTGCCAACGTGAACAGCTGGTGAAGAACTCAGCCAGATCAGAGTACTCGCAGGATATTAAAGATCATATTAAAAAACACGCCAAGAAACCACATCAAAAGTCCAGTGAAATGAAGCTGGTTAGTCAAACATCAAAATTCAGTACCTGATACCTAAAGGTGGGATGGAGATTTGAAGTGTCCTTTTAAAAATGGGTTGAGTGAATCATAATTTGGAGTAAAAAGACTGCTTCTAGAATAATGCAAAAAAATTTTCCTTTCCAAAAATATTATTTTTAAAATGGAATCTTTGCAAGAATTACAAGTGAGGGGTAATAAAAATGGTAATTTCTTTTTATGTTAGATAATACCAAAAAAAAAAAAAAAAAGAATTTATAAATGTCACAATCTAAGTGGCAATCCAGAAAAAGATTCCAGAGAGTCTGCCTTTGCTGCTGAGGTACTAAACAACAGTACTTTCAAAGTCGTGAACTTTATATTTTGTGTGTGTGTGTGTGTTTTTTTTTTTTAAAGAAAACTGGTACCAGTTGGTTACCAGAAAATGGCATGACCTTCAAGAAAAAAATTTTCCTGTTGAATATTTCCTCTCTACCCCACAACCTTGAGGTAAAAAGATTGAGAACTAGAGCCTTTAATTTAGAGAAACATCCATGCATGGAAGGCGTTAATGATAGAAGATGTCATTGTATTGCTGTTATGGGGTCAAACACATCACACTGTACTACCAGGCATTAAGGTAATGATCGTAAACTGAAAAGGATTAAGCAGTTCCCAATCCCATGCCCCCCATTAGTCTCCTGAAGCTCCCACCCCAGTTATATATGTCCTGAAATCAGAACATCTGGGAATAATTTCTTTCCATTAGGACAATTTTCAACCGTACACAAAACTAGAGCCATACATATAACAAGAACCCATAGACCCATAATTTAGATTCAACAGTTGTTATCATTTTGCCATATTTGCTTCATCTTTTTTCCCCTGGAATACTTTAAATAATAGGTATCATGACACCTCACACCAAAATACTACACAGACATCATGGTGGGGGTTCCTTTAAGTGTTCAAGTTTGTGTGTATCATCCATGTTGCTGGAGGGAGATTTCAGGGTACTGTACATATGAGCTCAGTCATTTCTCAACTGAACTGAATCCAGTTGCCCAAGTAGAAGTTAACCAGGACATCATTTCGTCACTGATAGGAGAAAGTTTGGGGGTGGAAACCAAGGAAGATCTTAGCTGCATTCAAAGCATACCTGATTGATTTGGAAGGAGGAAAAGAGGAAGGTAAACGCATTAACTAAACTCTCAAAAGACACTAAACCGGGGAATATTAAAGCATTAATGATGTCAGAGAAAATGCAAAGCACTTGGAGGACTCAGAAATTTACCTGAAGGATGTGTACCCTTATTTTTGAAATAAATATTGTTTAAAACATTAGGAGTTACAGGAAGACAGGGCACAGCATTAGTTGGGACAAATAAAACAGTGAAACATCATACCTGCAGATTCATTTGATCACATAAAAACCAATTCTAGTTATTGCCCCACCACATGAAAAGGAGGAAGCTAGACTGAGGGAGAGGGCAGCTGCTGAGTCGTACAGACAGATCCTCCCCACCACACACACACTGGGGCAACTGAACTGGGGGTGTGTCAAGCCCTGAGAAACCATCTGGGAGGCCTAGTTGGCAGGGCAAGTTATCATTTTCAATGAGCAAAGGGTCAGGGGAGCAGGTAGCATTCCACAGGCTCTGTGCTGGGCTGCTGGTGTCAGGGTGGACTGACCACAGATGTTCCAGACAAGAGGGTGGGCAATATAGTAGGCTGGCTTGCTCTCAAAAGTGACTCTGCCCAACAAAAGGGAAGATGATAGAATGACAGCAGGTTCCTGAATACTCACCCCACCAATGAATGAAATGGGTTTGTTATTCAAGAACAGCCTAGGTGCAGCTATACTTGGAAAGCAAGGCCTGATATTCACCAAGGTGCAATTCCCAGCCTGTGGTCAGTGGACCTGAGCACCCATCTGATTTCCCCACGCATCAGGAGGAATCCCTCTTAGCCACAGTCCCAGCGCACTCTTGCAGACCTCTCACTTATTAAACACCCCAGCCCATCACCCCATGCCCCAAAACCATGGGGCTCAAGACCACCACTGTCTCCTTTCCTGACATAGCTGCCACGAGAAATGAGAGTCAGCATTGACTAAGATGGGAATGAAAATTGTTTGCATCATCCTGCCAGTGGGATCATTGTTTTCTTCTCAGAGCACCCCCTCTTTTGAAGAACACCATCTCTTCTGAGCTCCCTCCTCCAGCCTAACCCCTGGCACCCTAAAGCCCAGGATCCAGTGATGGATGTAAAAACATATGAGCTCCCTAGGGCTTAGAGAAGAGTTCTTGGCAGACCTTCCTGCAGACAATGGCGGGCTGCGTTTGCTCACCCGTGCTGCCTCCTCTGGGCCACATGACTTTCCTTTCCCCTGTCTTCTCTGAACCAGAGACCTGGCTATACTGCTGCTCATGAGTGGTTTTGGTAGCAGGAAGGAGGAAGGACAGCATCACCTCCTATATCCCAGGGATCAAAATTGACACAGTTTCCTGGGAGGGGGAAATGACAGAGAAAGTTCACTTGCAGCTGTTGAGCCTCCTTCATGGTGGCACTGCCCTTTGCTTGGCTCTTTTCTGTTATCAGCCTGTACTGCTTAGTATGTGGACAGAAGAACAAGAAAAGAAATAAATGGAATCAGTGGGAGGGGAGTTTGGGGGAGAAAGGATACGTGTGAATATGTATGCTGAGTCCCTTTGCTGTTCACCTGAAACTATCACAATATTGTTAATCAGCTATACTCCAATAGGAAACAGTTTAAAAAAACAAACAAACAAACAGGATCAGAGGACAGGACTTCTTGGTGACTTAAGGATGCTAGTTCAAATGTTCCTTCTGAGACGCTGGTGCACAGGGTCTAGGCCAGAAGGAGAGACAACATGGATGGGAATTCTGTCTTCCCCCAAAAGGGAAGAAAAGTAGGGGGTTTTATGGAGATCTGTCAGATGTTCTCAGAAGCAGGCTATCTGCAAGACATTGATCCTGCCTCCACTTGACTTGGGAAGAATTCCCATCCTTGTCCAGACCCTGTTATCTTGAGGTAGGAAAGAAACTTTGGGGAACTGCACCCAGGAGGCTCAAAGAGAAGTGAGGAGACAGGGAAAACAAGAGAAGGCTGGGAGCCTAGCCTCCATACCCAGTAGGTGTTTCACATGGCTCCCGAGAGGAGGGCGGAAGATATTAGGTCAGGGCTTGGTTTTTCTGCTGCCATTTCTTTCTTTCAAGGAAAAGAAAGGAGGGGGGAGGACCCTTGGCAGTAATGAGTTCCATGCCGTGGCCTTGGTTACTCCAGGCCCGGGCAGCTGGAGGCAATGCCGGAGAAGACTGGGGTCTCAGCCTGCCTCCTGCTGACCCAAGGGCACCTCCTCCCCATGCAGCATCACTGGGAACAAGCACTGTCCGCCCTCTGCTCAGTGCTGCGGTGCTCCTCTCATGGGCCAACACCCTGTCCTGCCCTGACACCAGTTTATAGGAAGGACTTGGGCAAGTCATGTTATATCTCAAGCTTTCCACCTGTGAAATGGGGCTGGAGAGGATGGTTAATGCCTTTATTCANCAAGCACTGTCCGCCCTCTGCTCAGTGCTGCGGTGCTCCTCTCATGGGCCAACACCCTGTCCTGCCCTGACACCAGTTTATAGGAAGGACTTGGGCAAGTCATGTTATATCTCAAGCTTTCCACCTGTGAAATGGGGCTGGAGAGGATGGTTAATGCCTTTATTCATGTACTCAAAGTATTTTGTGATTAACCAATGTCTGTTTGCTAAGTATGTACCTTAACCTAACATGTTGCAATGCACTAATCTTGCTTTTTCTCATATTCTGCTTGTCTCAACCTCCACCCACCCCCAGAGCCTGTTGCTTCTGCTTTTTCTTCCTCTTTTCAGCCTCATGATGTTTCTCTTCATTCCCATGATTCTATTTTTAGTGTTTCTACATAAAATCAGAGGATCAGAGGGATTATAAGGGGATATCTCCCTACTTTGTTTTCTCCAGGCAATTCTATGCTCAAAAGATCAGAGGACATAGTCCAGAGCCCTGTCTCAGGATGCATTCCAACATCTCAGCTTCTCCCATCAAGAACCTGTCCTCAGTCTCACTTATACACAACGCTACACTCCTTTTTCTCTTTACCTTTTGAGTCACTTCTCAGCCTACAGCACCTTTCTAGGTACAGAACTATTGGGACATTTAGCACAAAATGACATTGTTCAACATCCCAGAACATAAAAATATTAATTTCAGTGTAAAAACAACAGAATCAGGAACAAAGAAGGAACTAGAGACCGTGACAGTTAAGAGGGTTTGGCTTCTATCAACAAAAACAGAACATATAAGCCTAACCCTCTGGAGTCACAATTTGATATACGATCTCAACTGATCTGAAAATGTCATTGAACAGGGAGTTCTGGAATCCTAGGCCCCTCCTGTTGGAAAGCCCTTGCAAAGAAGGCATCAGGTCCAACCTTTCACACTGAGTTGGTCGCCAGCATGGCGTAATGTTTGTACTCTGTTGATGGTGGTTGAACAATGGATGGTGGTCGTTCAGCCTTAGTTCCTGTGTCACCATAAATAGAAACCCTCTCCAAAGCCATTTTTGCAGGCCCTCGGAGAGGGAGCAGGCCAGGTCTACACTTGAACAAGACCCGATGCTCCAGAATGTGCCCCTTTTGGTCCATGTGAACCTGCCAAGGTGGCTTATGGTCTTGATAGAAGCAGTGTGATCTAGTGAGCAGGTCACCGGACAAAGAGGCAGATTTCAAAACCTGTGGCATCTTTTCTCCTTCTTCCCCAAATGACAAGAGCCAGGAGACCCAACTGAAGAGAAGAGGGCCTGACGAGTCGCCAACATAGCCTACAGGACAGCTGCCCTCTCCCATAGAAGGGGAAGAAATCCCCTGGTGTGCCTTTGCATACCATCGTCCTCAGTGCTCAGGAGAGATCCCAGGGGAAGGACTGTTGATGGCAAGTAACTGTAACTCCAAGAAACTACCTGCTAAGGATGGTTCTTTTAAGGATGGATACTTTCCTCTTTCTGCAGAAAACAAGACCCTTCTCTCTTAGAAAAATCTGGCAAATGTTCCATCAAGCCTGCTGAGGGAGGAAGGTAGCCATGCCCATCATGTCCCATGATGGTGTGAAGAAAGAAGCTCTGCCTGGAAACGAGAGCAACCTGGGGAGGCCTTGTGGCCTTGGACATGTCCTTTAGCCTTTGGGGGGTCCTCTTGAGTGAACTCCAGGAGTTGGTGATGGACAGGGAGGCCTGGCGTGCTGCAGTCCATGGGGTCGCAAAGAGTCTGACACGACTGAGAGACTGAACTGAACTTTCTCCGTCTATCACACAAGGGGTCCCTGAAGACCCTCCCACTTTACCAATCTCACCTTCACCCGGGACAAACGTTGCTTTGCTTATTCTCGTGGATCTTCCACAAGCCCCAAGTCCCCCTGCCCTGCCAACCTCAGTGGGCTACTCTTAGCCTCTCAGCCAAGAATCTACCTTCCTTCTTTTTGGAGGATTGATAGCGCTCAGGAATCAGCTGATTTGGGGGGCCAAAATGAAAAAAAAAAAAAAAACACTACAAGGAAATTCTCTGATAATCCCTCCACCTGTACACACATTCACACACACACACATATACAGATACACATATTCAAACTCTGAAGTGTAAACATTTTCCCTTCTTTGTACCAAGTCTCTATTACTTATTCTAATTGCCAGTGTGTTAGGAGAGAGTTCAATCCCATCAACAAAAAGCTCTGCTTCCTCTTATGGAACTTAGCCAAACCTCCATGTTTGGGGGTAACCCTGGGCTCAGGTTGAATGAAGCTAAATGTTCTAACACCTCTCAACTGCAGCCCCTATATGCAGGCTTCAGTGGAGACTGAGGCAGCAACCAGCTAGTCAGTGCCAAGGCCCAGGCCCAGATAACTCCCTCCTGGCTCGTCCACCTCCCTCTATAGATATGCTGTCCTGTCATGGCAGGTGCCTGCTCCAGCCTGCCTGTCTGCCAGCCCAGAGTGCCATGGACTTGTTCTGTAGCGTACCGTGTGTATGTGTGTCTGATTCTGTGGTTTACTGTAAATAAAAATGACAGCTGGCTGGCCTCTGACCTGCTGGTAGGTTTTTTGCATGCCATGGCTTGAGAAATCAGGATTGTCTGGTCAGTGAAGAGCACTGCAGATGCGCATGGTCCTCTAGACTATTCTGTAGCCTCTCCCCAGTTACCCACTGCCAGGGGAGGTGGGTACCACGGAAATGCCAGGACCAGGAAGAATAGAAACTCTAGGTGCCACTTTCTTGATACTGAAGGAGGGAAAGAGGAAGCCAAAAATTCTGTTAAATAAGCACCTGTTAGATATTTTATGTAAACAAGCTCACTGACATCTGAAGAGTCCCTTATGAATTGGTTAGCATTTTGTAGATAAGGAAACAAGGCACAGAAAAAGGAATGAGCTTGCTCAATAATTAACACATAAGTATCCTGGTTCTGTCTCTTGCATACCCCCAGATTCATATTCTCTTCTCTAGTGTTTCTCCGAGTATGGGCCGTGGACTGCTTACAGCAAAGACATTCTCCTGAATCATGATCTCTGAGGCTGAGACCCTGAGATCTGATATTTATAACCTGGGGTCATTTGTCTGTTTGTTTGAGAAATATTTTTATTGAAGTGAAATTTGCATAACATAAAGTGAACCACATAAAGTGTTTTTTGGTGGAATTTGGTATAATGACGATGTCTTATAACCATCACCTAGTTCCAATGTGTTTTCATCATATAACCTGGGACTATTGATAGATCCTTGTGCCCCTGAAATCTTGAGAACCCACCGTACCACACCTGCTAGAGGGCAGGGCCGCTCTAGGAGGAGATTGAAGAAGAGCATCCTTAGTCAGAAGAGTTCTAGAGAGAAAGCCAGTCTGCACTGACAGGGCGAGAGGAAGTGAGGCCCCGGACTTCACATCAGTGTAGGTGCCTCTCACCCCAGATTTAGACCCTAAAAACAAGATATTCAGCTAGGCTCTAGATGGAGGCCGTCCTGAGCCACAAGGGTCCAAGGTCACACCGGGGTGGGGCTGGGCAAGGAGGCGTGGGTCCAACACAGGAGCCTCGGGGCCGGGCCCTGCCAAACAGTGGGGCAGCAGCCCCAGAGGGCGGGGCCCCGGGCGCTTGGCCACTGCTGGCGGGCTTCTGTGGCCTTCTCAGCCCCACCTCGCGGCCCGGCCCAGCCTGACTGGCCACTCCTTGGTATTTAAAAAGCCATCAGTGTCTACTCTCCAGGCTCTTCCTGTCACAACGGACCGACAAGGTTGCAACAGCCTCAGAACTCACTCCTGGACCCCTCAAGTCTTCTCCATGTCCCTGCCATCATCCTCAGCGCTGGGCAAGGACTCTAACCTCAGGGAACCTTCCCAAAATGTTACTCACTCCTACCCATTCCCTTCCCCATCCACCTGGATCTGCCGAGTTCTATTTTGTGCCTCTGAGTCTAGGTAGAGGTTTCTGAAATGTTGGTTGGGATGTTTGAGGTGGGGCCACTGAGACAGATGCGTAATTGCTACTTGAGGGTAGAAGAAAGTTCTGGAAATAGCTCAGCTGCCCACTCAACTTTGGGGAGATTTAGCTCTCACCCTCCCAGCTGAAACACTAACTATGCATGAAAAATATTTTCCTCAAGAAAATGGCTTTTCTAGAGGCAAGAATTCAAGAAAACCCCTCTGGTACAGAATTTGAAGTTACCAAATCAGCAAAACACTGAAATTATGAATATGGAAAGTCGTTTATAATACTGAACTGTTATCGTATAGTTTTCTTGAATCTCTGTAGCTAACAAAAGAATTGGGTAAACAAAGAAAATGCTGGTCCTTTCAAGAACAAAGGCTTTTAGCAATTGTGTTTGCGTTTTCAACAATAGCAAAGAATGAGCCATTTGCTGTAATACTGACAAGATTTTCTAACTCAGGGGACCGTGTTCCTACCCCTCCCACCATACAACAGGTTACCGTGTGCCCTGAAAAGTAACAGAACTGCCTTTGTTTTTAAATGTTCTTCCCTCCCACTTTCCATTAACCCAAACTATCAATTACAGACACATTTCTGAATCTAAAATCCTAAAGCCACTCCCGGTGGGAGAAAAAGTCAGAAAGCAGGGCTTCCCTGGTGGCTCAGTAGGAAAGAATCTGTCTGCCAGCCCAGGAGACACAGGTTTGCCTGGTCCAAGAAGATCCCACATGCAACAGAGCAGCTAAGCCTGTGCATCACAAGTCCTGAGTCTGTGCTCTAGAGCCCGGGAGCCGCAGTTATTGAGCTCACGTGCCGTCACTACTGAAGCCCACACGCCCTAGAGCCCGAACTCCAAAAGCGAGGCCCAAGCACCACAACTAGACAGCAGCCCCTGCTCACCCCAACCAGAGAAAAGCCCGCACAGCAACGGGGACTGAAACACAAAACAAATCTCTCCTCCCTCCTGCAGGACAGCTTTCAGACATTTGGAAACATCGGTCCTAATTTTTCTTTCCCCTCAGACTAAACATTCTCTAAATCCTTAACTCATCCCTTATATGGGTCATACCCTTAGATAGGGTCATCCCTCATATAGGATTATGACTCTCAGACCCTATCCTTGCAGCTTTCTCTGAAATGACAGCAGTTTGTCCACGTCCCTCCTAAACTGCAGTTCCCAGAACTGAGCACAGCACAGGATCGGGTGGACAAGTACAGAGCCGCATCCTTGCTCTGGATGCCACGCTAGCTTTCTTTGGCACCTGTGCCACCCTGCTAATTCATCTTGCCCTCACAGCCAACCTCTCCTACCTAGCCTCTAACGTGTGCTAATAATGACCACTGGTGTGGTGCTTCACAGATCACAAAGTCCTTTCAGAAACACGGTCTCTTTTACTCTTCACCACAAGCCAGTGAAGTTGATTAAAGATGAAGAAACTAAGGTTTTTCCAAGGCCACATTGCCAGGCTCAAGCCAAATCCATGCTCCTCCAAACACACCCATGTTTGTCTTTTCACTTGAACCTCTGTTAAGCCCAAGAAAGTCTCCCTGACATCATCTGTTAGTGCCTATTCAAAATCATCTTTTCTGTTCCATTTTGTCTTGTTAATTTCTTCCCACCTTCACCCTATCTCCATCGTTTGACTCCCATTTCTACTGCCCCTCAGCTTAAAAGGAAGACACACATCAGAGAGGAAAGAGCAGAAAAGGACAAAGTGCCAGAGAGAGCCTTTGGGAGGGCAGAGCTGGAAGAAAGCCTCAGAATGGGCAATGCGAGGTGGCATATGTGTGCTCCACAGGGGGTCTGTGCGAGTGCGTTTCATGTCCCACTCACCTTGGCTGGTCCTGACACCAAGGCAAGCCACCCAGCCTATCAGAGTCTCACTTTGAGGGGCGGGCATCTCAGTGAGCCTAGTCCATTTCCAAGACCTTTCTCAGTTCTGTGAATCTAATAAGTAGAAAAGTTGTGTCTGACTCTTTGTGACCCCATGGACTGTAGCCCACCAGGCTCCTCTGTCCATGGAATTTCCCAGGCAAGAATACTAGAGTGGGTTGCCATTTCCTTCTCTAGGGGATCTTCCTGACCCAGGGATTGAACCCAAGTCTCATGTTTGCCAGGTGAAGCCCAGGTTGAAAAGACTTTATTGTTAATTCAACAGTTCTTTTATTTCAACTCAAGGAAGATATTGAACCTCAGATGTTGCACATGAATTTCTTTTGCTAAAATAAAGAAAAGCAAATATGACTAGGGGTTATGGCAATAAACAATCTTTATTTCATCTGATTTCCAGTCCCAAGTTTTGTGGGGGGAGGAGGAGAAAAGGGTTACAACAGCTGCCTCTCAAGAAGCAGGACCCCAAGACTAAGGAATCCTCAAGGAGGCTAAACAAGAGGCTCTGCAGCTGTCACCTGACACCCTCTTCACAGGGCACTGAGGGCCCCACAAAGAACAACCCTTCCACTGTGACCACTTAGATGATGTGGGGTTAAGCAACTCTTGTGTGCCTTTCTGGGGCAGTCACATGATAAATGTTCTTAGATCGTTGCATCAAGATAGGAAACATCATCCATGTCTTTATTCTTCCAGAGTAGAGCTGTTCAATAGAATTATTATGTGAGCCACATATGTAAGTTTAAATTTCCTAGTAGGCACACAAAAGAGTAAAAAGTAATAAGTGAAATAAACTTTAATCAACTATTTAACTCAGCATATTTCAAATGCTATAATTTCAACCTGTACTCATATAAAAATGAGTTTCAGTTTAGTTTCAGTTCAGTCGCTCAGTCGTGTCCGACTCTTTGCGGCCCCATGAATCGCAGCACGCCAGGCCTCCCTATCCATCACCATCCCCCGGAGTTCACTCAGACTCAAGTCCATCGAGTCCGTGATGCCATCCAGCCATCTCATCCTCGGTCATCCCCTTCTCCTCCTGCCCCCAATCCCTCCCAGCATCAGAGTCTTTTCCAATGAGTCAACTCTTCGCATGAGGTGGCCAAAGTACTGGAGTTTCAGCTTTAGCATCATTCCTTCCAAAGAAATACCAGGGTTGATCTCCTTCAGAATGGACTGGTTGGATCTCCTTGCAGTCCAAGGGACTCTCAAGAGTCTTCTCCAACACCACAGTTCAAAAGCATCNTCGTGTCCGACTCTGTGTGACCCCATAGACGGCAGCCCACCAGGCTCCCCCGTCCCTGGGATTCTCCAGGCAAGAATACTGGAGTGGGTTGCCATTTCCTTCTCCAATGCATGAAAGAGAAAAGTGAAAGTGAAGTCGCTCAGTCTGTCCAACTGTTAGCGACCCCATGGACTGCAGCCCACCAGGCTACTCCGTCCATTGGATTTTCCAGGCAAGAGTACTGGGGTGGGGTGCCATTGCCTTCCCAGACATCAGCAACTAGCCTGGGCTAAGTGGCTACCATATCAGACAGAGAAGCTCCCTTAGTATCTGGTGCTTCCCCATCACAGCACTTCTCAAACTACACCTCAACTGCCTGCTTCATCCAGCCAGATCCACCAGCCAGGGACAGTGCAGTTCACTGATACATTCCCAGCTCAGTGCTTGGCGTGAATAAAATAGACCCTTGACAAACATTTGCCAAGAAAGCAACGAAGAGAGGAATTCAAGCTGTCATACCCAGTCAGTACAGGGAAGAGCTTGGGTTTGAAACTATGTCCATCTAATGATAGAATACACCATCCCCTCACTATATCATGCTACCGCCTAAACTTCAGGAAGTGTTATGAAAAAAGCATAGTCTTTAATGCCAAACAGAATTGCATTCAAGCTTCAGCGAGGAGACCAGTAATGGGGAACTCACTACAGAGGTTATCAGAGCAATTTTGTGTTAGTTACCCTGCTTCTCTTAGCCCTAATTTCCTTACCTGTAAAGTAAGATGATAATATTTACCTCTCAGAGAACTGTGAAGAGGACATGTATCTTGCAAACATTAGACTCTCTATCAATGTTAGTTTCTTTTCCTTGTCTGATTAAATGGAAATAAAACATTCTTATCTGGCCAAGGTTTAATCACACAGCAGCTTTGACCCTATCTAGAGAGGGGAAAGTAATGAAAAGCAAACCAAAATTTGAGAATGGGAGCCAGCTTCTACCATCTGCCTCCTTGTTTGTTCTTTAAAGAGCGCCACAGAATGCAGATCCAGCCAGGGCAGCCCTGACTTGTGAGAGTGCTGGAGAGCCCCATGCTCTGCTGGCAGGTAGCTTACACACAGCATGTCCTTCCAACCTTCACTCAGGAGCTCTAGCATTTGCCCAGTGGAATCCGCCTTAGCCACCCTGAGACCTCGGGAGACTGGAAACTGAGAAACAGACCCGATACCGCAGCACAGGTAGAGAAGGGGCCAGTCAACGCTGAGAGAGTCGGGCAGGAGGCCTGACTTCTTGCTGGGTCTGACCCTCAAGGAAAGAAAAAGCTCCTTTACCCAAGGTCCTGGCAGGAACCTAGGAAGAGGGACAGCTGGTGAATGCCAAACGGCCTTTGTCTTGATCCGAAAACACTTATCAAAGTTAAACACTCCATCCTAGCTTAACTCCTACACACAGCCTGCCCTTGTATGTGCCCCCCGCCCCACCCACCCAGAGTTGTCCCACTTGCATGCCTTGCTGGCACAGTCCCTGCCCACTGGGCCCCCTGCTCCATCTGCACTTGTGTGGGCTTTCGCTCTCCCTCTCCTACAGCCACCCTCCACAGGGAAAACCCCATGTGTGTATGTGTGCACGCACACAGGCACACACACACCCCATCTTTTTTCTTCCCGTCCCCCTTTGCCCAAGTCTTCCCTACCTCATTTCCACCACCACCATGATCAAGACACACACACTCACTCTGCCGCTATCACACACACACACCCCCTCCACGACCACACTCACACCCGCATTTACCACCGCCACTTAATATGCTTACTCCTGTTAACATGCACACACTCAGGGTTGCAAAGAGCCAGACTTGACTGAGCAACTGAACACCACCACTCCCACACATAGAGGCACATACACATCACAACTGGCTGTACCACACACCTGCTAGTCCCCCCACCCTTACACACGCACACAGAATAATGACCCACCTCAGAATGTTTGATCTCCCAAGTTCTGAAGACTTAAGAGTCATTCATACGCAAACACCTCTTATCTCCCCTACTTGACTATGAACCCTTGAGGACAGGATCCGTTTCTCTGTTTATTTCTGAAACCTGCACAGTACTTGGTTCATGGCTGAGACTCAGTGATTATTTCAGAATGAATCAGTGAATCAATGTGGGTCTCTCTGGCCTAAGTGAGCAGATAGGGGAGAACCACCATGTAGGCCCTGGGGGCTGGGGGTTCTGTTTTTGGTGGCCAGCCCTGCCTGATCCTGTTCCGCTGCCTCGGTTTCATTCCAAAGGAAATATTTGCTCTTGGAACACATAAAATGTGAATATGTTCTAATCTGTTGCAAAGATACACAGAGCCTTCAGTCTGACACTTAGCTTTCTGAGGGCACTTCAAAGAACTGTGAAAATAAAATGTCCAGGCAGGGAACAGGAAAAGTGTAACTCTTTCCTCCCCAGAGAGAAGAGAAGATGAAGCCAGGGTGATAAATTCCCCTTGGAATAGCTCTCAGTGAAACCTCTGGAGGGGCGGTGGGTATCAGCATCCTAGACTCGACCAGTGCTCAACATTTTCTTTCCTATCATTCTACAGATTCAGAAGTGCCTGTGATCTGAAACCACACCAACATGCTCACACCAGAAACCTCTACTTGATGTCCATGGTGAGCTAATGGAGAAATCTACCTCCCAGGAATGTGTGGGGGTTGACCAAAACTCTCTCCAGCTCTCCGGTCTCCTGAAACTATCCTTCTGCCCACCCAAGCATCATGCGCCCTGTATCTGAGTACCTATTATTTAGCAGCACAGTTGGAAACATCAGAAAAATAAAAAATTCCTCCTGGCAGAAAATTCGAAAGAGATCTTTGTAGTTTGTTTGTTTCCTACTAAGGAATTCTTAGAAGTTCAGAACCTTCCATAATAAGCTGTCATAGGATACAGTTGTTTCCGAATACGGCCTCAGGTTTGATTGCAGGGTTTTAAAGTGTCTGACCGAGGAATGCGATGTTTCAGTGTTTAGCCAGCCCTGTCCCTATTACAGGCTGGGAGGTGGGGGTGGGGAAGCACAGCATTGAACTAACAGTTATGGAAACCTAGTGTGTGCAAATTAAACCATTTATTAAACACCTGAAGAGAGATCATTTAAGATTTCACTTTCACTTTTCACTTTCATGCATTGGAGAAGGAAATGGCAACCCACTCCAGTGTTCTTGCCTGGAGAATCCCAGGGACGGGGGAGCCTGGTGGGCTGCCGTCTATGGGTTCACACAGAGTCGGACACGACTGAAGTGACTTAGCAGCAGCAGCANATTGGAGAAGGAAATGGCAACCCACTCCAGTGTTCTTGCCTGGAGAATCCCAGGGACGGGGGAGCCTGGTGGGCTGCCGTCTATGGGGTCACACAGAGTCGGACACGACTGAAGTGACTTAGCAGCAGCAGCAGCAGTGGACTCTGAAAATATAACCCAGGATGGCCACTTCATTTCCATGTCTTGTAAGTGTGAATCTTCTAGATTGGGCTGTCCTGGTGGGACAGGCGTATCTATTTAGAATTCTGGGCTGATCGTGCCTCAGCCACTCCTTAGGGCACAACTCAGCCACCATTTCCCTCCCCTTACTTGGTGTTCAAATCCTCTCAACAAACTGCAGGTGAGCCTTGATGGTGTCCTCATCGACCTCATTCTGTAAGTGGAGAATCTGAGACTCAGAGAGGTCAAGCAACTTGCCTGAGATAGTCCAGCTCAAGTCAGAAGTCCAATTTGCTGACTTTAAAGCTCCTTCCCAGGGGACTACTTCACCAAGGAAGCCAGTCTGCACAAAAACCAAGGTCTGCCTATTCCTACCAGTTGTTTTTCAAAGCAACTGTTATTCTCTACTCATTAAATTCTCTCTTTTAATGTATGTAATGCAATTTAAAAGGTACACAATAATAACGTGATCAATTCAAACTGAATTTCAAAAATTCAGACTTTTTAAAAAATCTATATTTCTTTGAAAACTGCCTTTTACATTCCCCTATTACAAAGTGATGTGTTGACAACACCCCAATGCTCTGAGTCTTACTGCCTCTCCCAAGGAGCCAGATGGATGCCTCTGACGCAGTCCTCCCTTTGCCTGACAGCTGTCATTCACAATGAAAGGGAGCCTTTGACCCTCATCTGAAATAAGCAACGAAGTCTAGCCAGATCTCCAACAGTCTGATCTACACTAATGCACACACACAGATTGTTCATGGTAGTGCTGTTCTTAACTTCAAAAAACTGGAAACAGCCTAATATCCAACAGCAGGGAATTAAGTAAATGCTATAGCTGTAAGAAGGTGTATTAGACAAACCTAAAAAATGGAACTCATGGAGAGTGTTTAATGCCCTGGGGGTAGGAGCCAGATGGATGCCTCTGACGCAGTCCTCCCTTTGCCTGACAGCTGTCATTCACAATGAAAGGGAGCCTTTGACCCTCATCTGAAATAAGCAACGAAGTCTAGCCAGATCTCCAACAGTCTGATCTACACTAATGCACACACACAGATTGTTCATGGTAGTGCTGTTCTTAACTTCAAAAAACTGGAAACAGCCTAATATCCAACAGCAGGGAATTAAGTAAATGCTATAGCTGTAAGAAGGTGTATTAGACAAACCTAAAAAATGGAACTCATGGAGAGTGTTTAATGCCCTGGGGGACATGTCTATGATATAATGCTAGGCAAATGAAAAGTTATGTTTAAAAAATATCTCTAATATACAAAACAGACCTCTCCCCCCACCCCAAAAAAAAACGACAGGGAAGAAATATGTTTAAATGTCAACAGTATTCATTTATAGAATTATGGGTGCCTGTTCACTTTTTTTTATTTTCCTAATTGTACACTATTGGAGAAGGAAATGGCAACCCACTCCAGTATTCTTGCCCAGAGAGTCCCACAGACAGCAGAGCCTGGAGGGCTACAGTTCATGGGGTCACGAAGATTCGGACACGACTGAAGTGACTTACCACACATGCGTGCAATTGTACACTATGCATGAAATGAAATGAAGTGAAGTCGCTCAGTCGTGTCCGACCCTTTGCGACCCCATGGACTGTAGCCTACCAGGCTCCTCCCTCCATGGGATTCTCCAGGCAAGAGTATTGGAGTGGGTTGCCATTTCCTTCTCCAGGGTATCTTCCCGACCCAGGAATCGAACCCGGGTCTCCAGCATTCCAGGCAGATGCCTTAACCTCTGAGCCACCAGGGAAGCCCGACACTATGCATATATAATGATTTTATAATCTGAAATATTTAAAAAATTTTTTAAGAAGTCTGATTTTAAAAATTAAGAACTTGGGGGAAACTACAAAAATGTATTAAATATATGAAAATTCTGATTGGAATTAGGCCATAAATTAAAAAAAATTTTTTGAGCATCAAGATAGATATGAATGCTTGCCTGTTAAAAAGAACAACTTCTACTTCCGATCCTCCTCCCTTACAAGTAAAAATGTACCAAGTCTTTAAAATAACAAATGTAACAACGTGCAGAATTCTGTTACTTGTCAACCGTGGACTTGGGTGGAAAATAGCTCGAACTGACCTCTACCATTCGTGGTCAGGCTTGATGAAGGGCCCCTGGAAGAAATCCCTGGTGTGTGGGGGGTGGAAAGGAGGCAGGGGCAAGCAAGCCTGCGCCTCCTCCCCAGCCTACTGTGAGCTTAGTCACTCGCTCACTGAAAGAATTTAGACCAGTTCTCCCCCTTCTCTGCCAGCCAGCAGAGGCAGAAAGCCGCAGCAGCAGCAGGACATGCTGGGTTGACGCCAATCATTCCGAAGCTCTCGGAACACTAGCAGCCCATAGACAGCCTTCCCCATCCTGCCTGTGGACTCGGTCCTGTTTATTTGCACTTCGGGGTGATCTGACCTAGGATGAGAAGGCACCTAACAGATGCTTTGCTGACCTTATCTTTTCATCTGGAAGCCACACAGTTTTTTTCTCACCTCTCTGCTCTGAGGCACTTGAAACTACCCTTCACCCATTTTGATTGATCTTCTGCAGCTCTTTCCACTTGTCCCTCCCTTACTCCAGAACTTCCCCTGGTTCCCTCTTGCTCAAGGAATCAGATCCAGACTCCTCAGATCTCCAAGACACAGTCCCTACTCAACCCTCTCCAAACTTATCTTCATCTGACCTCCACCTCCCCCATCCGCCCTACCACCCACCCTAGCATCCAGCCCAGCCCTCCCATCTGGCAGGCTGCACATCAGTGGCCTTCCAAAGTCCCATCCAGTGGAAAGAAACGTTCCTTTATTAAAATAGAATAATGGAGTCTTGCCCAAACTGTGCTCAAAGATACAATTTTCCCCAATGTTAAGTTTTCTCCCATCAACTTCTGTTAAACCTTTGGCACCAGCAGCTCTGCCTAGCGCTAGTGAGAGCCTACAGATGGCAAAATGAAAAAACAAGTCCCTGGTGAAAATTCATGGAAAAGCCTCAGGAACAGCCCATCACGTGTCTTTAACAGCTTGTTTATTTCACAGACATGTGCTCATGCTTGTGGTTTTATATGTACACATAAAATAAATTTCCATTTTCTACTAATAAAATTGTCATTGGTTCATGCTATAGAATTATGTCTCATATACTTTTATGATGGTAATTTTTTTTTTAATCTTCATGGTCTGCTAAGAAAATTATGTTTGCTGTGAGCCAGGATACTGGGTGATTTTACACACCACTGCTTTGAACAATGATGCCCCTTTTCCAACATATCACACACACAGACACATTTGTGCCTTTGTCATCTATGATCTTTGAACCCCTCTGCATTCTGCAAGGTCCCATTGCACAGCCTTCATGAAGGCTTTCTGCCCTGTCCTGAGATCCAACAAATCTCCTTTAGTTCCTCTAGAAATCCATGAAGAAAAAACACTAGACATCAGAGAAAAGTAGTTAAGAAAATACTAAGTGAAATCTACAAAAGAGGAAATAATACTGAGAAGTAAAATGTTGGGAACTCTTTAATTTACTGAGGTCGTGGGGTAGGGGGGCAGATACTAAAAGCATCAGTAATGGTCACGAAAGGTTAGCACCTAGTGCCTGCATTCATACAGAGAAGAGGGGAGGGAGAAGATGTGGTATGTTTTCACTCTATGCCAGACATTGTTAGGTGCTTTTTGAATATTTATCCCTCCTCAGAAATCTTAAGATCTGCATGATCCTCTGTATTCTATAAATGATATGACTGTGTCTCCGCAAGGTTGAGGTTGCTCGAAGTCACCCACTTAGCAAGTGGCAGAGCCAGGAAGGACACCCAGGTCCACTGCCCACACCTACTAGGCACTGGATATTCACTCATGCTCTCCCTGAACAATCCAACAGCTCTGTGAGTCAGGAATTGTGATTCCCATTTTTTCAAGGAGACTAGAGTACAGAGAATTGAAATGGTCTGATGACAGTCACGTAGATATGATGGCGACCGGGGTTCTTGGCCTTTCCTAATCAACAGAAATTGACTAGTGGTCAGACATGGAGAAGGAAATGGCAACCCATTCCAGTATATTTGCCCGGGAAATCCCATGGACAGAATCCCTGGTGGGCTAAAGCCCATGGGGTTCCAAAGAGTCGGACACAACTGAGCAACTAATATTACTTCTCCTAGAGGTGGGCTGCCATCTATGGGGTCGCACAGAGTCGGACACAACTGAGCAACTAATATTACTTCTCCTAGAGGTCAGACAAGAAATTCAGGCGAGGCTTGACTGGGGCCCCTGCTGCAGCAGAGGAGGGGCAAAAGCAAGTAGAAGGAGGGGCAAGCTGTTTCCTTACACGGGGTGAGGGTAGGGGTGGATTCAGGGGTCAGGCCAGAGGTGTGGCCTAGGTGTTTTGTCCAAAAGCCTCTGGTTGCATTGCGGGAGACCTGGATTCAATCCCTGGGTCGGGAAGATCCCCTGGAGAAGGAAATGGCACCCCACTCCAGTATTCTTGCCTGGAAAATCCCATGGACGGAGAAGCCTGGTAGGCTACAGTCCATGGGGTCGCAAAGAGCCGGACACGACTGAGCGACTTCACTTCACTTTGGTGATATTGAGTGCAGGGGGCATGTGCAGCACCCTGCTTTTTTGCTCCCGACATTCTGTTTTTACTCCCAGCTCTTCAGAAGTGGCAAGTGGGGCGGGGAGGTGGTCTTTTTGTATCTTGCTGTCCAACATTTGCCCCAACCTTGCATGCACGAAATTATTTTTTGTCCCTTATGGTTTCTTTTTATGTTGTTGCTGTAGAAGATATTTGTCCAAGTGCAAGCATGGCAGCAAAGGGTCCCGGGTCCCCGCCCGTGTCAGTTAGCAATGATGGAGGTGAGCCAGGAAATGGGCATTTAACTTCACGTCCACCCTTGATTCACCAGGCAAAGAGTACAGGTATAACTTAGTAGCTGCAAGTGAAGGCAATGAATCTGGGGAGCAGGGGGAGCTAATTTAACCCACTGAAAATCTTTGAATAAATCAAAAACTGCTTCCAGACAGGAGTCTATAGAGCTATTACCATATGGATTACCTCGTTACCATTTACATTTGCAAGGTGTACACACAGTTGTAAATGAATGCTGCCCGCGTTCCAGTCAGGATGCGTGGGTTGGAAAGGGTAAAACATGGATTCCATTCCGTAAGGAGAAATTGCATCTTATCTTTGAAGGAAATTTAACATACAGGGAGGAGGAAGAGGAAAACCATATTTAGTTTTGATATTCTGCTGTGGCTGAGACTACCTTGTCGGGACAGGCCCTGAGGTCAGTTTCCAGTTCAAGATGAATATTCCTAGGTGGGAAGGTCCAGATGAAACCCAGATAAATATCCAAAGCAATTACATTATGGAGAAAGGAGCAAGGAGAGTGAGGAAAGATTTCAAAAGCAGTTCAAGTCAAAGGGTACATGAAATCCTCCCAACCAGGATGCTACTTGGTAAAGGAAATTCCTCAGTGGTCAGGCTGAAATGTTCATCATTCTTGGCTGCCTAAAGGAGACAGACAAGGTGCCCTGGGGGTTTATCCCAGGAAGCTGGCCACCTGAGGCCCAAGGAGAAAAGGAATGTGGTTCTTCCAAGCTGTTCAAGATTGCCCGCCCAGTGGGCAAGGGGGCGCCTGTTGGGGAGCATCTGGGTTGAATAAGTTGATAAGGATGCCGATTCCCCTCCTAAACAAGGTCTGGACTTTCAAAATACAAATGGGAGATTGGGGCATTCAGGAACATGATTTGCTCTGGGTTGCTAAGGGCCAAGATAAGGTTCCCACCATGCTCCATGCCACCCCAGATCTGAATAAAAGGAAACCCAGTGTCCCAGGCCCAGGTGCTGCTGCTAAGAAAATGCAGTGCCTCCCTCAGCCTACACCCTGAGCTATCACAGAGCCCAGGTCATCCACTCTTTGTTCCTTGCCACCAAGTGGGCAGGTTGAAGCTGGCCATGCATGAAACAAATCCATGAAGAGAGGGTAACTCAGGCACCCCCTTTCTTGAGCACAGGGTTTTGCTCTGCAGTAGAGGTGGTAAAGAATCCAACTGCCAGCACTATTTACAATAGCTAGAACATGGAAGAAACCTAGTTGTCCATCGACAGGTGAATGGATAAAGAAGCTGTGGTACATATACACAACAATATTACTCAGCCATAAAAAGGAACGAATTCAAGTCAGTTCTAATGAGGTGGATGAACCTAGAGCCTATTATACAGAGTGAAGTAAGAAAGAGAAAAACAAATATCATATACTAACACATATATATGAAATATATGAAAGATGGTACCAAAGAAGGTATTTGCAGGGCAGCAATGGAGAAAGACAGAGAGAACAGACTTATGGACATGAGGAGAGGGGTAGAGAGTGTGAGATGTATGGAGAGAGTAACATGGAAACTTACATTACCATATATAACAGAGATAGCCAATGGGAATTTGCTGTATGTCTCAGGAAACTCAAAAAGGGACTCCACATCAACCTAGAGAGGTGGAAGATGGGAGGGAGATTCAAGAGGGAGAGAATATATGTATGCTGCTGCTGCTAAGTCACTTCAGTCGTGTCCGACTCTATGTGACCCCATAGACGGCAGCCCACCAGGCTCCCCGATCCCTGGGATTCTCCAGGCAAGAATACTGGAGTGGGTTGCCATTTCCTTCTCCAATGCATGAAAGAGAAAAGTGAAAGTGAAGTCGCTCAGTCTGTCCGACTGTTAGCAACCCCATGGACTGCAGCCCACCAGGCTACTCGGTCCATTGGATTTTCCAGGCAAGAGTACTGGGGTGGGGTGCCATTGCCTTCCCCGAATATATGTATACCTATGGCTGATTCATGTTGAGGTTTGACAGAAAACAATGAAATTCTGTAAAGCAATTATCCTTCCATTAAAAAGTTAATTAATTAAAAAAAGAATCCACCTGCCAACTCAGGAGCTGCAGGTTCCATCCCTGAGTTGGGAAGATCCCTGGAGAAGGAAATGGCAACCCACTCCAGTATTCTTGCCTACAATACAGTATGGACAGAGGAGTCTGGCAGGCTACAGTCCATGGGGTCGCAAAGAGTCAGACATGGTTAAGCACATTTACACAAGAAGTCACTCGCACCTTCACATATTCATTCATTTTTAGTGACCTCCTGCTAAGCCACAGGTGCTGTGTTTGGGGCTGGGTAATTCACAGGCATCCAGGAGGGTTCCTGGTAGAGGAATTTTTCCCTTGGGTAACACAGCCACACAGACACTGTGATTAATACACACTCTCATGGAGGACAACACAGAAGTCGTCTTTGTGTGGCTTTTGGTTGATGTCTGAAAGCACCTATGTGTATCCTGTGATTTCAAAATGTGAATGGTCCCCCTTTAATGACTATAGAGGGTCCCTGATGCCCTGTCCCCACGTGCCCACTCTAGCTCTCCTCTCAGTCACATCTCCTCCTGGACCGGCCATCTACGGTTTAGCCGCACCCCCAGAGACCACAGGCCTCCGTGTATGTGCACTGTTCTCCCTGCCTGGAAGGCCCTTCCCTCTTCGCTCAGCCCAGCAGAGTTCTAGGAACTAATCACTCAAGGGTTGGCCCAAACGTCAAGCTCTCTGGTTCTTCCTTGACCCTAACAGGAAGTACTCACTGCTCCTTCATTTGTGCTCCCAGAATCCATTTACAGGCCTCAGTTATGACACCTGTAAACACTGTATAATAGCTATTTGTTCCTGTGCCTTTCACCCACCTCCCGCCAGACTGGGAGCTCTTCTCAGCAGACAAGCCCCACGCGGAGGACACCAGTCAGTCAATAAATGTTTATGGACGTGGAAATGAAGTTTACGGCTGGGTAAACCCCCGTGTGTCTTACCTTAATAAGGTAAGGGCCTATTAAAAGTGATAGCCCAGTCTTGTCTAACAGATGGGAAGTGCTGCTCACCTTCCACGGCCAAACACTCTGACCTCCTTATTGCTGAGCCTCCACAGTGCTGGGGTCAGAGTGAGAGTGTAGCGGGGTCAGAGTGAGAGTGTAGCGGGGTGGGAAAGGGCAGGGGGCAGAAATACAGGGTGGTAAAGTCCAACTTGTGTTTTTTAAAGTCTAAAATGCATATACTTAGGTATGATTGTCTAGGCAATACAGCATATCTAGAAAGTGTTACTAGTGTAGGATTTTGGAGAAGGAGTACAGGCTAGGAGATGACGTGGGGAGTTTTCCATTCTGTACCTTTCTGTGGTGTTGAGATTTGTCATGAGTCTCTGTCACTTTTCAAACAAATAAGACATGAAAATGAATCCTGTGACTATATCTTAAATGAACAATGAAACTTAGGTGGCAGTTTACCAAGGAACATACACTAGAGTCTCACTGGAGTGTTCATGGGCTTCCCTGGTGGCTCAGATGGTTTAAAAAAAAAAAAAAAGAAAAATCTACCTGCAATGCAGGAGACCTGGGTTTGATTCCTGGATCAGAAAGATCCCCTGGAAAAAAGAATGGCAATCCACTCCAGCATTCTTGCCTGGAGAATTCCACAGATAGAAAATCCTGGCAGGCTATACAGTCCATGGGGTTGCAAAGAGTTAGATAAACAGCTGAGTGACTAACACACAGAGTGTTCACAGCAACATCATTAATAGAAAAAAAAAAAAAAAAAAAAATCTGGAAACCACTCAAGTGTCCGTTAACAGTTAAATGGAAAAATCAGTTATAATGTATTCATACAATGGAATACATTACAGCAAAGAGAATGAACAAAGCACAAGGACACACTACGAAATGGATGACTTTTCCAAACATCATTTTGAAGAAGCCAGATACAAAAGAGTAAGTACTGTCGGATTCCACTTATACAATGTACAAAGCCAGGCAAAATTGACCTGTGATGCCAGAAGCCAGGACAGTAGCTACCCTTGCCGGGGGCAGGGTTAACTTAGTGACTAGAAGGGGGATCGAGGGGGCTGAAATGTTTTGGGAGGGGTGAGCTGAAGGGTTTTGTAGTCTGGGTCCTAGATGCACAGAAGTGTTTGCTTTGCGAAAATTCATTAAGTTCCACACTTACGATCTGTGTACTTTCCTATATGTACATTATACATCAGTGAAAAGCAAAGAAATGCACGAAATAGGCCGCAAATGAGATGCCCGAGCATTCCATTACACCAAGCTGACAGCCCCCTTGAGAGTCAGACGCTGAACTTCCAGCTTCCTAGATGGCCGGTTGATGGCATAGCAGTGGGAAATGGGATCTCAACCGTGGTTCCCTAATGGTTTTATGAGCACCTGTGCACCACGCAAGGGAAAGCCTGAGTGCAGAGCACCTGAGCACTCCAAGACACAGAGCCGCCCGAGTTTCCCGGAAGGAGATGCTGTTCTCATACTTCGCCTTTCTAACCCAGTAGTTTGGCTTTTTAAGGGCTTCCCAGGCTGCACTAGTGGTAAAGAACCCGCCTGCCAGTGCAGGAGACTCAAGAGACAGAGATTCAATCCCTGGGCCGGGAAGAGAAGACCCAAGTGATTCAGCATGCAAGCACAGGGTTTTTGATGGGCAAAAATGGAGAGGAACAGGGGTAAAGAGAGGTTTTCAGGGGGGCTCTGGTTTAAATGGAAGCTGTCTTACATCCCAGAGATTAGGTGTCAGAGACAGACAGTAAGAATCAAGATGGGGAAACATTAGCAGAGGCCATCTGTTAGTTGTGCAGTCACTAAATCGTGCCTGAATATTTTACAAATCCAGAGCCCATGGACTCTAGCCTGCCAGGCTCCTGTGTCCATTGGATTTCCCAGGCAAGAACACTGGAGTGGGTTTCCATTTTCTTTTCCAGGGGATCTTCCTGACCCAGGGATTGAACCCATGTCTCCTACATTGCAGGAGGAGTCTTTCCCACTGAGCCACCTGGGAAGACCGAGAGGCCACCTATGTGTTTTTAAACACTCTGTTTGGCTTCAGGTGACAACAGGCAGGAAGACTGCTGGACGCCTGATTTGAAGCCTTGGGATGGAATCCACACTGGGGAATTATTTCACCTGTGGGCTCGATTACCAGTCAGGCACAGTTGATCTCTTTGTCCAACTCAAAATAAATACAACCCCTCCCTCCACAGGCCTGACAGAGCCAGGGCGGGCACTCACAAAACAAGCCAAGAAAACTGCCCTCCTCACCACCCGCTCTCCGCTGCCATGGTGAAGCAGGTCCATGAGAGAAAGTGCCTCTCAGCCCACCATTCACTCAGCCTGCTCACCAGCATGGCTGGCCAGAGCAGATTCAGAGCCTAAAGTCTGAGCCCGCCCAAGCAAGGGTTAACCTTTGGCCAAAGGAAACTCTCCATTAAGGGCGAAGAAAGAAGCAAAAGGGACTCCGAAAGGTCAAAATAGTTTTTCACTTCCTCATTGGAGGGGGCCCTTTTTGCTCTCACTTAGAACCCACGGGTGCAGTTTCAAACTCCCTTGGGTTGCGGGTTTCCAAGGTCATGGTCCATCTGAGGCTGAAAATCCTGGCAAATATGAAGAGTTGCTGGAAAAGCATGTTCTTAATGTACTGACAAGTTCTGGTTGACAATCTATCATGGAAAAGGAGCAGGAAGACTCTAAAGATCAGACACGGGATTTCCCAGAAGCCCATCAGCCTGAGGCTGCCTCATACAGGAACCCTTCACAGGCCTCAGAGGTACAGTAGGATGCTGACAGGTGACTGGCAGCTGTGTCCTGCATGGCCAGACCCAAGGGCCCAGGAGCCTCAGGAGTGACTGCAGGGCCCCCAGGATGCAGTAAAGATCCTGCTGCTGGGCTGGACTCCTTTCGAAGCCAACAGGAAGCCACAGGAAAGCTTCCAAAGATTGACACCCACTGTTTTGAGAAGGTTTGAGGCTTAAGGAAGAAATTCCCCAGTCATCAGAAAATCTAAATATGACATGTGCCCCCAGGTTTTCTTGACAGTGGATGTTTTATAAAGTCCAAGAATTGACAGTTGGGAGAAGGAGTTAGGAGAGAGGGTGTCCTTGAGCTCAGAAAATGAGCCAGGAGAGGAATGAGGAGCCACTAGGCCATGGGTCACAGGGTCAACCTGTTGGGTCAGAGACCCTGCTTGCTCCTAAGTGTGAAGACTCAGACATCAGCTTTTAACTTCTCACTTTGTTTTCACATCTGCAAATTGGGTACGATCACCACCTTTGAGGAGGAACGGGAGCACTAAGTGACCACGTATGTGAAGGGTCTTAGCACAGAGCCTGGCATCTAGGGCATCCTTAGTACAGGGGATTTCCAGTCTTTCTTCTGTGACTGATAGAGACAAATTCTAGCAGAAGTCTGCCTGGGATTGCTGGAGCACGTTCCTAAGGAAGCGGAGCAACTCTCGCGGGAGAGGCCAGGAAGCAGCCAGAGCCCCAAAGGCAAGATGAGGAAAACCGACAGAGTGGGAGACGGCTGGAGTGAAGACCATATGGTAAAGTGGCTCCTAGCAAGGGCTGCTCGCGATCTGAACTGGGCTCCTGACTCCAACTCTTCCTGGCTGTGTGACCTTCAGCAGGTTACCTCTCTGTGTTTTGTCATGTATGAAATAAGGACAATAACGGTTATCTACATCACAGGGTGGTTAGGGGGTGAGTATAGGCAAAGCCTCTAAATGGCCTGGCACAGAAAAAGATCTTTCTGTGTCAGCTATTGTCACTAAGCATACGTGCCTTCCCTGGAGCTGAGATGGCCCAGCAGAATGGTTACTGGCTAGGCTCCAGAGGGCGCCCAGTGGGTACACTCACCCTCTGAACATGTGCTAGCCACATAGCAATTTATGTAACCTCCCTGTACCTAACCTTCCTCCTCTGTGAAAAGTGGAGGTGATAATAATAGTACCTCCCTCAGAAGGTTGTTGTTGGGACTAAATGTGCTAATACGTGTGAAGTGTTTAGAAAAGTGTCTGGCTCGTATGAAGCACTCAGTAAATGTCAGCTATTATTATTCCCTGACTGCAAAGGACCCTGAAGACAATATGGCACCTAGCTGTTTAAAGAGACATTAAAAATCTAAAAGACTTTCTTTTCTTGCCTCAGTTTTTAGGGTATTTATATCTGAATTCTACAGAGGAAGGTGTGCCAGCCAGATAGAATTCTTTATGCCATGAGGACAAGAAACACATTGCTGTACCCTTCAGATGTAGTCCTCAAGTTCCTTCAATCATCCTGAACAAAAATGGAAAAGGACTCCCCACAACCCAGGGTCATGAAGCCCACACCATCACATTCAGACAGGGTTACACTCCTCACAGCATTTTTTTTTTAAGGTTTTTTTTTTTTTCATGTGGACCATATTTACAGTCTTTATTGAATGTATTGTAATATTGTTTCTGTTTTATGCTTTGGTTTTTTGGCCACAAGGCGTGTGAGATCTTAATTCCCCCACCAGAGATCAAACCCTTCCCCCTGCACTGGAAGGTGGATTCTCAACTGCTGGACCACCAGGGAAGCCCCTCGACACTATTTCCAGGAGAGGAAAGGGAGGCATTGTCCCCTGTGAGGGGCGAAGATCGCCACTCTGCCACATTTCCCACTGCCATTTTGGTGATCAGCTCAAGGCAGGGTTACCTGCCTTATACTTAAACATGCTTTGCGGGGGTTAGAGGAAGACTTTAAAACCAGTCTTCTAACGGGAAACAGAAGCTTTCAGGCTGGGGGCAAGGGACTCATTTTTCTATCCTTCCGTGTTGTTTCTCTGAAGACACACTGCAAATTGAAGAACAAGGGGCTAGTTATCCTACTCTGACTGAGCTTTGCTGCTGCCAGAGAACAAAGGCTAGGTTGACACGACATGAATGTTTCTGAGGGCTGGTCTCTTTTTGTCATCTTTCCCAGTCCTGTTTCTCTCCTGAAGAGAGAGTATGGTACATCAGAACACAGGCTAGAAAAATCCTCCAATGTAAGTGATGTTCTTAGGAAGACACACTCAGTGTACTAAACAAAAAACTTCAAAATATTGACCCATGTTAACTCTTTCAAAAGGCTTCCCAGGTGGCACAGTGTTAAAGAATCCACCCGCCAATGCAGGAGATGCCAAGTGACACAGGTTCAATCCCTGGGTCTGGAAGATCCCCCGGAGTAGGAGATGGCAACCCATCCCATTGTTCTTCTGGGAAATCTCCTCATGGACAGAGGAGCCTGGTGGGCTGCAGTCTGCAGAGTCAGACACATCTGAGCGTGCACACAACTCTTTTTAAAGCAAAGTTCATTCAAGCAGATGGGGGTGGGATGGGGATGGGAGTCATTAAGAAGGAGAAGCAGGAGAAAGAGGTGAGGACAAGAGACATGATAAACGCTTATCAGTGAGGAACCGACTCTGGGCCCAGGAGTCAGTCGGGCAAGTGCATCACGAGTTATACCCTCACATTTCACAGCAGAGCCAAGATGCCTGAGCCCAGGGCCTGATCCCCATCTAACACAAGCTCCTAATCCTCAGAGTCATATTCTTCGATCTGGAGCAATCCTCTAAGTTCATCTAGCCCACCCAGTGTAATAGTCCCTCTGCACTGAATCTTTCTGCCCTAATGCCTCTTGTGATAGGAGACTCATTACTAGCAGCAATATTCCTTTTGGAGCCATTGCACACATTCCAAAGTCCTTCCTAATCCTATACTGAGTTAAAAATCTGACTCCTTATGACTTCAACCAGTTCTTCCCTCTACAATTTGAGGTTCAAATTACATTTCCTGGTGGTTTTCTGAGCAGAGACACATGCTATGTCTGCCCTGAAGCCTACTTGCCTTAGTGCTATTCAGGTTCACGAACCTACAAACTGTGCAACTATTGGCAGATTAGTTAGTCTGTGCCTTTGTTTGTTGTCTATTGTTAACAACTGTACTTTATAGAGACCAATTCTATTCTTACGAGGATTAAATGAGAGAATCTGTAGAGAATTGTACATGGCATGCACAGGTTTCACATTAGGTAAACTCAAGTCATTGAATGGTACACTAGATGGTGAGCTCCTCCAAGACAAGGACTGGATCTTACTCATCGCTAACATTTTTGCTGCACACAGGGTTTGGCTGAGTGTTGGGTACAAAATAAATGTTTACTGAATGACTAATTAGTTGGCAAGAGCTCTGCTCTGGTGCAAATCCCTCCATGATCTTCTGTCAGTGACAATCTTCTAAAAATCCATCCTCCAACTCCTTCCCAGCCCCCAATCTAGCTGCTATTACTACCTGGGCTTCCCAGATGGTACAGTGGTAAAGAAGCCACCTGCCAAAGCGGGAGATTCAGATCCCCTGAAGGAGGAAATGGCAACCCACTCCAGTATTTCTGCCAGGGTGGGCTACAGTCCACGGGGGTCACAAAGAGTTAGACATGACTAAGCACACATGCATCATTACCACTTAAACACCCAGCTTTTCTTCCCAAGGTGGGATGGAGAGCCTTGGCTTGAGGCATAGGTCATCCAAGTTATACTTTAGGCTTCAAGTCTAATCCCATGGAGGAATTCACTGAAGTGTCCTGTATAGTTTCCCTGTAGCCAGTGTGATTGATGTGCCAAGGCTTATATGGTAAAGGCCATGTGGCCCCATGGGCTGCAGGCCTACCCAAAGGTTGGGGCCTGAAGACAGATTGAAGAGGAGTTCTGACGCTCTTCTGGAGAAACTAGGGCAGTTCAAGATGGGATGAAATGGGGCAGGAGGAGGGCAGACAAGCTGGAGAGGAGGAGGACTGGAACCTAAAACTATCTGGGCCTTGAGTCTAGGGAGGGAGACAGCCCTTGGCAAAACATAGGGAGCACAACTGCTCTAAGGCTGTGCTCTCTAGGGGAAAACTTCACTGCAGCTGGGGTGGGTAGCATATTGCTCTCCTGCTACTGCTAAGTCACTTCAGTCGTGTCCGACTCTGTCCGACTCTGTGTGACCCCATAGACGGCAGCCCACCAGGCTCCCCCGTCTCTGGGATTCTCCAGGCAAGAACACTGGAGTGGGTTGCCATTTCCTTCTCCAATGCATGCAAGTGAAAAGCGAAAGGGGAGTCGCTCAGTCGTGTCCAACTCTTAGCAACCCCATGGACTGCAGCCTACCAGTTTCCTTCATTCATAGGATTTTCCAGGCAAGAGTACTGGAGTGGGGTGCCATTGCCTTCTCCGATTGCTCTCCTAGGACACTAGATATCATGGAAGTGAAGTGAAGTGAAAGTCGCTCAGTGGTGTCCAACTCTTTGCAACCCCATGGACTATACAGTCCTTGGAATTCTCTAGGCCAGAATACTAGAGTGGGTAGCCTTTCCCTTCTCCAGGGGATCTTTCCAACCTAGGGGTTGAACTCAGGTCTTCCGCATTGCAGGCAGATTCTTTACCAAGTGAGCCACAAGGAAAGCCCAAGAATACTAGAGTGGGTAGCGTATCTCTTCTTCCCAACCCAGGAATCTTCCAGCAGATCTTCCCGACCCAGAAATCAAACCAGGGTCTCCTGCATTGCAGGTGGATTCTTTACAAACTGAGCCATCAGGGAATCCCTAGATATCATGGAACTGCTTGCTAAAAGTTCAGAGCACTTTCCCACCCAGCCACCCATGTCCATCCCATTCTTCATGCCTTGTCAGCACTGGGCCTAGGAATTACAGGTTTCCTTTGGTGAATTTCGATCTTTCTTGGCTATAAACGACAGACCAAGGCTTCCCTGGTGGTTCGGATGGTAAAGAATCTGCCTGCAATGCAGGAGACCCGGGTTTGGTCCCTGGGTCTGGAAGATCCCCTGAAGGAAAGCATGGCAACCCACTCCCGTGTTCTTACATGGAGAATCCCATGGACAGCAGAGCCTGGCAGGCTACAGTCCACAGGACCTCAGAGTGGGACATGACTGAGTGACTAACAAGAACCCTAAGTGGAAGCACAAAAGAAAGTGGGAAAATTTTGACTTAAAAAAAATTTTTTTTCTCTGAAATCCACACTCCAGGCCCATGGTGGTAGGAGGCAGCCCCAGAGTTGGCTAGGGCCCCCTTTTATTAGGGGCTCTCTCTTGATATTTGGCTTCTTCCTTCTCCACCCCTGGCACATGGGGTGAATGGCAGGGCACACGAACGGGAACAGAACTCCCTCACAAGCCCCAGGATCCTGGGAGAGTAGAGAGCCGCCCCACGGCCTTCACAGGAGGAGACAGAGGGGGCGGAGAGGGGAGAGGATTGCTTATTTGTTTCCTGGAACACTGTGTTAAGAATCTCAGCAATTGCAGTTAGTGCCCGGTCGTTTGGCAAGCAGAGTAGCTTCTCATCGTTCCCAGCTGCACGGGATCTAATTCGCAAATACACCATCTTGCATTCAACACTTAAATGGAAAACAGCAGTCCCAGGAGGGAGGCAGGCGATCTACCTCTGTAAGCCCCTTTCGAAGGGATTTATGTTTCTAGGTCCGCTGACTGGCGTCGTCTCCGGAGAGGATTTCTTTGAGCGCCGACCCTCTCTCATCTCGGGTTCTAAAACCCACTCTGGCGGTTATAAACTGCAATTAAATGTGGGGAGAAATCGAGATTTGGTTGGGCCTTGGCCTGCCAGTATAAAATAGTAACTAAAATCTGTTAGAGCTCAGATTTTAAAAGGAAGATACTGCTTATTCTTCCCCCACTGGAAACCTAGTTAAAGGAAATTAAGGGNGCACAGAAGTGTTTGCTTTGCGAAAATTCATTAAGTTCCACACTTACGATCTGTGTACTTTCCTATATGTACATTATACATCAGTGAAAAGCAAAGAAATGCACGAAATAGGCCGCAAATGAGATGCCCGAGCATTCCATTACACCAAGCTGACAGCCCCCTTGAGAGTCAGACGCTGAACTTCCAGCTTCCTAGATGGCCGGTTGATGGCATAGCAGTGGGAAATGGGATCTCAACCGTGGTTCCCTAATGGTTTTATGAGCACCTGTGCACCACGCAAGGGAAAGCCTGAGTGCAGAGCACCTGAGCACTCCAAGACACAGAGCCGCCCGAGTTTCCCGGAAGGAGATGCTGTTCTCATACTTCGCCTTTCTAACCCAGTAGTTTGGCTTTTTAAGGGCTTCCCAGGCTGCACTAGTGGTAAAGAACCCGCCTGCCAGTGCAGGAGACTCAAGAGACAGAGATTCAATCCCTGGGCCGGGAAGAGAAGACCCAAGTGATTCAGCATGCAAGCACAGGGTTTTTGATGGGCAAAAATGGAGAGGAACAGGGGTAAAGAGAGGTTTTCAGGGGGGCTCTGGTTTAAATGGAAGCTGTCTTACATCCCAGAGATTAGGTGTCAGAGACAGACAGTAAGAATCAAGATGGGGAAACATTAGCAGAGGCCATCTGTTAGTTGTGCAGTCACTAAATCGTGCCTGAATATTTTACAAATCCAGAGCCCATGGACTCTAGCCTGCCAGGCTCCTGTGTCCATTGGATTTCCCAGGCAAGAACACTGGAGTGGGTTTCCATTTTCTTTTCCAGGGGATCTTCCTGACCCAGGGATTGAACCCATGTCTCCTACATTGCAGGAGGAGTCTTTCCCACTGAGCCACCTGGGAAGACCGAGAGGCCACCTATGTGTTTTTAAACACTCTGTTTGGCTTCAGGTGACAACAGGCAGGAAGACTGCTGGACGCCTGATTTGAAGCCTTGGGATGGAATCCACACTGGGGAATTATTTCACCTGTGGGCTCGATTACCAGTCAGGCACAGTTGATCTCTTTGTCCAACTCAAAATAAATACAACCCCTCCCTCCACAGGCCTGACAGAGCCAGGGCGGGCACTCACAAAACAAGCCAAGAAAACTGCCCTCCTCACCACCCGCTCTCCGCTGCCATGGTGAAGCAGGTCCATGAGAGAAAGTGCCTCTCAGCCCACCATTCACTCAGCCTGCTCACCAGCATGGCTGGCCAGAGCAGATTCAGAGCCTAAAGTCTGAGCCCGCCCAAGCAAGGGTTAACCTTTGGCCAAAGGAAACTCTCCATTAAGGGCGAAGAAAGAAGCAAAAGGGACTCCGAAAGGTCAAAATAGTTTTTCACTTCCTCATTGGAGGGGGCCCTTTTTGCTCTCACTTAGAACCCACGGGTGCAGTTTCAAACTCCCTTGGGTTGCGGGTTTCCAAGGTCATGGTCCATCTGAGGCTGAAAATCCTGGCAAATATGAAGAGTTGCTGGAAAAGCATGTTCTTAATGTACTGACAAGTTCTGGTTGACAATCTATCATGGAAAAGGAGCAGGAAGACTCTAAAGATCAGACACGGGATTTCCCAGAAGCCCATCAGCCTGAGGCTGCCTCATACAGGAACCCTTCACAGGCCTCAGAGGTACAGTAGGATGCTGACAGGTGACTGGCAGCTGTGTCCTGCATGGCCAGACCCAAGGGCCCAGGAGCCTCAGGAGTGACTGCAGGGCCCCCAGGATGCAGTAAAGATCCTGCTGCTGGGCTGGACTCCTTTCGAAGCCAACAGGAAGCCACAGGAAAGCTTCCAAAGATTGACACCCACTGTTTTGAGAAGGTTTGAGGCTTAAGGAAGAAATTCCCCAGTCATCAGAAAATCTAAATATGACATGTGCCCCCAGGTTTTCTTGACAGTGGATGTTTTATAAAGTCCAAGAATTGACAGTTGGGAGAAGGAGTTAGGAGAGAGGGTGTCCTTGAGCTCAGAAAATGAGCCAGGAGAGGAATGAGGAGCCACTAGGCCATGGGTCACAGGGTCAACCTGTTGGGTCAGAGACCCTGCTTGCTCCTAAGTGTGAAGACTCAGACATCAGCTTTTAACTTCTCACTTTGTTTTCACATCTGCAAATTGGGTACGATCACCACCTTTGAGGAGGAACGGGAGCACTAAGTGACCACGTATGTGAAGGGTCTTAGCACAGAGCCTGGCATCTAGGGCATCCTTAGTACAGGGGATTTCCAGTCTTTCTTCTGTGACTGATAGAGACAAATTCTAGCAGAAGTCTGCCTGGGATTGCTGGAGCACGTTCCTAAGGAAGCGGAGCAACTCTCGCGGGAGAGGCCAGGAAGCAGCCAGAGCCCCAAAGGCAAGATGAGGAAAACCGACAGAGTGGGAGACGGCTGGAGTGAAGACCATATGGTAAAGTGGCTCCTAGCAAGGGCTGCTCGCGATCTGAACTGGGCTCCTGACTCCAACTCTTCCTGGCTGTGTGACCTTCAGCAGGTTACCTCTCTGTGTTTTGTCATGTATGAAATAAGGACAATAACGGTTATCTACATCACAGGGTGGTTAGGGGGTGAGTATAGGCAAAGCCTCTAAATGGCCTGGCACAGAAAAAGATCTTTCTGTGTCAGCTATTGTCACTAAGCATACGTGCCTTCCCTGGAGCTGAGATGGCCCAGCAGAATGGTTACTGGCTAGGCTCCAGAGGGCGCCCAGTGGGTACACTCACCCTCTGAACATGTGCTAGCCACATAGCAATTTATGTAACCTCCCTGTACCTAACCTTCCTCCTCTGTGAAAAGTGGAGGTGATAATAATAGTACCTCCCTCAGAAGGTTGTTGTTGGGACTAAATGTGCTAATACGTGTGAAGTGTTTAGAAAAGTGTCTGGCTCGTATGAAGCACTCAGTAAATGTCAGCTATTATTATTCCCTGACTGCAAAGGACCCTGAAGACAATATGGCACCTAGCTGTTTAAAGAGACATTAAAAATCTAAAAGACTTTCTTTTCTTGCCTCAGTTTTTAGGGTATTTATATCTGAATTCTACAGAGGAAGGTGTGCCAGCCAGATAGAATTCTTTATGCCATGAGGACAAGAAACACATTGCTGTACCCTTCAGATGTAGTCCTCAAGTTCCTTCAATCATCCTGAACAAAAATGGAAAAGGACTCCCCACAACCCAGGGTCATGAAGCCCACACCATCACATTCAGACAGGGTTACACTCCTCACAGCATTTTTTTTTTAAGGTTTTTTTTTTTTTCATGTGGACCATATTTACAGTCTTTATTGAATGTATTGTAATATTGTTTCTGTTTTATGCTTTGGTTTTTTGGCCACAAGGCGTGTGAGATCTTAATTCCCCCACCAGAGATCAAACCCTTCCCCCTGCACTGGAAGGTGGATTCTCAACTGCTGGACCACCAGGGAAGCCCCTCGACACTATTTCCAGGAGAGGAAAGGGAGGCATTGTCCCCTGTGAGGGGCGAAGATCGCCACTCTGCCACATTTCCCACTGCCATTTTGGTGATCAGCTCAAGGCAGGGTTACCTGCCTTATACTTAAACATGCTTTGCGGGGGTTAGAGGAAGACTTTAAAACCAGTCTTCTAACGGGAAACAGAAGCTTTCAGGCTGGGGGCAAGGGACTCATTTTTCTATCCTTCCGTGTTGTTTCTCTGAAGACACACTGCAAATTGAAGAACAAGGGGCTAGTTATCCTACTCTGACTGAGCTTTGCTGCTGCCAGAGAACAAAGGCTAGGTTGACACGACATGAATGTTTCTGAGGGCTGGTCTCTTTTTGTCATCTTTCCCAGTCCTGTTTCTCTCCTGAAGAGAGAGTATGGTACATCAGAACACAGGCTAGAAAAATCCTCCAATGTAAGTGATGTTCTTAGGAAGACACACTCAGTGTACTAAACAAAAAACTTCAAAATATTGACCCATGTTAACTCTTTCAAAAGGCTTCCCAGGTGGCACAGTGTTAAAGAATCCACCCGCCAATGCAGGAGATGCCAAGTGACACAGGTTCAATCCCTGGGTCTGGAAGATCCCCCGGAGTAGGAGATGGCAACCCATCCCATTGTTCTTCTGGGAAATCTCCTCATGGACAGAGGAGCCTGGTGGGCTGCAGTCTGCAGAGTCAGACACATCTGAGCGTGCACACAACTCTTTTTAAAGCAAAGTTCATTCAAGCAGATGGGGGTGGGATGGGGATGGGAGTCATTAAGAAGGAGAAGCAGGAGAAAGAGGTGAGGACAAGAGACATGATAAACGCTTATCAGTGAGGAACCGACTCTGGGCCCAGGAGTCAGTCGGGCAAGTGCATCACGAGTTATACCCTCACATTTCACAGCAGAGCCAAGATGCCTGAGCCCAGGGCCTGATCCCCATCTAACACAAGCTCCTAATCCTCAGAGTCATATTCTTCGATCTGGAGCAATCCTCTAAGTTCATCTAGCCCACCCAGTGTAATAGTCCCTCTGCACTGAATCTTTCTGCCCTAATGCCTCTTGTGATAGGAGACTCATTACTAGCAGCAATATTCCTTTTGGAGCCATTGCACACATTCCAAAGTCCTTCCTAATCCTATACTGAGTTAAAAATCTGACTCCTTATGACTTCAACCAGTTCTTCCCTCTACAATTTGAGGTTCAAATTACATTTCCTGGTGGTTTTCTGAGCAGAGACACATGCTATGTCTGCCCTGAAGCCTACTTGCCTTAGTGCTATTCAGGTTCACGAACCTACAAACTGTGCAACTATTGGCAGATTAGTTAGTCTGTGCCTTTGTTTGTTGTCTATTGTTAACAACTGTACTTTATAGAGACCAATTCTATTCTTACGAGGATTAAATGAGAGAATCTGTAGAGAATTGTACATGGCATGCACAGGTTTCACATTAGGTAAACTCAAGTCATTGAATGGTACACTAGATGGTGAGCTCCTCCAAGACAAGGACTGGATCTTACTCATCGCTAACATTTTTGCTGCACACAGGGTTTGGCTGAGTATTGGGTACAAAATAAATGTTTACTGAATGACTAATTAGTTGGCAAGAGCTCTGCTCTGGTGCAAATCCCTCCATGATCTTCTGTCAGTGACAATCTTCTAAAAATCCATCCTCCAACTCCTTCCCAGCCCCCAATCTAGCTGCTATTACTACCTGGGCTTCCCAGATGGTACAGTGGTAAAGAAGCCACCTGCCAAAGCGGGAGATTCAGATCCCCTGAAGGAGGAAATGGCAACCCACTCCAGTATTTCTGCCAGGGTGGGCTACAGTCCACGGGGGTCACAAAGAGTTAGACATGACTAAGCACACATGCATCATTACCACTTAAACACCCAGCTTTTCTTCCCAAGGTGGGATGGAGAGCCTTGGCTTGAGGCATAGGTCATCCAAGTTATACTTTAGGCTTCAAGTCTAATCCCATGGAGGAATTCACTGAAGTGTCCTGTATAGTTTCCCTGTAGCCAGTGTGATTGATGTGCCAAGGCTTATATGGTAAAGGCCATGTGGCCCCATGGGCTGCAGGCCTACCCAAAGGTTGGGGCCTGAAGACAGATTGAAGAGGAGTTCTGACGCTCTTCTGGAGAAACTAGGGCAGTTCAAGATGGGATGAAATGGGGCAGGAGGAGGGCAGACAAGCTGGAGAGGAGGAGGACTGGAACCTAAAACTATCTGGGCCTTGAGTCTAGGGAGGGAGACAGCCCTTGGCAAAACATAGGGAGCACAACTGCTCTAAGGCTGTGCTCTCTAGGGGAAAACTTCACTGCAGCTGGGGTGGGTAGCATATTGCTCTCCTGCTACTGCTAAGTCACTTCAGTCGTGTCCGACTCTGTCCGACTCTGTGTGACCCCATAGACGGCAGCCCACCAGGCTCCCCCGTCTCTGGGATTCTCCAGGCAAGAACACTGGAGTGGGTTGCCATTTCCTTCTCCAATGCATGCAAGTGAAAAGCGAAAGGGGAGTCGCTCAGTCGTGTCCAACTCTTAGCAACCCCATGGACTGCAGCCTACCAGTTTCCTTCATTCATAGGATTTTCCAGGCAAGAGTACTGGAGTGGGGTGCCATTGCCTTCTCCGATTGCTCTCCTAGGACACTAGATATCATGGAAGTGAAGTGAAGTGAAAGTCGCTCAGTGGTGTCCAACTCTTTGCAACCCCATGGACTATACAGTCCTTGGAATTCTCTAGGCCAGAATACTAGAGTGGGTAGCCTTTCCCTTCTCCAGGGGATCTTTCCAACCTAGGGGTTGAACTCAGGTCTTCGGCATTGCAGGCAGATTCTTTACCAAGTGAGCCACAAGGAAAGCCCAAGAATACTAGAGTGGGTAGCGTATCTCTTCTTCCCAACCCAGGAATCTTCCAGCAGATCTTCCCGACCCAGAAATCAAACCAGGGTCTCCTGCATTGCAGGTGGATTCTTTACAAACTGAGCCATCAGGGAATCCCTAGATATCATGGAACTGCTTGCTAAAAGTTCAGAGCACTTTCCCACCCAGCCACCCATGTCCATCCCATTCTTCATGCCTTGTCAGCACTGGGCCTAGGAATTACAGGTTTCCTTTGGTGAATTTCGATCTTTCTTGGCTATAAACGACAGACCAAGGCTTCCCTGGTGGTTCGGATGGTAAAGAATCTGCCTGCAATGCAGGAGACCCGGGTTTGGTCCCTGGGTCTGGAAGATCCCCTGAAGGAAAGCATGGCAACCCACTCCCGTGTTCTTACATGGAGAATCCCATGGACAGCAGAGCCTGGCAGGCTACAGTCCACAGGACCTCAGAGTGGGACATGACTGAGTGACTAACAAGAACCCTAAGTGGAAGCACAAAAGAAAGTGGGAAAATTTTGACTTAAAAAAAATTTTTTTTCTCTGAAATCCACACTCCAGGCCCATGGTGGTAGGAGGCAGCCCCAGAGTTGGCTAGGGCCCCCTTTTATTAGGGGCTCTCTCTTGATATTTGGCTTCTTCCTTCTCCACCCCTGGCACATGGGGTGAATGGCAGGGCACACGAACGGGAACAGAACTCCCTCACAAGCCCCAGGATCCTGGGAGAGTAGAGAGCCGCCCCACGGCCTTCACAGGAGGAGACAGAGGGGGCGGAGAGGGGAGAGGATTGCTTATTTGTTTCCTGGAACACTGTGTTAAGAATCTCAGCAATTGCAGTTAGTGCCCGGTCGTTTGGCAAGCAGAGTAGCTTCTCATCGTTCCCAGCTGCACGGGATCTAATTCGAAAATACACCATCTTGCATTCAACACTTAAATGGAAAACAGCAGTCCCAGGAGGGAGGCAGGCGATCTACCTCTGTAAGCCCCTTTCGAAGGGATTTATGTTTCTAGGTCCGCTGACTGGCGTCGTCTCCGGAGAGGATTTCTTTGAGCGCCGACCCTCTCTCATCTCGGGTTCTAAAACCCACTCTGGCGGTTATAAACTGCAATTAAATGTGGGGAGAAATCGAGATTTGGTTGGGCCTTGGCCTGCCAGTATAAAATAGTAACTAAAATCTGTTAGAGCTCAGATTTTAAAAGGAAGATACTGCTTATTCTTCCCCCACTGGAAACCTAGTTAAAGGAAATTAAGGGCTCTCTTAAAGGTAACTAAGATTAGAGAGCTCGGTTTCCGTTTTCTGTGTTTCTGTGGGCCGAACGCCCAGGTCGGTCAGCGAGTTTCTTTCTGGGTGGAATGACGGATTCCTGTCGTCTGAATCCTAAAATGATAGCTTCTTTTGGTTCTGCAGCTGCGAACGACTGACGCCCAGTAGCCCTATCCTGGCCGGGGGTGTTGCTGGGAGTAGGGGGTTTGGAGGGAGAGAAGCAGGAGTGAATGGGAAAGGGGAAAGAGCCAAACCTCGGTAAAAAGTTGAGAGTCTGCGAGGAAGAAACGGCAGCTCCTCGAGGCTCTCTGCCCCTTTAAGTGCTTCACTGACTCAGCTAAGCTTCCCCCTCAGGTCGCGTTTTTTATGAATGAAAAACGTCCTTATATTCATTATATAAACAAGCCTGAGCTGATTGGTCAATGGTCCCCCACTGCATAAATTATGCAAAACAGATCCCTGTGGGGTAGGGAGGGACGCGCTGTTGACCAATGGGAATCGGAGTTGATGGGGCGGCTTGGCTGGATTTGCCCGCAGACAGGGTAAACAAGAAGCGATGGACAGCCGCTGGAGCGGCCTCGGGCCAATGGGAACGCGGCTGGGCTACAGCCGCGGGCCAATAGCAGAGGGCGGAGCGGCAGGCCGCTGGGGGCCGGGCCAGCGCTCCAGCCTGGTTGGCAGCTGCGGCTCAGAGTCCAGCCGCTGGTGCGCGGAGCGGTTCAGTGTTCTCGGAGCGGTTCGGCCCAGCCATTAGCCTAGGCTCCCAGGCCCGGTGCGCGCGTGCGTGAGCGCGCCTGCGCCCCGGGGCCGCTGCAAGGGGAGGAGAGCCGCCGCCTCAGGTGAGGGGGCGTCAAGTGGACAACGGGGGCTTCTGAGTGGGGTGTCCAGGAAGGGCCCAGCTGGCTAGAGTTCACTGGCTGATTCAGAATCCTCAAAGTCGGGGTGCACTTTTAAAATCGAGGTTGGGCCCCCCCTCCCTCGTAGAGCTCACCGCCCCCCCTCTCCTCCCGGGGCCCGGTCCGGTTCGGTTCCTGGGAGGCGTCGGACGGGGGCGGCTAACGGTTCCGGAGCGCGAGGAGAACGGTTTTCCGCACGTCGCGGGGGAGGCCGGCGGGAACGCGAGGTGCGGGGGCTCCCGGGTGGGGATGAAGGGTGCGGAGTTGCGGTCTTTACAGTCTCTGGAGATCTGAGAACCTCGAGGGGACTTGGAGGCTCGCGAGAAGAGGCACTCCGCCGATCTTTGCAGTGGGGAGGAGGCGGCAGAAAGCAGCTTAGGGAGAATGTTTGAGAGGTGATGCGCCCCCACCCCAGTACCAGGAGGGGTAAAGTGACATAGGGCATGTGCAGCGTGTGGCGTTGGGGGTCGGCCAGGAACTTATGCAGGCCTTGCAAGTTTCAGGTTGTGGAAAGCGGACACCCAATCCCCCCCATCCCACCCCCAGCAGACTGAGGGCGTCAGATTGCCGGCGATTCTGGAGAAATCGGGGAAAATAACCGCGGCCTGGGGATGGTGGAAAATAAAAAGATGGGTGCGGAGGGGGATGGAGAGACGTTGGAGCTTCGAGCTGGATTTGGGATCTGACCGAATTTGCAGAGGGGAGGGGACCTCTGGGGGGGAGCCGAACTCCTGATTGAGGAGGGGTGCCAAAGAGAGATGTTTGGAAGGGTTTTGGGGTGGGGGAAGGATTGGAGGCGGTTGGTAGCTCCCGGCGCCGCAGCTCGTTTTTATGAATGTGGGTGACTTTATGAATGAAGTGGGTTTCTTTCGTTGGCTCGCTGCTCCCTGCGGCTTTTTTTTTTTTTTTTTCCCTTTCCTTTTTTTGTGAATGAAGCATTGAGCTTTCTTCCTAAAACGCTGGGGTGAGGGGCCTGCGTCGGAGGCAGGGCTAGCGTTGGGAGTGGGGGCGGGGGCTCATCTGAAGGAGTTTTCATGAATGGAGAAGGCTGGGAATTGGGTGGAAGTGTGTCTTGTTTTGTGAATGGGGCCCAGTGCGAGGGATCCAGTTACAGCCTTTACCTGATGTGGCGGCTGCGGCTCGCTCTCTCATTCATAAAACCGGGCCCGCTGCGCGCCGCGGGGGAGGGGCCTCGGTCGCGCCGCTAAGCTGTGTTAAAGTTTTTCCTGGGGGTACCGGGAGGTGGGGGTTGGGGGCGGGACACAAAGGAAGTGGTCTAAACTCCTGGATGAATTCGAGCTTTCCCTTCAAGCTTAAAAAATATGTATACTTTGAACGCGATTTTTCTAGCCCTTGAACTTTGAGAGCTGCTTTAAAGAAATTTGTTACCTCTTCTTTTGGGTTTGCTTATAACAGCTTCTTTAATTTTTTAAAAACTATTTTTGCTCTTCATGGTGAAGTATTTCTGCGTCGTATTTCATTGTGAATCTCTGAAAATATCTACCCCCCCGATCTCCTACCCGTTGTCCACTTCTCCTATAGACGTTTACAGACTTTCTAAGGCCATGACTTATTTAAACTGACAAATTTTTGAAGGCTACAGAGAACTCGTTTTCTTGCCCTTCAACTCGGTGCTGATGCCCTCTCTGATTTTGTTTACGGGTTGGTGACATTTGGGAAGAAAACTTTCTGTTGAACTTTTTAGCGCTTGTTTGGAAGGCATGCAGGCAAGCTACCTGGAGTGTTTTTCTAGGAAGTTCCGAAGTGTGTAGTTTTGCTTCTCTCCCTCTGATTTTGAAAATATTTTATTACTTGGACTAAGGTGCCTAGGGGAGGCTGGCAGTGAAGGGTTTTCTTGTATACTAACACACAAAAATTTGATATGCTTCACACGGTATGAAAAACAAATTGGATGCCATTGCCCACTGAGAAAAGGTTCCCTATTTAAAATTTGTATACTAGTTTAAAAGATTTATCCTTAATTATTTTGAATTGCTTAGAGCTGGGGTGAGTGAAACTAATATTTCTCCCATTTTATTGACCTAACTGAATTTTTATTTGAAGAATGGTACCTTCCTGACATTGTTACTTGATACCTCCCAAATTAGAAACAGTTCCCTCCTGTCCATTTGGATCCCCAGCCTCTTTCCAAAACCCAATACCTGACAGTGCTGAAACAGTTTAATTTTCTAAATCATGTAAGAAAAATTGATTTCACTATAATAAACAAATTTTTCTTTCCATGAAACTTTTACTTTTAATGATTTTTAAAGATCTGTGGTAGAGATGCATTTAAAATATGTGTAATGGAATTTAGTTAACTTTATGCATTAGTTTTCCTAGCTATTTTATTCTTTTAAAAGTTGGAAATGTTATAGCTTTCTTTGTGAGTTGCCAAGGAGATATCTGTGACATTACCAATACTATACCTGTTTGGACAAAAGATTTAAGTTTTAATGAAGAGTTGTATCTGAAGATAAGTATATCTCTGGATCCTTATATTCTTGGAACTATATATAGTTTTTTACCACTGACCTACAAAATACTTTTAGAAGCACTATGTATGTCAGGTTCTTAATTGCAAATAATTTGGAATGCTTAAACCCAGTTTCTCTTACTTCCTGTCACTGTACTATCAAAAATTAAATTGTCTTTAAAAAAAAAAAAAAAAACCCTAACACTACAAACACCCTGGGGAATCTTACAGAAAAAATCTTGAAATCATCTTTTTAGATGAAAATAAGGTCCTTTTTTTTTTTGGTAGGAGACAGATGGTAGTAAACCTATAATCTTAATGATTAAATAAAAAAGATTAAAAGAATGACTAGGTGAATGGATTTGGCACTAAGTGTACCATGAATCCTTGATGCCCTTAATCAAGCCCAGGTTAGTCTATAAAGCTTACACCTTGAGTGGTGGTCTTTAAGTACCTCAGAGAAAGTGAGTGATTTCCCACAGAAAAGAACATTGCTAAAAGAACAAGCAATATAAAATCACTTCATTTCTTCCCCTCACCTGGGCTAAAATCTCCAATTCCTGTTACAGGAGGACCCCTTCCCCCCAGAAATTGCTCAATGCTGAAACCTTCCAAAGTGATACTAGAGACGTTGGAAGCACCATGGATGGGTTTTATGATCAACAAGTCCCTTTTATGGTCCCAGGGGTAAGTTTATGTGGCTTTTGGTTTGTTTTGTCTTCCTTCTTCGAACGTGAGTCTTATGGCACAGCCCCCTTTGGACCCCTTTACTACACTTACGTCTTAACTGTCTATTGGCCTCTTTCAGAAATCTCGGTCAGAGGAGAGTAGAGGGCGGCCTGTGATTGACAGAAAGAGGAAGTTTTTGGACACAGATCTGGCTCATGATTCTGAAGGTAGTGCAGCTCTCCCCTCTGTTGTGGCTTGTTCATATGGCTCCCTGTGAAAACTGCAGCACACAGCCAGCTTCTTCCCTCTTCCCCCTAGGAGAATTCTCCTCATTCTAGTGTCTTCTGTTTTCAATTCCAGAGTTGTTTCAGGATCTCAGTCAACTTCAAGAGGCTTGGTTAGCTGAAGGCAAGTTTCTTGGCTATTCTGTTTTCCACATAAAACATTTTACTGTGCTTTTTAATAAAACTTAAAGATCTAAAATAAAAATCTCTTTTCTAGCACAAGTTCCTGATGACGAACAATTTGTCCCAGATTTTCAGTCTGATAACTGTAAGTACCTTTCTGGTGGTGGCACATGTGTTCTGGGAGTGTTTGGTCTTCGATCATCCGTGTCTAGAATACTTTTCAGCTGTAGCCAGCCTCTTTGGACAGTGGTATGTGTTTGGTTTCTTTTAATAATTCAAAATTAACCCCCTCCCCAAACTCTGTTTCGTTCCTTACTGAAGTTATTTCTAAAGTGCTTTTATTTTATTACGGTAAGGTTTACCAAATATGATTTTATCTTAAAATTTTTGCCTAAAGAATTTTGCAAAACTTCAAGCTCAAAAAATCCTAATTCTTAAGTTAACTAAAGTTATATATAAGTTACTGGACCAAGCATCCATTAATCAGACATTCTCTTTCAGTGGTTTTTTGAGGTTTTTATAAATTAAGTCCTTGATAGAAATCATGAGCCTGACATTTTTTTTCTTTTAAAGGTGCAGAAAATAGTTAATGAAAGATTCCAGTTAATTGTGGCTTCACCCAACATGTTGTCAGTTTCTTTTCTAGCTCAAAGTTGACCAAAAAATGGTCACAGAGTGACCTGATTTACACTTATTTTTCATGTAGTTGTCAATATCATTCAGAGCAGAGTAAAAACCTTTACTTAAAATGGTCTTTAAGTGTTCATATCACCGAGATAACAAATGCCATGGAAGCTCGGAAGACGGCTCTAGGTTTCTGGCAAGGGCACGGTTAGCTTTGCACTGGTCTTTTGGGGGTGTCCTCAACAGGTCTGGGAGCTTTTATGGTCCAGGCAGAGCTATCAAGGACAAAGCTGGCTGATGAAATTTGAGCAGCACAGGGCAGCTCTAGAGAGCATTAGTCACTGGCGAATGAGCAGGTTTAGAAGAGAGGCCTGGAGAAAATGCTGCCTCTTGAGAGTTGCATCATAGAAAAATTTGTGTCTTAGTCATAGTTTATAATAGCAAGCACCTGAGCCAGGCAAGGATTTGATTTCTCATTTTGCACCAACACATTTTCCCCAGCTTTGTCTTATCTTGTGTGTGTGTGTGTAAAAATGCCATTGGGAGAAAGGATATCTTTGGATCTAAGTAAAAGCTACATATTCTAAGTCAATACATGAAAGGCCAGAGGTACTAGCTAAACATTCTTTAATGATAGGCCTCATATTCATGGGGAGATGCTAGGAAATGTGAAAAGGGAACAAACTGTAACTCACAGATGCAGGGTTACCTTAGCTTTGTCACAGCTTGGTGTGGATGTTTTCTATAGGAAAGTAAATGCATGTTAATTATTGCCCTCTGATTGCTTTCAAATGATTGGGAAACTTGCCACTGAAGGGCTAAAGAAAGATAACCTAAAGAGAGAGAGAGAGAGAGAGAGAGAGAGAGAGAGAGAGAGTGTGTGTGTGTGTGTGTGTGTGTGTGTGTGTGTGTGCAAGATAAAAGACAGGATTGTAATCCTACTTTGTTCTGTGTTGACAGTTTGGCCCAGCCTTTCCAGTTCTTGCTCAGAGCAGCATAAACTGCAGTCTGTTTGGGAGGCTTTCTTGGCAGAGGTTCTTTGAAATGCTTTTATGACACTTTTGTTTGTTTCTCTATAACCCAAAAGAGTTAGAAGGGAGGTGAGATGACTGCATTCAAATAGATTTCATGTGCTGAAGCAGAGGTAGGTTCCTTAGAGAAAGATGTCAGCAGACAGGATATTTGGATAGATATTTATCTGCAGGAAGAGGCTTCAGTAAAGGAATCAATAAATGTGTTCTGGCTCCTTAGAAATAATTCCTGCTCGGCAAATAGAATGTGCTAAGTTCTTTAAAGTGCCATACCTAAAATGGAGCTGCTTTGGGAGATGTTTCTGCTTACCAAGTGTGATGTGTTTTCTTTGTTTGCTTTTTGCTTTAACTTCTTAAGGTTGGGGTTTTCTGTCTTTAAGGATAAAGCAGATGTTTGAGTAGCTTCAGAGTATCTTTGAGAATTTTCCCCCCTTCTCTGACTCCCCTTTCTAGAGATGGAGCCAAAAGAAGGATAGATTCAGACAGAGGTTAGGCAGGAACACAGATGTGGGGAGGTGTATTCTTGGACTATGTCTCCTTGCTGATATATGTGTAACTTTTCACTGCAGTTGAGACAGGCAGTATAGACTCACAGGAGCTGGCAGAGCCCAGGGCTGGGCAGACCCTTTCTCTGTGAGTGCATTTCACAATCTCCTATTGAGGATCAGCTTCCACTCCAGCCCCCTTCTGGAAGAGCCCTGACTGTTCCAGGGAAGTAGGAGAAGCTCATGCACATTTAATAATATCTTTCGAACTGGTTTAAATCACTGGATCAATGAACTGGAAACCAAACTTGCACTTGCCTGGTAAAGCAAATCCCTCCCCTAGGGTGGCTGAAACATTTGTAACAAATACTCTTACCTGACCTGCCATGAGCAGTAGTCTACCTTTCCTGTAACTGTTGACTTGACTAGTTTTCCATGTTGTATGTGAGAGTTTTGGTATGTATGGGAGAGAAAAAGAAATACCAAGTAATGTGGGTAACTTATTTTAGAAGGTCAGGTTTGAAGATGATGGCTTACTTTTTTCGGTAAATGCTATCAGCTCAGCTTCTAAAGAGATTTTTTTATATTTTCCAGATTTGGGTTCCTACCCATAGGCATCCATTCATAATTTTTTTTTTTTAATAAATGAAACACTGTTCTTAAGAGTTAACAGAGAGGTGAGACATTTCTTAAATCTTATAGAAATGCCCAGCCTACTTCTAGTTGTATAGATTTCCCCTTACTTCACAAATACAGAAGTTAGTCAAGTATCCCCCCTAGAATCTCTTAAAGGTCACGTTCAAGGGAATAAAAAGTGCCCTTTGCCACCGATTGTTCCTTGATCCTGATAAATAACCCTGAAGATCCCAGATTGTTTGAGCTACGAGTCCCTTTTAGAGATGGTCTTGCCTAACCCTTTCATTTTATTAAGGGGATAATATAAGGTCCAGACAGCTGGAGATACACCAGTGATTAGGGGCAAATGGGAGGGGTTAAGTGAAATGAGGGAGGAAAAGTATATAAAATCCTATTCTTAAAGAAACTCTCACAAAGCTGCAGAGCCAAGGGCACTGTCACACTCAGAGGCTCCCTCACGATTTCAGATGCCTGGAACTGGCCCTCAGGAAAGCCTGGTTGAGAGGGGGCTGCCCAGTCTAACCCATAGTTCTCTTCATTCTACAGTCCCAAGAAACTTATTCAGTACCTTGGTGCTTTGAGTTTTGTGCATAGGATTTGGAAGAAAGAGAAATGATAAAACAGAAAAATCAGAAAACTGGCATGTTTTCCAAAAAACGTTTGTTTGTGTACACACTATGTATCCTGTGTGTTATAAATGTATTTAGCTACGTGTGCAATAACACACAGCTACCAAGCCACGGAATATGGGCCAGTAAATAAGTGTGTACTGCATTTTACAGAATCAGCTGCAAATCGAAACCGAGGATAACAATCACAGTGCTTAGTGTTGGGTTAGAGGTGGGAGTTGATAACTCAGTTTTCCGAACTGATTGTTTGGGCATCTGAGGTTATTACTCTCTTTTCTCAGTCTGATTCTTTGGGACCCATGGACTGTAGCCCACCAGTCTCCTCTGTCCATAGGATTTCCCAGGCAAAAATACTGAAGTGGGTTGCCATTTCCTCCTCCAGGGAGTCTTCCTGACCCAGGGATTGAACCCGTGTCTCCTGCATTGCAGGTGGATTCTTTACCGCTGAGCCCTCAGGGAAACCTAGGGTATTACTAGGTTCTATCATATATACATAGCATTTTTAAATGCAGATTTAAGTTTTGATTTTTTAAAAATTTCACTCATTCACTGTGATATTGTGACTGTTATACCTGTCAGCATTTTGGAGAACTAAATTATTTTACATTGAGGAGAAGACACGGTAAAATTTTATTTTAAAACATGATCTCTAAACAAATATAGTTTAAAGAATGGTTTTAAAATCCAAATGGCCGTGTTTTCCCCTTGAAGTGTTCTTTTTAGATCTGTGCTTCAAAAAGAATGGACTGACTGGAGGAAGTAAGGGTAATTTCCTAAGACTGGCTAATTAACTGATAAAATCAACTTTTCATAAAGACATTTGCAATAGATGGCTGGGAAATAGGATTAACTGTTATGGCAGCCCTTGAACCTAAAGTATATTGATCTTAATCCCATTTCAATATGAGATTATTCATCTGGATTTTTTTTTTTTTTAACTGCTCAGGAGGTTGATATGGTGGGGGGAGGAGTGACTTCCTCTGGGAGAGGGCAGTCATTTTGGCCCCAGACATACTGTGGCAAACTCTCCGTTTACTTGCTTTCTGTTCTTGGGCCATTTCTATAAGAAAGGAGCATCCTAAAGTCTTTCTTAACACAAGGTGAAAAAGACAACAGTAGGCACTTTAAAAATAAGAGGCTTGAGGGAGTTGAGGCTCTTATTTAATCCTTTTCCAGAGCCTATAGCTCTGAAGGTAGAGAGGAGAAACCAGAGCTAAAGCAGGAGCAGGAAAGCTAGAGGTTATTTGACTCCCATTTTTACAGACCTTTCAATGTCTTTGTTAGCTAGCCCACTCCCTACCTTACCACTGAGAAAGGGCTAAATGATTTGAAATCCTATCCTTGATAGCATCCAAAATCCTTATAATGCAGGACTCTTAAGAACCAAAGCCCTAGCATTCCCATTTATTGAACAGAGCCATGTGTTTACACAAAATCTGTTTTCATCTAACTTTAATTCAGTTAGGCTTATTAAAAACAACAGACTTTTTCTCTTCCTCTTCTATGTCTCTCTGCTCTCAATCCTCTAATAAAACCCAGTAACCCTTCCAGTATTGCATGTTTGGTACAAAAGACTTGGGATAGAAAATTACACCTGTGTCTGCTGGGCAGATCACTTTTGTAGATTCCAGAGGTAACAAAATCCCGGCATCACGAAATTACAGTCTTTCCCCTGTGTTTCAGCATTCTTCTGCCTTAAGATTAAGATGTGTGTAGTCTGATAAAGCTGAGAATTTCTATTATCTGCCATTTCTCCCATCTAGTATCACTGTTTTAACTTCAGTCCTAGAAAAAACATTACCAGTGGTAGGGTGGGGTAGGGTCGGGTGTGTAATCCTCTACCCAGAGACTGTTCCTCCACATGTTTCTGGGGTTTTAATTGTGATAAAGCTCATCTGGGCTCAGAGGCTGACAGTCCCCCCTCGGGCACATGGCTGCCCTTGAGGCAGCCTGGGCCCCATCTGTGCCCTGGCACATAGCGCTTCTCTACTTGCAGTCCAAGGAGCTCGGAGTATTGTCATGTTGCAGCTCCCAGCTCTTGGACAAGCGCCAGGCATGCTGATGCCAGTACCGGATTAGGTTTCTTTTTTAAAAATTCATTTTGTGAACTCATCAAGCTCATTTGACAGAGGCTTTGGTCGTCAGTTTTTATCATTGTCCCATTCCTGTAAAAGACTCAGCTTAAAGGAGACACAGAGACACTAGGCTCCCAGTGTGTCTGGGTGGGTGCGCAAATGAGTGTGCAGGTGTGTAACCAAAGGTTAAGTCCACCTTTGAGTTTGGCAGGTAAATGACAGTGGACAAGCAACTCAGAAACTCAGATGTTACAGTTGAGAAGAGTCCCTTCATAAAGGGGCCCTGCCTAGCAAAGAGGCACCCCTGCCTAACAGGAGGAGGCATCTAGACGAAAGCTGCAGCTGAGGGTGAAGATTCCAGGGAGCAGGATAAGATCTAGCCAGGAGTTTCAGGCTGTTCTGCAGAGCAGCCAAGGCACTGAATGGAGAGTCTGGTTAGTTAGATTCAGAGAAATGCTTCCAGCGGTCAACCATCTGAATTCACTGGCTTGTGGCAGTGGGGACAGGCAGTAAGAAGTGGTCCACATAAGACATTTGAAAATAGTCCAGTATGTTTTGAAAAAGAGGGAAAACCCACGTGCTAACATTTATCCCCTGGATCTGGTTTTCCTGAAGCAGCATATTCTTCCCTTGAAACGAAGTCTACACTAGACTGGCTTCATAACATCTCCCTTAGGGTGATTATTGAAGGTTTGAAAAGAATAGAAACCCAACCAGTTTTTAGCCTTGTACTTTGTGTTGCCCTTGGAGTAGGTTTCACCCACAGACTATAGATCTCTTCTCTTTTGATGTCTCATGAGCATTCAGGGGGAGTATTATAAACCTTTCAGGCCGGATGCAAATCCAGGAAAAGGAACTGTGAACCTGTTCATAATAGGTAGCTTGACCCCTCCGCCCTTTGCAGCCAGACTCCTGTAGTGTCTCCAGAGACCCACTCCCTTGGGGAGGAAACCAGGTGGCTCCCAATAACTGTTATTGGAATGGAAAAGCAAGGAGTCTGGAAAGGCTGGCGTCCATAGAGAGCTGTCCTCTAATGCAAACCAGCTCACCCCTGGGGGCAGGAGAAATACCTCCGAAGTCTGTTTCAGCTGGTAGCTACAATCAGTTTCTGAAGTGGGCAGCGCAAGATAGATTCCTTTTGCCAGAGGGCACTTGCCGACCTCACTTAGAGCAGACTTGCACACCCTTGCGGATTTCAGCCAGGGTCTCGGCCATCTGAGTCTTAGGGAGAGTGTGGAGCAGGCAGGCGCCTGCAGTGTCTGAATTTCTTACATAAACACTGCGCGCTGGGCGAGCAAGCGTCCCTGCAGCGACAGCTGGGCTCTGCTCCGTCTGCCCCAGCGAGCTGAGCTGCTGAGTTCCCCATCCCCCTTGCCTGAATGGAGCATTCCAAATTGGTTGTGAATGGAGGGCGGGGCTCCCTTGCAGACTTTTTCAATGAATAACCAGACCCCATTGTGCAGCCTGTGGAAAAACAACCAACTCAAACAACACTGGGACTGTTAGAAATGTGCTTGTGATTGGCAGTTTGGAGAACCTCCAAAATTAGTTCCCTTTGGCTTCCCTGCTGCTCCCTGTTCTCCAAGCCTGGGCTTAATAGGGTTTGAGTTTTCTTTTAAGTGCTGATTTTTAACCCTCCAACTACCAGGCTGGTGGCCTGGGCTTAGGCCGAAGGGCTGCTACCGACCCTCCGATCTGCCCCCACCCCTTTGTCTCTCATTTTGGACTGAAGCTGCCTAGAGGGAGTGATAATAGGAGAGAGTGGTTTAGCTTCCCTGGAGAGAGAGGTGTTGAGACTTGATCTGAGGATATTACCCTTTTATCTCTCGGTTCCCTTGGGGCTGTGGCTTTATCTCTCCACTGAAGATTCCTGCCTCTTCTCCAGTCTTTATTCCAGTCCTGAAGAACTGGTGGGGTGTCTGCCTGCCACAGCACTCACATACACCTTTTAACATGGGAGGACCCAGCTATACTTCTCTCCATTTAGTTTCCCACTGTGGCCAGAAACATATCATTTTAAAGTGACCCTTCCCAGACTGCTCCTCAGTAAACTCTCCCACTGGGCACTCAAATGCCTTACTTCATCAAATGAACATCTCAGGAAGTGTTGGAATGAACCCAGCCTCTGAAGAACCCCCAAATCAGAGTGGCCTCCTCACTCCAAAACTAGGCCAGCTTCTAGGGGTACACTTGCCTCAGTATTGCCCACCCTAAACATCTCCCAGGCTCTTGGCTAACAGCTCAGAGACAACCCCCAGCCCCAAAAAGACTGTGTGGGCTAGACCATGGCTGTCTTGATAAGCATAAAGGACAGTCCATTAAAAACCAAAACAAAACTTGATAGTAATGATCTGGTGCCATTTTCTCAGGGTTTTCAACTAAGATCTCTTAGTTCCTGCTCTTCATCCTCACAACCTAACGAGGCTATTTGCATTTGTGTTTTGCTGTAAGGATTTTTTTTCTGAAATATTTCCCTTGCTATAAATTGGTTTTCCAAGGATGTCTTCCTTTCCCTATGAAAAAAAAAGAACAGGCCTGGGCAGATTGTCCTTTTGTGAGAGTTTGAAACCTCTCAGGAGGTAACCCTAGATATCTGCTGTGTAAGAGGATGCTGATGTTTGTGCTGCTTCTCCAGAGGGGCTGAGGAGGACTTAGCTTACATAAACACTTTTCAGCCGAGTGCCTGGAAATGCTTTGTAATTGCCTGAAAGGGCACTTAATGAGGGTCTTTTATACTTTTCCCATAGAAAAGGTAGAAGAATAGAAGGAGAGGGGGGATGTCTCCTCTACTCAGCTGCCCACAGTAAAGACCACATCCTGGAAGGCCTACCCCCACGTTTCCTAATCTGAATTTTAGTAGAGAATAACTCACTGGTGATCATGTCACTGTGCTGGGGGTACCCTCAGATCAGAACATTTCTGCTCCTCCCCAGCTTTCTTTTCTTTCCTTCCCCACCAGCCTTGAAATCTTTATTTCTTGGGGAATAAGGAGATAGCAGCATAGGGCTTTAATGTAGTCTGTATTTTGACAAATTAAATATAGTCCCTGCTTCTCAATTTCCATTCCTGTTGAAGCAAGAAGCAACCAGTTTCTCTTAGGCTCTCAGTGTCCAAAAGCAGAGAACCCCTGTCTTTTGTTTCTTCACCTCTGCCTGAGCCACAGCATCCTTCTCTTTGCACACCACCACTCCGTTCTGTTCCCTCCCTACCCTGTTGTTCAGCAGGCCCCAACACCAGATTCCAGCCTGCAGGGAGGTAAGTCTGTAACATTAGTTCTAAGAGTCCTTGGGGTGACCTTAGGGGTGAATAGAAAAAAAATGAGCTAGGGCCATTTTTCATTTTCTGATTCTTCTTTTAAAATGCAAACTCTACCCAAGTCTTCCCAGGCTGCCTCTAGATTTTGTGCAGCTAACGCTGTACCCCAGTAAGACTATGCGAGGGGTCAAGTCACAGTGTAGGCGCTCTTCACACACTTGACACGTTCTTTAGGATCAGCAAAGCTGTAGATAGAGGGGAATGATTCCCTCGGAGGGGAAGCCACTTTCCTTAGGGTTTGAGTTTCCTCCTGTTACATTTTTAAGATGAATTTTAAACTTGAAGGTAAATTTTCCACAGTGATTAAATCCCACTTCAAGTATTGTTGCTGCTTTAATGCCAGTTTGGATGAGAATCAAATGAATTGGGAATAAATTATAGAAGTGCTGTTAAAGAAGGCTTGTTTTGCATTTTTTCTCTATTCAGGAGGATTGCCCTGTTTCCCCCTTTCCTGACGGTGTGTTCTGTCATGAGCAGCCCCTCATGGGAGAGTCTGCTGTGGCTGATGGAAAGCCTACAGTGGGGGAGGCCAGCCCTTCGCCTCCAACAGAGCTGGGAGAACAGGGCTCTCTAGGCCTCTCTCTTGATAGTGAAAGATAAAGAAGTTGTCTATCATATTGGTTTCTCCACAGCCCAGAGTGTAGGGATGTGACTCTGATGCAATTAGAATACACGTACTGTGCAACATTCTCTGATGGCAGAGCCCCGAGTCTACTAATATGCAAAAGCCCTACTTCAGTCAGAGTTGGGCCTCTTCTTTTCTAAGCTCCTTTTTCTCCCTTTTCATTTCTAACTCTTCAAGGCCTCTGGGTTTCCATTTTCGGAATTCTAAAATAACAGCCCTAAATTGTTAGGATAAATGAGTCGCTGGAAGAAAAGAAACTACACAAATCCAAGCTGTTTCAAGAATAATGCTGAAGTGTGGCAAGAGTGTGAACTTGAAGGAAGTCAATCTGAAACTAGTTCATCTAGGTCAAAAAAATCAACCTGTCTACTATTATTGGCATTAGATTATCTTCCCTGTTTGAGAACACCCGTTTTCTGTTTAGAAATGACTATTTGAAAGATGCAGTTTTGAGCTGAGGACATGTAACTGTTCAGTAATAGGTCCTCTTTCTGACCTGCAGTTCCCTTCTGTGAGTCAGCACATTCCTGACTTAGTACATTCATCCAAGGTGGGTTCCTCTTACTAACATGACCACTTCTTTTGGGAGGAGAAAAAAGTATTAGTCTTTTTCCGTCTATTTTAGCCAGACTTAGAATAGAAACCCTTAAAAAAAAAAATCACCTGTCATTACTGTTAGTACTAGTAGAGGTGAAGAAAGGATAAGGCCAATATCCTAAATTCCAGTTAGAAACTGGTCCTCCTAGTCAATAACCAAGGACATGAGCAGTAACCTCTTTACCCTGGCAAACTCGCCCCTGGCCCACAGGTCCCCCTTGAGGATTCCTTGGCCATTGAGGCTTCCCTGTGCTTAGCCCATCACTTTGACCTCTTCCCAGCCTCTCCCAGCATTTTCAGCCCCTTTGCAGAAGAGGTAAATAGACGGCCTTGAGGCCCCCGTCTCTCCTAGCCAAAGCTATGCCCCCTGCCCACCCTTAAGGACTTGGGCTTCTTCCTTGACTTGGGTCATGATTTTTCCTCTCTGGAGGGGGGAATAAAGAGGTAGGGGGAACCTGGAGCACCCCCTGGAGACTAGAGGACCCTACACACATTTTGAGTGGTCAGCCTGGGTGGTGCAGTTCTACCTTTTGGGTTGCAAGTGTACATTAATACCTGCCAAACTGCCTTCCATGGGCGAAATTTAGTTTTTCATCTTTGCCCAATGGTATTTCAGCCAGCGGCTGCTGTTGCTGGAAGAGACAGTGGAAGAGGAAGGAAACTTGGTGGGATGATGTAATTAGTCATCGAGCTGGGCCTAACAGAAGCAAACCTCCAAATCACCCACCTCTCCTCCCCATTGTATGAATTTACTAGAAAACATAAACGTGCGTGCATGCTAAGCCGCTTCAGTCGTGTCTGACTCTTTGCAACTCCTTGAACTGTAGCCCACCAGACTCCTCTGTTCATGGGATTCTCCAGGCAAGAATACTGGAGTGGGTTGCCATGCCCTCCNGAAAACATAAACGTGCGTGCATGCTAAGCCGCTTCAGTCGTGTCTGACTCTTTGCAACTCCTTGAACTGTAGCCCACCAGACTCCTCTGTTCATGGGATTCTCCAGGCAAGAATACTGGAGTGGGTTGCCATGCCCTCCTCCGGGGAATCTTCCAGACCCAACCCATGTCTCTTAAGTCTCCTGCATTGGCAGGTGAGTTCTTTACCACTAGCGCCACCTGGGAAGCCTCTAGAAAATATAAACATTCTAGTTCAAATAAGATCCCAACCTAATAAAAATGCCCCCAATAAAGCCCTTTCCTATAAAGTATAACCCCCTTGTTCAGTCAGTTCCTCTTTTCCACAGAGAAATTAAAATCCCTTTATAAGTAAAACTGCCACTTATCTTTTCCTGCTTTTACCCTAGCCGCAGGGCTTTGTTTGGAGGTCTAACAGAAGCTACAACCTGGGGGCCCCTGAAGCTGGAGCTTTGGTATCTTCAGAGCTGGAGTTCGAACTCCAATATATTAATATCTAATATCTCCAAGATATTAATATCTTGTATCATATATTTCACATTCCAGGGAACAGTAAGAGCACAAAATACCGTAACACCAGTCCCGCCCAAACACAATTTAGCGGCACGTTACTTTCCAGAGCCAGTATGAGCATCGCAGCTTCTTGTCATTGAAACACCAACCCATGTGAAGCCTTTCCCCGAGAGGCAGCAGCGTTTGGCAAGCCCAGTACTTGTCTAGGACACAACCTAGACCCGTATCACTCTCATCAGCTTGAATCCATAGCAGAGATTTAGGGTCATCCCTAGTAAACAAAATGGAAGAGAGACTTACAGAGCATGGTTTTAACTTCGTGGTATCAATTCTGTTGTCTAATTTAAAACCCAGGTGGGAGACATTCTATCAATAACCCTTAATTCCTGTCTGCCAGGAGAAATTCCACCGCCTTTGCAGGTGACCTCTCAGGAGTTTCACATACCGCTCTCTACTGATGCTATTTATACCTTTTCAAAGTTGGGCCATTTTTTTCTTTTTGAGCTCCTTTTCCTCCCTTTCATTTCTAAACTTGTATTCAAGACCTCTAGGTTTCCATTTTCAGAATTCTGAAGTAATCTCATGTCCCTGCTAACCCTGTTTTTCTGCCCATCCCATTTGTGAACTGATAGGGGTCTCTCTGGAGACAGTCTCCATACCTTTGTTAAACACTTTTTATTTTATATTGGAGCATAATTGACTAACAATGTATTGTTAGTTTCAGGCATACAGCAGAGGGATTCCGTTCTACATACACATATATCTATTCTTTTAAAAATGATTTTCCTGTTTATTACAGAATACTGAGTTCCCTGTGTTATATGGTAGGTTCTTGCTGGTTATCTACATTAAATATAGTGGTATATACACATCCGATCCTCGGTTTCCCCAGTGGCTTAGCAGGTAAAGAATCCACCTGCAATGCAGGAGACATAGGAGACTCAGGTTTGTTCCCTGGGTTGGGAAGATTTCCCTGGAGGTGGAAATGGCAAGCCACTTCAGTATTCTTGCCTGGAGAAACCCGTGGACAGAGGAGCCTGGCAGCTACAGTCCCATGGGGTCGCAAAGAGTCAGACACAACTGAGCGACTACTCATGCGTGCACACACACGTGCATTAATCCCAAATTCCCAATGCATACCATCTTTCAAGTAAGTGCCTATCATTTTTTATATAAACTCACCAACAAAGTATTCCTGGACTTACATTCCCCCAAAGATTCCTGCCCTAGAATTTCCAAGTATTGATACGTGGTATAACCTCATTTATGAGTAAGAGGAGTGTCTTCTTTCCTCACCTCTTTTCCACTGTAGCAAGACCTAGCTCTACTTCTACAGGTTCTTATTTCGCTCTGGTGTTCCCTAGCCATCTTCATGCAGAGTTGTCAAGATTCAAATCTTGCTCTTGGGTTGTTCCTGTTCCAATTCTGTGTAATTCTAACCATATTTGTTGGGATCTGATAGCCTTTTCCCGTAGTCCATACCACGATGATAAGTTCAAAGACGTTTTTCTCAAGCTGACCATATTACCCTAAATTTCTAGCTCTAAATCATGAAAAGTAGAGTGGGTTTTTTTTTTGTCCATGCCCCAATTCCCGAAGCCTGTCTTATGCTGACTGTAGGTTTTTCCCGCAGCATGGAAGAAATCTGATTCCTGGCACCAGATGTTCTAGGAACTAGCTTTATCAGTTTCTAATTTGGCTCTTGTGTTATTTATTGTACAGAAGATGGTATTGGCCATATAGGGAGGACTTCCATAGTTGTTAATTGATGAATTCTGCTACTTCAGGGTTGATTCTTTACCCTAGGGTCCTGAGATATACCACCAGGGTAATTAATATACAGTCCTTTGGTCCTCACTGAAAAACAAGGAAGTAATAAACTGGAATAATCAACACCATAATTCCTACCACCATGATTAATCTCTAGTCTAAAACCCTGAATATTATTGCTACTTACCATAAACCTTGTAGTTCTATTTGATTTCTTAAACTATGTAAATTTATTATTATGAAGGAAAACAGATTCCTTAAAATCTTGAATACCATTGCTGTGACAATCATGAAGAGATCTTTTCCTATACCTACTGATACTACATTCTATCCCAGAACAGAAACCTTGCTTTCTCCATGCAGGACTTTGCCCAGGACAAATAGAGCTATTCTTGCTGTTTGAGATTCAGAATGAACCTGCCTGGAAACCTCAGCCCCTAGATGTGGTCTGCTCACCCAGATATTGGCTGCACCAGACATTTGTCATATTTCCCATGAGTTCTATGGAGAGCCTTGTTTCCAGCCCAGAGTCCTGCTGCCATTCTTGATTCCCAAGACAAATGCACAGAGGATTCTCCAAGCCAACAGACTTAACACAATTTAGGTCTTAAAGCTCCACTCTTTTCTGATCCCTTATCCTAATAAGCTAGGTTGGGCCAGTTGTAGCCCCCAGAAACTCTTGTGCCTTTCTCCCCACCCGCAAGTGCTCAGGGCCCCAAAAGACCAGGTCATCCGTTCCAACCTCCTCTCTGGGCCCTGGCTGTGCTTAACCTCTCTGGGCAGAAGGAGCCGAACCAGCTGCTTAGAGGGAAGCATGAAGGAGAGCATTGGGGAAGAGAACTTTCATTCCTTCTGTCCCCAGCACAGGTTGCTGATGGCTGCAGGGTGCCCTCCTGAGGACTCGGGGGAGGAAAGCTGAGTTGTCCTGTCTTCTGGTTGTGTTCTAAACCTGTTATGCACATACATTCTCAAGGAGTGGACATTCTCCATTTTATTTTTTCCAAAAATGCTTTGCGATCTTGAGTTGAGCTTCTGTTTTAGTTCCTGTTGAATGTGTTATTAATGTGTATACGGAACTACTGGTCGATTTTACTTTTGTTACTATTTTGTACTTGTGTAATTGCGGCCTTTTTACCCAGCAGCTGTAGAGGTGGCATGGACCGTCGTCATGGTGATAACAGTGGCAGTTTATTTTTCCCTCTCGGGTGTTCCCTTCTCCTTTCTAAGTGGGCCAGGGCCAAAAAAATATTTGAGAACCACTGGCTTAGATGTTAGAGTGTGACAACATTTGTCCTTGTGTAATTTTAGATTCCTGGGGCTGTATTATCCAAACATGGTAAAAGGTACAGATAAACAGGACAGTCTTCTTCAGATTTGGTAATAGGCCAGGGGTGACTTCCTTCATGTGTAAGGGCATGGTTTTGAAGTTGTTAGCACGTCTGCTGACCTCTGTATTCAACCATAAGATAGGTTTTTTTCCTCCAAGTATCTCAGAGGAGATGATATAATAGCCATTTTATTGATTTTTTTTTTCAAGACATATTGCTACATTTACTTCATTTCTCTATATATTCTTTCCAAGTTATTGGAAAGTTGCGAGCTTTATCACATTTCGCCCCCAGATACTTCAGTGTGTATCTCAAAAGACTGAGGACATTCTTCTACATAGTCTAAGAAAATTAACTTCTATTCAGTAATACTCAGAATTCCCCAGCTGTCTTTTATAACTGATATCAATATTGTTTTTGATCTAGGATTTAAGAATCGTACATCAAGCTTATTGTTAAATCTCTTATCTCAGACAAGAATCCGCCCACCCCTCCTTCCCCAGTAACACTGACTTTTTTTTTTTTTTTGAAGAGTCCTGGCCAGCTGTTTTGTAGTTGACTTTTTAGGGTACATATTTAAAGGATAGGTAGAAACACAAACATACAGAAATGTGACCTTAGGCGTGGAAATTCCCTATGTTGTGGGTTTTCTCATCTCATATCCATGTTATTTTGTTGACCTTAAAACACTGGTGAAAGAACAGAGTGACTCAAATGGAGAGGTTTGTGTATGTTTGAAGAGAAGGCTTTTGAGGGACTTACAGTTTTTAGCACAGCTTGCTAAACAGTTGATTTTTTACTATTTATGGATGATTTTTGCTACATTCAGTTTTTTAATTTATGCTTACAAACGTTGGCGCTGTCCGATATCAGAGAAAATGGCAGTCCCCTGTATCTCCACCAACTCTACTTTTAGAACTTGTGCCCCTAAATTTGATAACATTTCAAATTTTTATTTTTAGAAACTGTTGCCAGGCAGAAACAGTGCTAACCATCCATTCAAACGGGTTTGAGCATGTCTCTTATTTGGTTTAGAAATCCAAAAGGCATCCAGATATTTTTCCAGATATTCTTTAAGTGCCAGAACCTGTCCACTTAATCTCCCTTGAACCTCTTTTGGTTCCCAGAACAGGGAATTATAGCCTGTCCTTGTCATTTGCTATAGCGATTACAAGAAATACCAAGATTAGGAATATGTTTTATGTTTGAAATGGTTTCTAATCTACTCAAAGTAGTAGTAAACTAAAATAAAGATTTATTTCCAACTTCCAGTAATATGGTAGAACTTAAATAAACCTCAGCCTGTCTATCCTTTTCTTACTAACTGGCTGACTATGCTTTGTCTCAGAGTTTGTCCGAGTAAGCCCAGCACTAAGAAAGTCAGCAGTATGTTGGAAGGTAGGTCTTTTTGGGGTTTCTTCGTGTGCAGAACTCAAGGGACACCACATCTAGTGACTTAAAGCCCCCTCTGGTCTTTGCCAGTGGGCACCCTGACAAGTTAGGAGTAATCAGGGGAGTGGAGACCACACGTGCTCTATTTTGCCAACATTATTTTTTAATTGACATGTCCGTCTGTCGTCTTTCCTGGTATTCTACTCGCCGCCACAACCAAAGAGCAGAACAGGCAGGGGTCTCGGGCTCCCCCTGCCACCATTCGTGGAACTACACAGTAAGTATCCCTTCCTCCGGAGGAAAAGGAGGTGAGGTGGTAGTGGTCTGAGAAAGGAACAGTGACCCAGTGTTGGTGGCAGAGAGAGCAGTAAGCTGAGGGATGACGCGTCTTTGTAGGATTATGGCTCTGGGAATCCTGAAAAGTCTCTCAACCATGGTCCTGTACATCTGCACCACATTTGTTTACAAGTGCTATGAGAGGCTCTGGAGACATGGGTTGGCACTGGGACATAGCCTCAAGGATGTGCCACGTGGAGGCAGATGTTAGTGTTCTGGTCAACTTGCATCATGAGACACAACCTTCCATGTACAGTAAGATCATGGCTGTCAGGCCTAACCAAATAAGGTCTGCCCTGAGGTCAGGCCTGCTCGCTGATTTGGGACAGATGAGTCTGCCCTAGAGGAAGGTAATGAAAATGAAACTGAAGAAGGTGGAGAGGAAAACCCCAAAACAAAACCTTAGCAGCAACACCTAAGAGAAGCACGCAGAGCCTCTGTATGAAGCCAAAGACGCAGGCCTGGCTTAGTCTCTCCCCGGTCAGACCACACTGTAACTGATTGGCAGTTTCCTTAACACTCAGTGTCTATTACATAAATGCTGTATTACATAAATGTATGTATTCACAACAAAGGCTGTGGCGAATTGAAACTTTGACGATCATGAGGCACCAAAGGAAAGGGTTGTTAGACAAGGTGGGTTTTGTCTTTCTGAAAAAATTCCTTTTGACTCCAACTGTCGTTTATCGTAACATTCAACAAAAGTGTTTTCCTTTGTTTTGCTCCTCTGCGCTGAAATAGTGAAGTTCACTGCCAGCACTGGCATCGTAGCTGCCTTGGACAGAATCCACAGGCCTGTACTTGTGGGCAGGAAACAGATTTTGTCAGACAGAATTATTATTTCTCTTGAATGGGTTAGTTTGTCTACTTTTTTCTATTTTGAAACAATTGGGTTATTTCTTGAAAGGCTGCTTCTGCACCATCACAGAAGAAAGATCTTCTAAAGCTTGAAGAAATCTTAATGTTAACTCATTGGTGCTGTCTGACCAGGACAGGAGCTGCCTTTTTTGGGGGCCGGGCCCCAAGGCATGTAGGATCCTAGGTCCGCAACTAGGGATCAAATGTAGCATGGAGTCCTGACCACTGGGCCACCAGGGAAGTCCCAGGGCTGTTTGTTTAAATAGAAACAACTGAAATAATGCATAACAAGAGTAGCTTGATAAATTTTCACAAATGGTACGGGCATTTAAATCAAGACCTAGAATTTATGAGAGTGAGGAGACTCTGCTACTGCTACGTCGCTTCAGTCATGTCTGACTCTGTGTGACCCCATAGACAGCAGCCCACCAGGGTCCTCCATCCCTGGGATTCTCCAGGCAAGAACACTGGAGTGCATTGCCATTTCCTTCTCTAATGCATGAAAGTGAAAAGTGAAAGTGAAGTCGCTCAGTCATATATGACTTTGAGACCCCATGGACTGCAGCCTACCAGGCTCCTCCATCCATGGGATTTTCCAGGCAAGAGTACTGGAGTGGGTTGCCATTGCCTTCTCCGAGGAGACTCTATGTGCCCCCTAAAGAGGCACCACCCCTAGAGACAGGAGTAACCACCATCCTGACTTGAAACACCATAGAATAATTCTATTTCCTTTTGAATGTTATTGTAAATGGGGTCATGTAGTATCTGGCTTTTTTGATTTTTGTGAGACTCCCTGTTAAAGCTTGATTGTAATTTCTTCATTCTCATTTCTGAGTACTGAGATTTTGTTTGGGATTATATTGAGCCTATAGATAAATTTGAGAAGAATTAATATCTTTGTAGTATCAAGCCTTCCAGGCTGTGAACTGATGTATTCTTCTATTTATTTAGAATTCTTTGATTTTCCTCGGGGTTTTATAGTTCAGTTTAGCTACCGTACATGTCTTTTATTGGATGTGTTCCTGGGTATTTGATGCTATCTGTTGCTATTTTAATTTCACATTGTTTAGGTTACTGTGTATGTGTGTTAGTGTTAGTTGCTCCATCATGTCTGACTCTGTGCAATCCCATGGACTGTAGCCCACAGGCTCCTCTGTCCATGGGATTCTCCAGGCAAGAATACTGGAGTGGGTTGCCATTTCATTCTTTTTATGTACTTGCCTCATAGCCAATGATCTTGGTAAGTTAGCTTATTGATTCTCATACTTGGTGGATACTTTCATATTTTCTATGTACCCACTTTGGCAATAAGTGATTGAGTTATTTTTCCTTCTCGTTTTTCCTTTTATTCATTTTTCTTAACTTACTGCACTGGCTAGGATCAGGCTTGATTTTTGATCATGGTGTCAGATAGAAAAATCTTCCAAGGAGTTTCCTAGTAAGAAAAGAAATGATGAAATTAAGTTGGTTGATTTGTGAACATCCTATCTAAATTTTAAAAGGTGTTATGGTGGTCTACAGAGCAACACATTGTACTTTGTAGTGCATGCCCACGGATATAGACATATCTTTTCAGCCAGCCAACCCATCTTTCCTGTCCCTGACAAGTGGAGACTCTCATTTGTGTATGGATCCTTAACAGAGTTCTGATAGTCAAGTAGAGGTCCAGAGAGCTCACTCACAGTGTTCTTGTCTCAGAGGTGGCATTTAGGAGGGAATTGTCAAGCAGCAACTTCAGGAGTGGCAGGGCATTTGGGTGCATGAGGGTATCCACAGCAACAGTGTGGCATCTAACTGATCTATAGCCAGTCACTGATCTATAGCCAGTCACCTCCATTTGGGAGGCAATATAATGGAATGACTGACAACTGATTGGTATACTGATCACTTAGAGCTAGTCACTGACTGGCTATAGATCAGGTCTTCCACAGTGCCTTCAGCTATCTGAAAAGATTTTGATTAGCTGGACAACAGAAGGGGGAATGAAATCTTATTAGATGGAATACTAGGATGGGAGGCAAGGACTAAGAAGTAGAAACCACTAGAATCAAGAGATGTTTGTTGCTAGTAGGAGCAAGGGAAGGAACCTGAGCATTTTGGGGACCTAGAGACAGGAGAAAGTAAGTCCTTGAGTGACTTGAGATGTGCCAGGCATGTCAGCAGCCAGAGAGTACAGGGTACTGGAGGGCACGGACCAGCAGCCGGAGAGTACCGAGTACTGGAGGGTATGGACCAGCAGCCGGAGCGTACCGAGTACTGGAGGGTACGGACCAGCAGCCGGAGAGTGCAGAGTACTGGAGGGTACGGACCAGCAGCCGGAGAGTGCAGAGTACTCGAGGATACGGACCCCGAGTACTGGCAAATACATTCCTCTGCTTCTCTGAGGTTGTCTTCTTTCTCCATCTCTTTCCCTATTTGTTTTAATCCCTTTTTGATTTAGTCCTTTTTGCTCAGATTCCATTTGGGAGGCAATATAATGGAATGACTGACAACTGATTGGTATACTGATCACTTAGAGCTAGGAGACCTTGCCAGATTACCTTTTGAGCCTTGATTTTTCTCATCTCTAAAATGGAGACAATGAAAGCAGCTTTCTCACTGGGTTCGGAAGATTGGATAAAATAACGTTAAGTATTTACAATAGGGGATCCGTCTGGTTGCCTCTTTCTTGGTCTACCTGGTTCTTTTCCAGAGGTATTAGTTATCCATTGTTCTTTTGTTCTAGAACACTTTCTCTTAATCAGGTGTAATGTGGTATTTTTGTTGTTTTCATTGAAAACAGGGTTTATGTCCTCTTTTTGATGAACATAGTGGGTGAGTGCAGTATCGCCCATTTCTGTCAGTGTGGTAGGTGACTGAGATGACAGCTGGGGACGCTCTTCCTTCCTTTCCTCTCCAGTATCAGCAGCTTCAAGACCTTAAGCCGTTCCTTTAACTCCTCTGGGCCTCAGGGTCCTTATCCATAACTGTAAAAGCCTAAATTAAGTGGACTATCAGACAGACTCTAGTCCAACTCTGATTACATTTATCAGAAGAAGCTAAAAGTCATATCCCTCACTAAATTATGCATGCCATGAGGAAAAGGACCACCGTGTTTATTTTGTTTACCAGTGTCTCCCCAGCACCTTCAGCAACCTGACCCATGGAAGATGCTCAACAAATGAATCAATGGATGATTGAAAGATATCTTTACAATAAGGAAGGTGCCCATATTTGCCAGAAATTGTTCATAGGACATTGTTGGCTTTATGGGTCCATCTTCTGTAACTGAGCTTAATTAAACTCAAGTTTTCTGTTGTAGAAAATGTTTATCAATTCAAATAGTCAAACAGCTTTTTTTTTTCTTAAATTTCTTCAGGAGCTCATGCTCCTCTTTTAACTGCAATTTATTGCCATGGTTTATAGTCCTCAGTTTCTGTCATGGTTTAGTAAGTCACCAGTGTGAAGGTAAGTCCTCTGTTTTTGAAACCATAGTGTGTGACTATACAACATCATAGCACCATCTGCAAGGTGCTGTGCCATTTTATTTTTCAAGGCAGCATGATATATCTCATTTTACAAAGAGGGAACAGGTTAAAAGTTACAAGCATTCTTTGGGCTTCTACTTTGCTACTTAAAACACACACATATGACTGTCAGGCTCTTTCATACATCCTCTGACCCAGCAACCTCTCTGTGAAGACTGAGCCTCCTTCCTTACCCCTCACACGGCCCCTCCTGGCTTTCCTGTCCATTATCTGTTGAACTTCCAAATCTCATTCCTGCCACATTCCACTCATCTCCCTCCTTTGAATGGTTGACTCCCAAGGGGGTGGGGGTGGCTGGAGGGGGGAATATATATATATGACTAACATCATGTCTAGCCTTGAAAGGTAAATGTGGACTCTGGCATCAAATTTTAAAAATTAATTAGAAATATAACCCCTGAATCTTAGTAGAGCTTGAAGGGAAAAATTGAAGGTAAAAGGAGAAGACAGCAGAGGATGAGATGGTTGGATAGCATCACTGACTCAATAGACATGAGTTTGAGCAAACTCCAGGAGATAATGAAGGTCAGGAAAACCTGGCCTGCTACAGTCCATGGGGTTGCAGAGAGTCAGATGCAACTTAGCGACTAAACAATGATACTACAAACTGGAGAGCTAATAGACAACAGAAATTTATTTCCCACTGTTCTGGAAGCTAGAAGTTTGAGATCATGGTACTGGCATGGCTGGGTGAGGGCTCCCCATCATAGACTTGTGTCCTCAGATACCTCTGCCCTCGTGATCTAATCATCTCCCAAAGGCCCCTCCCCCTAATATCACATCAGTTCAGTTCAGTTCAGTCGCTCAGTCGTGTCCGACTCTTTGTGACCCCATGAATCGGAGCACGCCAGGCCTCCCTGTTCATTACCATCTCTCGGAGTTCACTCACTCATGTCCATCAAGTCCGTGATGCCATCCAGCCATCTCATCCTCTGTCGTCCTTTTCTCCTCCTGCCCCCAATCCCTCCCAGCGTCAAAGTCTTTTCCAATGAGTCAACTCTTCCCATGAGGTGGCCAAAGTACTGGAGTTTCAGCTTTAGCATCATTCCTTCCAAAGAAATCCCAGCATTGATCTTCAGAATGGACTGGTTGGATCTCCTTGCGGTCCAAGGGACTCTCAAGAGTCTTCTCCAACACCACAGTTCAAAAGCATCAATTCTTCAGCGCTCAGCTTTCTTCACAGTCCAACTCTCACATCCATACATGACCACAGGAAAAACCATAGCCTTGACTAGGCGGACCTTAGTTGGCAAAGTAATGTCTCTGCTTTTGAATATACTATCTCACATAGGACATTAGAATTTCAACGTATGAATTTGGGAGGTTACAACAATTCAAACCACAGCACTCAGTTACTTCTTGAACTCCTCCTTTGGATAGAGAACATAAGATTCCAGGTATAGGACAGTTATGGTATGATAGAAGGTACCGTATAATGTGGAGCCAAAGTGGTGTGGTACACACTAGGAATGCCATGTAGATTTGAGGAAATTAAGACATCAGAATTGGGCTTCCCAGGTGGCACTAGTGGTAAAGAATCCACCTGCCAGTGCAGGAGATGCAAGAAACATGGGTTTCTTCCCTGGGTTGGGAAGATCCTCTGGAGAAGAGAATGACAACCCACTCCAATATTCTTGCCTGGAGAATTCCATGGGCTGAGGCACCTCATGGGCTATATAGTCCATGGGGCCTCAAAGAGTCAGACACAACTGAGCGCCCACAGATATCAGAATTAGCCAAAACATAAAACTTTAAAAATGGGTATATGGTATTTCTGAAGACATTATAAAAGTTTGCTTTCTGGAAAACTTTGGTTTACCCTCTGGTATTAATCTTATCAGTAGAACTGATAACTTTTAAAATACCATGAAAATGTCAAAACGTTTCTGAAGCCTGAAATGAGAAAATTGAACAATGCCATTACTGTTTACTCTCCAAACTTAGGAGAAACAGTGATTATAAATGAATTTCTTTAAATAAAGTCAGAAAAATACTTTCTAGGACATGTAGCTGCTGCTTACGTTGGGGCATCATCACCAGTCCAAAACTTCTATGGCAGAAAACGGGTAAGAGGAGAAGCAACGACCCAGGAGCAGTGCCGAGAACCAGAACATCCCCTGCATACCCGACTCTCCCTTCTCGTTTACCAGCAACATTCTAACAAGAGCAAGCTTAGCCATTTTCTGTGTCTGAATGTCTGAAAACATTTGATAGCAATTGAGGGTTGGCTGCCATGATGTCACCATCAAAAAAAAATCACGAGAGAGACTCTAATGACTTCTAAATATAATCTGCCAGTTCCGAACTTATTTTGTGTGTTTGGGAAAAGCAGTTGGCGTTTTGTAGGAAAGGAATTATGAAAACCTGCCCTTGCCAGTCAGTCACTGGCAGGACTTTGCTTTATAAACTTGTCTGTGATCAAGTCTCCAGTCTCATTTGTTCACTTCTGAGTCCAGAATTCAGGGTTGGAGGAAGCACCTGAGAAACTAGTTGGCGAGAAGATTGTTCAGTCTTAGAAAATAATTGTCATTTCACTAATTCTGCCTAATATAAATCACTAAGAAAACCAAGCTTCTGGAAGATGGCTCAGGAGTAAACATTGAGTGCAACAGAAAAATTCGGTGGGTCACCAGAGCACTAAGCACTGTTAGCCATTTAATGAGAACTTCGATCCAGTGGATAACAGCTGGTAGAGAAGCTTAACTCGTTCCTTTCCCTCTCCCTCCCAGACACCCAGCAGAAAGTAGCAATTCTAGCCCATAGCCAGAAGACAGTCGTTACAGTACAGCATCTTCTAAGAGTTTGCTCTTCTACTTTGGGTAAAGCACCCTCTTTAAAATGAGTTAGCCCCTAGATAAATTTTTAAAACTCTTAACTCCTCTGCCATCTCAGCATCACATATGGAATGTTCGATCGACTTCCAAACAAAGCAGCAGCTCTGTATACTATCAATTTAGGAAGAGTAATTGGCACCATCTGTGAAAGGATTGGTTACGAGCGCCTGCCCTTCCTGGTAGGGCACTGGAAAGGCATGAAGCAGACACAAGCATGGAGGTTTTCCAGGCCTCCCGTATGCAGCTAGCCTCTCCTCATTTGTGGTTTGGGGTCCATCATTGTATTCCTTTGCTTTTGAAAATTTGAAATTGACATGTACACACCGTTGTATTTAAAGTGGATGACCAATAAGGACCTACTGTGTAGCACAGGGAAGTCTGCTCAATGTTATGTGGCAGTCTGGCTAGGGGGAGGTTTGGGGGAGAATGGATGCACGTATATGTATGGCTGAGTCTCTTTGCTGTGCACTTGAAATGATCACAACATTGTGAATCTGCTGTACTCCAATATAAAGTTTAAAAGTTTCTGAAGTGCCCCTAAAGATTGGGTATTTCTTATTCAGAGCTAATATTTAGAGTTGCTTGAGGAAGGACTTTAAAATCATAGTTTTTAAGTCATATTTAATTTGTATATACCCCTCTATTTTTTTTTTGCCATGGCAATTTTAAGCCTTAGATAAGCTAACGTGTAATGTAATGTCTACCAGTATATTTTTGAGTGTTTTGTCCTTTTCATAAACAGAATTGTTCTTGTCTACAATCCTTGGTATTATCACACCTGTGTTTTTCTTGAAGCACCATCACCTACAGGATCTTTAAGGGCTTCAGAGCCTCCAGGCAGTGGACCCAACACAGAAAAAGTTTGTGGGGGTTGGAGGGGAACCTTGGCTAATTTAAAGCATCAGATGATGATTTCTGACTTTAAAGAACTTTTCATTGGTTTTAGATGGAAGGCTCTGTATTAAGTGTTTGGCTTCCTCTGGCGTGTGACTGGACATGAGTTCTAAGAACAATCAGCTAGTATAGGGTTTGCAGAAGGAAGCATTGTGCTCCCTGTTAATCACTGTCCTCTCTGTCCCTCCCCTCATCCCTCTTCTGATTTCAGTGGTGCTTCATGCCCCACCTCCAACCAAGATCAAACGGGAGCTGCACAGCCCCTCCTCTGAGCTGTCGTCCTGTAGCCACGAGCAGGCTCTCGGTGCTAATTATGGAGAAAAGTGCCTCTACAACTATTGGTAAGTGGAGCCAGAGAAAGGCTGGCCAGGAAGTGGCCAGCACGTTGATTGTTTCCAGTATTATTCAGCAGACGCTCAGTGTAGCTCACCCGTCTCTGGTGGCAGTATAATGATCCTCTAGCTGTAGCCAGTCCAAATGGGCTTTGTCTGCATGTAACGTGCAGAACTGTTAAATCAGCCCTTCAGGGGATTGATTTCATGGGGCCCTGAGCCCTCCCAAGGGAAAGAACCTGAATGCTGGGCTATTTGATCTGTGGCTTCAAGGGAGGGACTATATGCTCCTTTGTGTCTATCATATGTTAATGTGAACTTTAAGCACCAAAGAAGTAATCTTCACATCAGAATATATGAAGAAAATCCCCATGCCAGTGCCCTTTACTTAAGAATATCCATGCCCCAGGAATGAAGCTTTAATTTTAAGTCATTCTTTGCTCTAGAAGATAAACATAGATCTGCCTGAAAAGGGGAGGAGAAGCTTTGTTAAGTGATGTTACAGCAGAAATTTGTCTTTCAAAGGTTCTTGTTCCTGGGAACCCTGGAATTCTTGGGAGAGGGGGCCAGAAAACTCCCCCAGGACCTAATTTCTCCCCTCATCCATCTACCCCTGCACGAACATACATGGAGAATTCTTTTAGAAAAGGGGAAAAAGGAAACCGGAAGCTGAGGCTAAAATTATCTTTGAGAAGAATCACTAGAAGTGTTAAACAAGTCCCTGTGACGCAGTGTGTTTGTCACTTTTCAGAGGTACAAATATTCCCTCGGGGCTGCCAGCAATTTAACTATGTTAATGCTGTCATTTCCTGGCAACCGTGGGCTGCAGCCTCGAGTTCTGCTGGACCTGGTGACCACGCTAATGGCTTCATTGCGGCTAAATGGTTCCTTCTCTTTTTCTGTTTACAGTGCCTATGATAGGAAGCCTCCCTCTGGGTTCAAGCCATTAACCCCTCCTACCACCCCCCTGTCTCCCACCCATCAGAATTCCCTATTTCCCCCACCTCAGGCAACTCTGCCCACCTCGGCGGCACATGCCCCTGCAGCTGGCCCAGTCCCAGGTGTGGGCCCCACCCCCACCCCTCATTCGCTTCCGGAACCTGGACCACAGCAGCAAACCTTTGCGGTCCCCCGGCCGCCACATCAGCCCTTGCAGATGCCAAAGATGATGCCTGAAAACCAGTATCCATCAGAACAGAGGTGGGTGCTGATCTGGGCTTCCTTTACCACCTCCTCCCACCCTTCTATCTCCCAGGGAGAGGGGAGGTAGTAGCCATTTACCAGGTACCTATAAAGTTCTCATTCCACTGAGGCATCTTTTGAGGTAGGACTACTAATAATATGAATATGACCTGTTTATATTATCACCCTGGGGCTTCTCTGGCGGCTCAGTGGTAAAGAATCCCCCTGCAATGCAGGAGACTAGGTTCGATCCCTGGGTCAGGAAGATCCCCCGGAGGAGGAGGGCATGGCAACTCACTCCAGCATTTTTGCCTGGAGAAGTCCATAGACAGAGGAGCCTGATGGGGTCGCACAGAGTCAGACATGACTGAGCGACTAAACAGCGTATCACCCTGCTCCTAAGGTACTGCGGAGGGGATATAGGCCTTGCAACACCCTTATGAAGTAGGAAAGGGAGAGGTGGCTGGTACTCTTCCCCAGTGTCTGTTGACCTTGGCTGAGGGCAGCTTTTCTGGCTACTCATTGGATACCGCCTGCTAAAATCATACCTTGGTTTATGCTACCCATTAATACTTTATTACCATTTTACTTACGTATTAGGGAAGATTGCCGAGTTATCAGAGGTGTTATTACTCATTTGATTTTAATACATTTTCACGGTAGGGGATTACCTGAGGACTGTTTTTTTTTTAGGACTATATTTTTAATTTTCTACTTTTGAGATAGAGATCTTGATTTCACTCCAGGTATTTCTGCATTCTTAAAAAGGAAATAGAGGCATCAGAATAACTTGTCCAAGGTGATTCATTCTCAGAAAACCTAAGATGTAAAAGGAATCTACCTGCAAGCACCAAACTTAACCTCTTAGGTCCCAGTCTTTGAAGTTCATTATCTGTGGTATTCTAGAACTTTGCATGCTTGTGGCCTTCCCTTAATACAAGATATTCTGGGGGCCTTTTGTGTTTCGGTCCCTCTGGAATGAAGTGATAACGTAGGCAGGTAGTTATCTGTGGTTACCAATGGCTGCAAGTGGTGACCATTGTTTGTCCTTTCTTGCTCTGCTTAGGGGAGAGGAAGAATATATAAGTTATCTTCCTCTGGCCTGGTCCAACCCAGACGCCTGTTTTTTATTTAATTGGAGGTCACTGTTTCTAGATGAAATGCAGAAAAAAGCAAGTACTCTTGTCTGGTTCCAGTTCCCTTCCCCCTTTGCGGTGAAAGTCACCGTAAAGAACGACATAATTTGTCTGGTTAGTGTTTATCTCCCTATTGATCCAGGGGCCATGAACACCAATGGTATACAGGGCCTGAGGGGAGAGATCCCCTGTGGGCTGGCTCGGTGGGGGGCCTCAGTTGCCACAGGAAGTCGCTTCATCTGAAGGAGGCACGTACCTCAAAGTGTTTGGTAGTCACTAGCTTGTAATAACAGTTGTACTTCTTTAAGAGAATTTGGAAATTTGGAATTTTAGTGTAGAAATTCCAGGGGTTTTGTTTTTTAAAGCTGGCAACTAGTTCAAATTTAAAACAGCAGTAATACTTTGCAGACTAAACAAAATCTGTGGGCAGAATCACCCCTGAGGCCTGCCAGTTTGTGAACTCAGGCCTGGATACTATTTTTATTTCAATAATTTTGGTTTTGTGTTTTTAAACTGTCTTTTCTGATTGTATGCAGAGATTAGTAATTGAAGAGGCGGGTTGGGGTGGGGTATATATTTTGTATTTGAAATAATTAGCCAACTTTAATTTGTTATACCATATGTAAAGGAAAATCACTTTGTGTTAAATCTCTTATTCATATTTTCCCTTAATCCGTTTCATGTCCAGGGAGCCTGTGTAAACAGGTTGTGTCAATGGCTCACTGAACTGGGGGAGAATCTCCTATTACTAATGCTGCTGGTAGTTATTCGTCTTCCTACAGCCCTGGAAGATAGGATGCCTTAGTCTCAGTGATGGAATAGGTTTGTCTCCAGGCTACCCGGCCTCCTCCCAAAAGGAGGACATTTGATCCCTGCGATTTGAGTGTCTGTCTTCAGGTATCCAAAGGCAGGAGCCAGAAAGTAGATATTTTTTTAGAGGGCGATTCTTCCCTGAAATCTGCCTTCCATCTTGCACTCACCTCCCCTTACCCTCCACCTTTAGGAGTGGTGGGTCTGAAATCAAGACCTCACCCACACATGGAGTGATACTGAGATCCTTGAGAGAACTGAGGTGAAGGGCAGGTGCCTGCACAGATAAAACACAAACAAACATGGGCTCTTGGGCTTCTGTACCAGAGCACTATATTATCAAATCTGAAGGTGTACTAAAGGAGTCCTCAGTGGGGGATTATTAGTAGTGTAGACTTCTTGCTCTACTCCAGAGATGGAGCTGTGGGTCTGGGGCAGGACCTGGAAATATTACTGTCGTACTTTGAGAAATCATGGTGCACCCCTGTCCTCTACCCCCACACCTATTCAACTTTTTTTTCCTAAGAATCAAGTGCCCAGTACTCACTTTTGTTCTTACTATGCTTGTCTATTATTGAGATAATGATATCTGTGTGATACAAAATACACCAAAAACATGACAAGTGATTATGCTTGTAGATATAGGATTGCACAGAAAATGAGACAAACTAAAATCCCTAGTCCGATTCTGGCTCATACTGTAAAGAATCTGCTTGTGGTGTGGGAGACCCAGGTTCAGTCCCTGGGTTGGGAACGCCCCTGGAGGAGGGCATGTCTACCTACTCCAGTATTCTGGCCTAGGGAATTCCATGGACAGAGGAGCCTGGCAGTCTGTAATCCATAGGGTCACAAAGAGTCAGGCACAACTGAGCCACTAACAACACAATAGAAATGCAGTCAGGTATGATAAGCTTAGTAACTACTCATTTAATAATTTATGCCTGCTTGAAAGTGGAGTAGATTAGTTAGAAACTGGAGTTTTTCTTGTGCTTTTAAGTTAGAGGGAATGTTACTTCAAAATTAGCCCCATAACAAAAATGTAGTATTTAGCAGGATAGAAGGAAATCAGTCTTAGCTGTTCAGTTCAGTTCAGTCGCTCAGTCGTGTCCGATTCTTTGCGACCCCATGACTCGCAGCACCTCCCTGCTCATTACCAACTCCCGGAGTTCACTCAGACTCACGTCCATCGAGTCCGTGATGCCAGCCAGCCATCTCATCCTCAGTCGTCCCTTTCTCCTCCTGCCCCCAATCCCTCCCAGCATCAGAGTCTTTTCCAATGAGTCAACTCTTCGCATGAGGTGGCCAAAGTACTGGAGTTTCAGCTTTAGCATCATTCCTTCCAAAGAAATCCCAGGGCTGATCTCCTTCAGAATGGACTGGTTGGATCTCCTTGCAGTCCAAGGGACTCTCGAGTCTTCTCCAACACCACAGTTCAAAAACATAAACATAAATTCTTCGGTGCTCTGCCTTCTTCACAGTCCAATTCTCACATCCATACATAACTACTGGAAAAACCATAGCCTTGACTAGATGGACCTTAGTCGGCAAAGTAATGTCTCTGCTTTTAAACACTGCTAAATATAAAATAAACAACAAGGACCTACTGTATAGCACAGGGAGCTATATTATATATCTTGTAATAATATATAATGGAAAAGAATCTGAAAAGGAATATATATGTGTATGTGTAAACATATATTCAGATATAGATTAAAAAATATAGAATGATGCCCATTAAAAGGGTAAAAAATAATGAGTGCTAGTAAATTCAAAAGAGGAAGAGCTTACAAATATGTGGAATCATGAAGGGTGTTCTGGGGGTAAGTAAAATTTCAAATGTCCTTTATATAATGACAGGAATGAAAGACTCAAGTGGAAAGGGATGAAAAAGTAGAGTAAGAGGTAGAAAAAACAATAACTATATGTGTTTGGAAATAGGAAGTAAATAGTTTATTTGGCTAGAGAGTAGAGTAGAGGATATGTAAGGATATATGGAAGGGAGAGCTAGAAAATGGAGGCTGAGAAATTTTGCAAAGGACTTTACTGTCAGGCTAAAGTTTTTACTCAGTGGAGTAGCCAATCTGGAGACAATGAAGGTTTTAAGTTAAGGAACAGTATTATTTGAATTATGATGTAAAAATATTAATGAGGCAGATATACCAGAAGAGAAATGGGAAAATGACAGCCCCATCTCATGGCTACTTTTGTAGCCTGGGGAAAAAAAAAAAAATGAGCTTCTGAAAAAAATCAAGAATAGAACATAACTTTTTATATGTTCATTACTGTCTATTTATATTACTCTTTAGTTGCTTACTTATACATTCTTTATTCCCTTCCACTAGAATATAATATCTCCTCAAGAGCTAGGAGATTTTGTCTATTCCCTTGAGCCCTGATCACCGATGTCTGAAGTAGGGCCTGCAATATCTTAGTTGTTAAAGAAAGGCTTCTTGAAGGAATTAAGGAGTCATACAAAGAAAAAAGAGAAAAAAACCTGAATATGTCCATCTCAGGTGCACAAATTAAGTGAAATAAATTTAAAGTCAGATAATCCCAACTAATGAAAATAGAGTGAATTCTATTTAGAAGAAAAAATGGTCAGATCTGATTGAAAAATCCCAGTTGTATGCTATCTAAAGATGCATACTTAAAACATAGACAGAGCAAAGATTAAAGTAAAAGTATTTATCCAAGATAAATACTAACCAAAAGAAATCTACTATAATTATATCACTTTAATGTAAAATATATATAAATTAATATAAAGTTAAATGGAATATTAAAACATATGTTTATGGATTTAGAAATTACACATGTGCATGCTTAGTAGCTCAGTCGTGTCCAACTTTTTGCAACCCTATGGACTATAGCCTGCCAGGCCTTACTGTCCATGAGATTTTCCAAGCAAGAATACTGGAGTGGGTTGCCATTTCCTCCTCCAAGGGAACTTCCTGACCCAGGGATCAAACCCGTGTCTTCTGTAGCTCTTAACTAATATTATTTTAAAAAATATAAGGCATAAGTGTACAGAATTATATGGAAGATTGACAAACTCACAATCCAGAAAGATTTTAACATATTTCTCTCAGTAACTGACACAAGCTTCATTTAATGGGCCTATATAGTACTTACATAGAAGTTTCTTTTTAAGCACTAATGGACTATTCAGACTGAGTGGGAAAAACCATAGAATTACAGATTGGAAGAATAGCATTAAACTAAAGAACAAAGATGGAAAAGAAAATTGCAGATACACAGAGAGCATGAGCGTTGAGTGGAAATGAGGGTAGGAGCAGGGAGAGCCATACATATAGGCTCCTGACTGCACGAGCTTCAAGGTTTCTAGCTGGAGAGGAGCACCATCAGACTATTGGGAAGATCATTTTAATGAGAATGTGGAGGAGTGGAGAATGGAATGTAGAATGTGGAACACATAGGAAAGCTGGGATAAAGGAGACTAGTTAGGAAACCATTGTTGAGGTCCTGAATTAAGTAAGTATCAGCAGAAATTGAGAGGAAGATGCAGCTTTGGTCGACGTTATGGAAATATAATTCTCAGAATAAGTGACTTATTGAGGGAGGAAATATCGGTATGGCTCCAAGCTTCTGAGATGGGTGGATGTTCATGCCATTAGCAAAAAACAGGATTTATAACAGGGGGGAGGTTTAAAGGGGATATTCTTGTGATATTTGAGGTTTAGAATATATTTTTTTAATTAATTTTGTAATTTTAAATTGTATGTGATAGTACAACCATGGAAAATTTCATACTCTTCTATAGAGATTTTTTTCTCATGTAACCAGGTAATATGGTATCTATGGATTATGAGGGTAAAAATCACCTGAGACATCTTTGTCTAGAATTGACAGACCTGAACTTAAGTCCTGGTTTTGTCATTGCTCTGTGACCTTGTTTATATCTTATGTGCTAGGTTTGTGATTCTGTCTTTTTGTTAACTTTTTGGATGGGGTAGATTTTCCAGTTTGTTCCTCAAAACCTTCATCTCTAAAAACCATGCCATTTTAGTTGTCCTCAAATATGCATGATATGAACCAGCGAATATATTATCTATATTGGATTCAGTGCAGTTCACCAATATTTGATGGGCTGAATGACATATTTCAAAATTTCTTGCTTTATGTTTTGTGTTCTTTTCCTATTTCTAAGAACTAATCTTTGAAAAGTCAAACACTGGACAATAATTATAGTGTTGATGATGACAGTGATAAAAACCAAGAGCTTCTTGTGGCTTAATTAAGCATTTTAAATGCAATTCTTAAAATAACATCACATTGCCATATTTTATATTTGAGAAATTGAAAGTCTGAGAAGTTAAGTAAGTTTTTAGGGGTCACATAGCCAATAAAAAAGGGTGGCTGGAAAGTAATTCCGTGTCTCTGATTTCAATGTTTGCATTTCTAATAATTGTATAAAATGCTATGGAATATTTGACTTGGATTTGATTAATCAAAAATGTTATTTATAAAGTACCTTCCTGTATTGAGAATATGTCTGCAGCTTTGGATTTCTTAGACAACATAGTGTGTTTCTTGCAAATTATGCAATAATCTTGCAGCTCATGGAGAGCAAGGAGTTGTGTCTATTGCAGGAGATAAAAACAGTCAGTACAAATTTGTTTGAAACACTTTTCCTTTTTCATAAATATGTTTTCTTTTTGTCTTTTCATCAATACAGTTATTTGAAAAGATTTAGTAATGGCTTTTTATAGTTTTCCTTTTATCTCTTATTGTTATTTAGGTGGTAAACTGTAGCAATATAGTATTCCTTGGAAATTTCTCATTAGGAGATAAACGGAATTATATGTTAATTCTTAGAACTGAAACAATTTGACTTCACTGATGACTGTATTGTTCAGTCACGTATTGTTCTCATAAAAGTTAACAATGACTATATGTTTTCTAAGGTGCTTGAAGAATTTGATGACATAATTACTAATAAATGATAGGTTATCTAATAATGACCTTAGTGGATGTCATAGCTATGTTGGGCTGTGTGCCTAAAAAGGACTGGCTTCTGAGAATCCAATTGCACATTTTTGATTTTGTTAAATAAAAAATAACCTACAAATTGTCCTTAGCCCTTTCCATGTTCTGGGAAAGGCTCCAAAGTTTCTGTCAGATCATATGGTGTACTTTTTGCTTAATATTAATATTATTGTAGTAGCAACAATAATAAGAGCTTACACTGGCTATATATCATGTGCCAGGAATTGTGCCAAGTAATTTGCACATTATACATCATCCCCAGGCAGTATTTGGTGCTAGATACAGTTATCCCTATTTTACAAATGAGGATCATGAGGCTCAGAGAAGTTAAATAACTTGCCCAAGGTCACCCAGACAGTATATACCAGAGCTGAGATTTGATCACATATTCTGCTAAAATGTGTCCAAAGACCCTGTGAATGGAATTTGCAATTTCAGAGAACAGTGGTGGCACACTGAATGCCTGTTTGTTTCTGTGGCCTGACACCTGAGTCATCACTCATGACAGCTTGATGCACACTTTCTGATTCCAAGTGTCAGCTGAGAATGGCTGATGCAATGGCCTCATAGCACTCACATTTGTCGGAAAATTCCATGTTGATCTTTATTTAAAAAAAAAAAACAACCAGTTGCTTAAGCTTCCGAGATTAGTTTTTTCAGTTATGGTAGATAATTTGAGTGTTGGGGAGTCGGCATGCCGGAGGTGTGAAGATGATGATGTGCTTCCTGTAGGCATGAAAGCACTCAGAAACAAAGCATGCCCATGGGACTGTCACTGTTGTTCTTCCTACTCAGGCTTCTAAAAAAGAAACTAAGGTCAATTAACTGGGAAGCTCAGCCTCACTTAGCTTGTCTTTCTTTGCATAGGATTTTAGCCTTTTAAATCATTTTTCTCTTCTCTCCCTCCCCACCCCCTATCTATTTTGAACACATTCTTGGATTTCTCATGCTAGGCCTAAGGAGCAGACTGCTTATATTCAAGAATGATTTGGAGGGGATAAAGTGTGCAAGATTTTGAATTCTTGCCATAAGTCCCTGGCAGACAGCCAGACAGCCTCAGAGGAATAAGGCTAATGAAGGGAGGGTAAAGAAGATCCGGGAGTGCGGCTGGTAATGCAGTATTCATTTAATTGGGAGCAGGTACCGGTGCAAACTTTTCCATTTTAATTGGAAAAAGGGAAGGGGATTGTTAAGGAAGAAGGAAAAAAGAATGCATAAAGTTTTCGAGCTGAGGAGCCAAAGGCAGCCCTATGTACGCCAGAGAAAGAACTCAATTTAGGGCAATTTGCTCTGCAAGCTGGGCTGCAGCCTCCCCTGGGAATAGGGATGAGGAAGAAAATGAAACCAAAAGAGAACTTGATAAAATCACCTAGCACAGACAATCTCAGTAGAATAGGTTTTACTGAGTTAAATCTGCCCCAATCAATATGATTCTTTTCATATAAGTTACAAATAAAAAGCCACAAGATTACAATAAAAATCGAGACTAGAGCACTGCTGATGTTGCACCTGGGAGTCTTAAGAACTTGTTATAGAATATATGTTTTTGCAACTCTAATGTTTGTTTTTCTTTTCACCCTGGTCATGCGAATCAACTCTTTGCTTTCCCTCCCCATCTATCCAGTTTAATATATTGTTTTCAAAAACATCGGAGTCAACTCTTTTTGCTTAATTTCTCTTGCACTGGAGGTTGGTGATCGGTGGTTTCTTTTTGTCTGGATATGTGTTCAATTTAACATGGGCCTGATTTCTCATGCTAATAATAAAGAGATTTCTTCCCATTGTACATTTTTATGTTATAGAATTTATAATGTTAATGTATTAGTAAAACAATACAACAGAGGAAAGTCTTCATATAAGAGGAAAGCAAATCTTTCTGATATATATAACAGACTATTAAAGCATTCTGTAAATTCATGTTTAAAACTATCAGTTCTTAATAATCTTTGACTGTGTTTTATAAATAGGAGTTTTAAGCAGCTGATGATTTTAATGTATTGGGTTAAATTCTGATCCTCAATAAATACAGAGGCAAAAGACTAAACAAAACATTTTGGTCTTTTTGCTAGTGTGGTTGGACTAATCAATGAACTTGGAGAGAAGAGTCTTTATTTTAGTACATGAAAGTATACTTTAAAGATAAATAGAGTTTATATAGAGCTTAATTTTCTGACAATTTTTGTCATTAAATTTTTTAAGATGATTCACAATGGGCAATATGAACAAGATCATGTTGCCTGATTTAGATTCTATCTTATATATAATCAGACATATACTCAGTATTGGCAAACCTGATGAAAGAAGAGGGGACTATGAACTTTTATCTCTGATAATTTTCCTGGTTGATTGGAAATTTTTTGCTGTCAAGTTCTTAGCAGAATATGGCCTGCTTATAGAAGGGAAGAGATTTTCTGGACAGAAGAAATAGTATCACACCTTAAAATGTTCCTGAATAGAAGAATCAACCTATATACCAAAAATATTTATTGAGGACCTCTCTGTACTAGGTACTGTGGAAGATACAAAGATGAAAATAACACAGATCCTGTCAAAAAACTTATTTTGTAAATGGAAAAGCCAGACTGAAATACAAAGGTCAAATGCAAAATCAAACAATTGAAGAAAAGATATTTCCAAACAATAGATAATTGATGAAGTCTCAAATAAAAATTTTTTTTTTCAGTTTGTAATGCATGATATCTGAGTATGGACAATTTGTGGTATGTTTTTAAAGGATCACTAGATCCAGGTAGTTTATGAAAATCTGTGAAGGATTTCTAGGATTGATGGTAGTTGAGTTGACCTAGTCTGTATTTAAAAGGGCCAGAGAGGGAGTGAGAGGCTATACTAAGTTCATGAAGTGATATACTTTGATTAAATATCAGGGTCTGGAAGCAAAGAAAGATTAGCACATGTATTTGGGAGAACACACTGATCATAGCAGATTCTTAGAGAAAATTAATGGGAATTTGTTAAAGTCATATTTTGGAAGACTGTGATTAGAATGCTTCCTTTATCTTACAGTACAGAGATGTCTACAGATTTTTGTTTTTTCTTTTTAGATGAAAAGATTATTTTGGAAAAGCTGATCCAGTGGCAGCATGTGGTAAAATTAATGGGATAGGACCTCACATGTGCTCACAATCCCATTTTTCCCCCCATGTGACCAAATAGTTTTTCTCTCCTGTGTTATTCTCCATTTAAAGCCTCCACCCATAAAGAAACTTTACAAAGCTGCACCTCCTGACTGACTAGCAGTAGCCCTTCTGTCTTTCCTGGGTATGGTTGCCCACAGAGCTTCCGGCCTTCAGAGTGCCATAGAAGTGCAGAGTGTAGGGGAAATATCAGAGAGAAAGATTTTTTTCCCCAACTCAGAATTTCGCTTGTGACAAGTAACGTGAAGACTCTCATGAAAATATTCAAGTATATTCTGTCTTTTAAGCCCTCTAAGAATAACAGTAAATCTCATAAGATGGTTCTATCACCTCCTCATCTTTAGCTCTGGAACCTGAGGTCCTCATACCTGGATGGGTTAGGCAGGGAGTAGATGCCATCTCCTTCATTATCTTGTCTCCCCTAACTCTGTAGTGTGAGGCTCCAAATAAAAGTTTCTTTTCTTTCTCAGTTATGAAACAAACATTCACACAGATCAATGGTTACAAATAGAGACGGGTCTGTATTTGATATGAGTAGGTGGGTGGAGATGACACCACCCGTATGGCAAAAAGCAAAGTAGACTAAAGAGCCTCTTGATGACAGTGAAAGAGGAGAGTGAAAAAGTTGGCTTAAAGCTCAACATTCAGAATAAAAAAAAAAAAAAAAATCAGACCTCAGAGCATCTAAAGGACTTCCCAAAAGTCACATAGCCAAATACTAGGTCCTACCTTTAGAAACCAAAAACATAAGTACCCCACTTTGGTTATGCTTACAGGAGAGGGGTTGCAGACAATGTACTAAAAGCTAAGTAAGGGACCTTGAAAAATCCATTTCAACCTTGAATTTTATCCATCTGTTTCTTTAAACTAGCGGGACTTTCTCTTAAAACTACAAAATCCTACTTAATTCCTACATCATTTATTTAAACCCGTGTTGTCACACCTTTATTTTTTGTTTTGCTGAGTGCCTTATTCCTTCAGTTGAGTAGAACAAGCTCTTTTGAGGTTTAAAAACCATGATGTATACACCTTTCTTTAGACCAATATCTTGTCTTCAATGTGTTTATTGACAGTGATTGTTTGCTAAGACTATATAAAACATTAAGAATACAACTGACTAGAGTATATAATAAGTATATAATTCTTTACAACTCAAAATTTGTTTTAGGAGATAAATACTGTATTTAAAAGCCATGATTTATATTCGTGATTTCCTCCCCCCAAAGAGGAAAAAAATGCCATGTAATTTGGCATGTTCAGACATGTTTCATTTACCCTTAAAGACCAGCTGCTCCTTGTAAAGGAGCACTGCTTCTCATTCAACCTTCCCAGTCTCATAGGAGTTTATTATGCTGTTTATAATGTGTACAAAAATCTTCCTATGTTATGTCCATAGTACTGGCCAGATATGGAATAAAGAAAAACTGTCATTCCATCTCATGTTGAGTTCCTCACAGTTCAACTGAAGAGACTCCACTAAGAAATGCAGCATCTAGAAATTTTGGAAAAGACTGAAGGCAGGAGGAGAAGGGAGAAACAGAGGATGAGATGGTTGGATGGCATCACCGACTCAGTGGACATGGGTGAAGAACAAGGAAGCCTGGTGTATTGTAGTCCATGGGATCGCAAAAAGTTAGACACGAGTTAGCGACTCAACAGGAATTTTGAAATCCACTGCACACTCGTGACAGCAAGAAGCGAAACATCAAAAAGCAAAATTTAAGAAGATACCCCTGATGGGGAAATCGTCTGCTTCGGGCTTCCATGGTGGCTCAATGGTAAAGAGTTCACCTGCCAGTGCAGGGGACGTGGATTCAATCCCTGGTCCTGGGGAGGTCCCACATGCCTCGGAGCAGCTCAGCCCCATGCACCACAGCTACCGAAGCCCACGTGCCTGGAAGCCTGTGCTCTGCAGTGAGAAAAAGCACTGAAATGAGAAGCCCATGCACTGCAAGAGAGTAGCCCCTGCTCCTTACAACTGGAGAAGGTTATCACACAACAATAATTTTTTTTTTAACTCTCTTTTAAAAAATCCTCTACTTCTTGATGCTCCCTACGGGCATTAGTGTTGCAATAGGCTATCTCACTGAAATTGTTGGTCAGAACCCAGTCCCCAGAGTCATCAAGAAAGGGTCTGTTGTGTGAATGGCCTATTTGAGAAGGTTCTCTCTGTGGTTGTGATCAAAACTTTAGAGCTTAGAGGATGAGCTTACATTTTCTAGAATTGTGGTTTAATAGAAAACGACTTATTCCCTAAAGATGCTAAAGAGACATAATATAGGTTTTTGTCTTCTCCTTCCTCTCACGTGTACCCCCAGTTGTTCATTTTGTCCTTCACAGTTGGTAGTTTTTAGACAGGGAGGAACCTGACAGTGAGTCACACTGATAGCCTGTCAGACACATGCCTTTCCACGCACTTCTGTTAACAGTGTGTTATGTACGACAGCACAGGTTCCCTTTACTGTCCAAAACCGAGTTTCATAGATGCTTAATGGAACCTTCAGCACTGTTAACAGTGTGTTATGTACGACAGCACAGGTTCCCTTTACTGTCCAAAACTGAGTTTCATAGATGCTTAATGGAACCTTCAGCAGACTGAGCTGTGTACTTCTAGTCAGACGTGACTTAGCAACGGTTCGAGTATGGGAGGTTTTTTGGGTTCTGCATCTTAAGAGGGCTCGTTTTCTGCATTTCCATATGTTTAAAATAGGGTTGTTTTTGTTTTACCTTTTATCAAACTGAAGAAAATTTCCTTCTATCCATAGTATGCTGGGTTTTGTTGTTTTTCTTTTTTAATATGAATACATGTTGAATCTTATCAAATGCTTCTTCTGCCTTTATTGAAGAGATCGAATGAATGGCTCTCCTTTAATTTTTCTGTGTGGTGAATTATACTGATTTTATATGGAACCAATCTTGTATTCTTGTGATAAACTAAACTTTGTTATGTATAATCATTTATACATTGCTGGGCTAGGTTTTCCAACATGTATTTAGGACTCCTGCATCTGTATATGATTGAGAATGATATATAATTTCCCTTTCTTATATTATCCCTGTTGGGTTTTAGCACTGAGGAGATGAGTAGTGATATTTTCCTTTCTATATATTCCAAAATAGCTTTTGTGAAATTGGGGTTTTTTACTACTTGAAATTTTGGAAGAATTTACCAGGACAGCCACTGGGGCCTGATATTTTCTTTGTGGGAAGATCTTTAATTACTGGTTCAGTATCCTCACCTTTTATGGTCTTACTCTGGATTTCTGTTTAGTTGAGTGAATTTAACAAATTTTTCTAGGAATTTGTTTCACAAGTTTTAGAAATTGGCATATGGTGTTCCCTGGTGGCTCACTGGTAAAGAATCCACCTGCCAATGCAAGAAACGTGGGTTCAATCCCTGATCTGGGAAGATCCCACATGCCACAGAGCAACTAAGCCCATGTGCATTAAAAATAAAGAAATAAAAACTGGCATAAAGCTGTTCCTAATGTCAGCATGCTGCCGCCCATGGGGTCACAAAGAATCAGATGTGACTGAGCAACTGAACAAAAGTGCCCTTTTAACAACCTCTATAGCATCGTCTGTTTATCCATTTTTCATTTTTTATTCTATTTATCTAGACTGTGTTAGTGTTAGCAGGTTATATCACTTGTCTTTTCAGTAAATCAACTCTAGATTTGCTTGTTCTATTGGATATTTTCTATTTTATTGGTTTCTACTCCTACCGAAATTTTCTATATTTTTTGTTTATTCTGTTTTAGCTTCTTTGGTTAGCTAACTTGTAGCTTCTTTATACTCTAAATACATGACAAAATAAGATTTCTCCTAAGGCTAGGGTGACCATACCTTCAGTTTTTCCTGGGTCACATAGCTTGTGAAAGTAATTCCTGATGGTTTTTCTTTTTACTCCCCAAAATACCCTAGTTACAAGTAATCGATTATTTGTTCTCCTTACCCAAGTCCTACTTTAGCTATTCCCCACAAGTTCTGACCTGTGGTATTTTAAAAATTCAGTTTCAAGTATTTATTATTTCTTCAATCCTAGAGTTCTTCAAATGTATATTTCTGAGTTTCCAAACTTAAGTTTTCTAGCTGCTTGGACTGTATGATATTTAAATGTCATCAAGAAGGTATTTAAAAGCAATTATAGAAACAATTGTATGAATAATATAGGCTCTGGAGTTGAACGGATTAACAGATCTGGAATTGAATCCCAACTCTGCTGCTTCCTATCTGTATGACCTCAGGGAGGCATTTAACTTTCCCAAGCTTTGGTTTCTTTATCTGAAAATGGGAGACTACTAGATACTTACCACATAGAATCATTGGGTGACTTAATCACATTGGCATAGGGAAAGTACTCAAATGTTAGCTTCCATGACAATCTTGTTTTAAAAATCACTTTTATGTTCCATAAAGAAAACTACTAAAGGAATCTTCCTAAAATGATATTACCTAGAAACTTACTTTTAGCTCTTTAAAGTTTTAAAAATGTAAAGTTCTCTACCCCTAATCTTTTCATCTTTAGATTCATTAATGTTGTATACATAAAAAACTAATACTTTTACCATCTAATCTCTTGGGAAGATCTTGTATTTACATCACCTTCCATATTTGATCTTGAAAAATCAAATATCTAGGCCTTTAAAAGGCATACTTGGTTTCTCATCTCTGTTCTGTCACAGTTCAGATGGGCCAATTTGAGTTTAATTGCCGACAGGCCTCACACAAAGTTCTGAGAGCTGTTTCAGAGCTCTTTGGTGGGCTTTTAGGGACAGCGTTTGGGTTCTCTTTTGCAACAGTGCCTGGCTTTTGGTATATGGCAGGAAAATAAATATTAATTGAAATTGGGTGGCACGATGCCACCTGGAATAAAAATCAGCATTCTCTTTCGGAGAAAGGAGACTAGAGGCTGTCTAGGTAGCAAGGGTGGAGATGGCAATGGCATCCCACTCCAGCACTCTTGCCTGGAAAATCCCATGGATGGAGGAGCCTGGTGGGCCTGCAGTCCATGGGGTCACTAAGAGTTGGATACGACTGAGCGACTTCACTTTCACTTTTCACTCTCGTGCATTGGAGAAGGAAATGGCAACCTACTCCAGTGTTCTTGCCTGGAGAATCCCAGGGACGGGGGTGCCTCATGGGCTGCCGTCTATGGGGTCGCACAGAGTCGGACAAGACTGAAGCGACTTAGCAGCAGCAGCAGCAGCAGCAGCAGCAGGTAGCAAGGGAACTCTTGTGTGTGTGAAAGTCTCCCAGTTCCTTAAGATCTTCCCTACCATTTTGCTTAATTTCTGAAAATAGCTTGTGGCAGGCTGTAGAGAGGAGGTTGGATAGCTGATGTTTGAGGGTAATGGTATCTAAGAACCTAGCAGTGTGCTGGGACCTTTTACGTGGGTTGTCTTATGTAACCTTTACAACAGATCTTTGGGACAAGTAACCTGATTGTTCTTACTTTCCTGATGAGGAAACTGAGGCTCAGAGCAGTTATGTAACTAGCTCTGTGACCTTGGGTCAGTAAGTGATAAAGATTGGATTTCAGCCCAGGACGTGCCAACTTCGCAGCCAGAGCCTCTTCTACCGAGCTGTGCTGCTTCGCTATTTTCGATTTTTTTCTTTGCTCTAATGGGAATATTAAGTACGTGGTGGTTGTTTCTTGGCCAGTTTTCCATATCATTTCAGCTGGCCTCTGAACCGCTCACTCCTTCACCGGGCACCCAGAGCCACTGTGTAGCCTTCGTTGAATCCACACTTTTCTCCTTTTTTTCTCTAAGTATTGTGTTTACTCTGTGTTGGCAGCAGAAACCAAAAAGGAAATGCAGAAAAAGCATCTAACGGTTTTCATAATGTAAACCAAATGTTGGTAGCGTGGGTGAGCTCTTGGGAGGAAAGGCGCTATATAAATCTGACAAATAAATAAATAACTAGTTCTTTAAATAAACTGGCACTGAGAAAGCCGTAATCTGTAACCTATTGAATATAGGCTTGCTCAGTAGTCAGAAGTGTCCTTTTGCTCACCAGCTGTGAGCTCATGATGGCCTGAGCTCTGTTGGGATAACGGATGGGGGTGGAGGGTGGGGTGGCTAGTCAGGGGAGGAAGAGGTCCGTTAGGAAACAAGCCTTCCCTCCTTGGAGAATGATTGCCTGCCTCAGTAAACAACAGGCATCTCTGTCGTAGCTGTACTATGTATACAACACATTCTCAGCTACTTCAAAAGGACTGCGGGAAGGGGGTTCACGTCAAGGTCAGTGGTTGAAGTGCACACAGTGTATTTTGAGGACAAGAACTGAATTACTTTACTAATCTCTGCAAATAAAAGCTGTTATCGGCAGCAAGCTCAGAGAGAAATCTTTCTTCCAAATATGCTGGGTTTATTACCTACCCTTAAGCTGCCCTTTGCCACTCCTGCTCTCTCAAAACAAACCAGGACAAGCCAATCCCAATTGTAGAATGTGTTCCACAGATCCCAGGCCTGTAAGCTTCATACATCCTTAAAGTTATGCTGCAGGGAGGGGATGAAGGTTGCTGGCTGGTACCCACATGGAAGCACCTTTTCCTGAGGGCATTGGACTAGGCCAACTCTCAAGTTTCATTCTGGAAAGTGAGATGAGCGCTGAGCGGAAGTGAATTGATGGGCCTGCCAGCTGCACTAGCTCTGGTTACAGAGCAGAGTTGGTTCCGAGCCGTCTCAGAGCCATCAAGGAAGCGATTTGGGGAGGTCACCGTGGAAGGTGCTAGGAAGGTTGCAGAGGCAGGAAGGGAGAAAACATGGACAGTGGGTGCCCTTGTTACTGTTCTTGCTGGCATAAGCTCTGGGTACTTCAATGAAAATAAGCCTAAAGAATATCTTTACTTTCCTGCCCACTTCAGAATTGTCTTTACAAAATCAGGTTTGTAGCCTGTTGCTGTTGCCTGTATTCTAAATATCAAGCCTAAACACAAGTTTCAGATTTATACTTCAAAGACCATGTGCAAGGGTTTCCTGAAATAGTAACCTTGAAACTCAGCATTCCTGATTGACAGTCCACTGTCACAGCATTCAGTAACCCCTGATACTTAGAGTTCATAAAACTTGTTTCAGTAATTTCATCAGGCAGATCCCGAATCTTTTGGTATAAATGTATGTAAAATAGTTTGGGGATCTTCCTGTTATAAAGGATCTTTTGGTACTGCTACTGGTAAGATAGTAAAGACTCAGAGAGCGAGCCCTGATTTAAAACGTTTTATTCTGCACACGAATCTCTTCACTAAAATTTTAAATCTTGATGTTCTAGAAATCTGTCGGCCCTTCAGTTCAGTTCAGTCGCTCAGTCATGTCTGACTCTTTGTGACCCCATGAATCACAGCACGCCAGGCCTCCCTGTCCATCACCATCTCCTGGAGTTCACTCAAACTCATGTCCATCGAGTCAGTGATGCCATCCAGCCATCTCATCCTCTGTCGTCCCCTTCTCCTCCTGCCCCTAATCCCTCCCAGCATCAGAGACTTTTCCAATGAGTTAACTCTTCACATGAGGTGGCCAAAGTACTGGAGTTTCAGCTTTAGCATCATTCCTTCCAAACAACACCCAGGGCTGATCTCCTTCAGAATGGACTGGTTGGACCTTCTTGCAGTCCAAGGGACTCTCAAGAGTCTTCTCCAACACCACAGTTCAAAAGCATCAATTCTTTGGTGCTTGGCTTTCTTCATAGTCCAACTCTCGCATCCATACATGACCACTGGAAAAACCATAGCCTTGACTAGATGGACCTTTGTTGGCAAAATAATGTCTCTGCTTTTCAATATGCTATTTAGGTTGATCATAACTTTCCTTCCAAGGAGTACACATCTTTTAATTTAATGGCTGCAGTCACCACCTGCAGGGATTTTGGAGCCCAAAAAAATAAAGTCTGATACTGTTTCCACTGTTTCCCCATCTATTTCCCATGAAGTGATGGGACCGGATGCCATGATCTTCATTTTCTGAATGTTGAGCTTTAAGCCAACATTTTTGCTCTCCTCTTTCACTTTCATCAAGAGGCTTTTTAGTTCCTCTTCACTTTCTGCCATAAGGGTGGTGTTCTCTGCATATCTGAGGCTATTGATATTTTTCCCGGCAATCTTGATTCCAGCTTGTGTTTCTTCCAGTCCAGCGTTTCTCATGATGTACTCTGCATTTAAGTTAAATAAGCAGGGAGACAATATACAGCCTTGTTGTACTCCTTTTCCTGTTTGGAACCAGTCTGTTGTTCCATGTCCAGTTCTAACTGTTGCTTCCTGACCTGCATACAGATTTCTAAAGAGGCAGGTCAGGTGGTCTGGTATTGCCATCCCTTTCAGAATTTTCCACAGTTTATTGTGATCCACTCAGTCAAAGGCCCTTAGATGTCACAAATTGATTCAGATCAAGTTATTTGCTTCAAGCTATTGATAGGATTCAAACTAAAAGTAGAGAGTTAGACCTTATAGGCTTACATAGTTGATTTTTAGACTTATATTGATTACTGATGAAGTTGAACTTTGTTTATGACCATTTGCATTTCTTTAGTGGTTTCCCTATTTGTGTTCTTTACCCATTTTTTTCTATTGGCATGTCCATCTTTTATTAATTTCCCCCACTGCAATCTGTATTCTTTTATTCTCTTCCTTTGCAACATTCTTGAGTTGAGGGTAGGTTTTCTTTCTATAGGCTACTAAGTGTACAAAGCATGGCCCTTATATCAAACCATATGAACATTGCTATAGCTGCTAGAGATTTTCAGTTTAATTTGGGGTCTTACTTCTCGTATTTTCTGACTATTACAGAATTATTCCCACAGTTTGTTTTTCTTTAGGTTTTATTTCTGGTATTTGACTTACAGAAATTTATGCAAGGATACATCCCATGTTTATCTTCATTTCTGCTATTGGTATGATATATAGAAAGGTTTTTCCTCTGCTCCCCCCAAGATTATTTTTTCTTTATATATGTTTACTATCATGGTTTCACATTGAAATCTTTATATAAAATTTATTTTGGCATATGGTATAAAACAGGGATCTTTCCCCAAACTTATTGGAAATGCTAACCTTGATAAGTAGAAAATTTTGGAATATTCTTGACTTATTCTAAGTTTGTGACTTAGTCGATCCTTTGACATACATTTCATTCTTTGTATTCCGATTGTTGTGGCTTAATGATATTTGTCAATATCTGGTAGAGCATTATTTCACAATTAATCATTTAAATAAAATTTAGAATCATTTTGTTGAATTGGTTGGGAAGGCATTGCTTTTATAGAATAATTTTCAGTGAGTGAAAACTTTCCAAGTCCTAAACATTTTATCTTTAATTAGATCTGTTGTTCAGAAAAGTTTTGTTGTATAGCCTACACATTTTGTGATTTTTTTTTTTTTTTTTTAGGGATTTTATTTTTGATTGCTATTACATATGGCGTTTTTTTGTTTGTTTGTTTGTTTTTAGAACGATGTTTTCTAACTGGTTAATTTCTGGTTAAATGCTCTTTGGTCTTTAAAAATTAATTTTGTCTACAGATGAGCGAATGAATCAATGAACAAACATAATCTAATGTTAGTGATATTTGCAAATAGTTGGTTTTATATAGTCACATAATCTGGCTCAACGATACACATAGACTGTGCATGAAGTAAACACACACGGAAAATAAACCATGATGTAGTAATTTTTTTTGGCCAGTCTCTGACTCACAAGGTTTAAAATGTGTGATATAATTTTGGGGAAAAGGATGAAATAGCCAGAAATAAGCATTAATGAGTACTTTGAATTTGTGATCCTCAATGCTAAAATCATAGTGGGTATTCATCCTATTCTTACTTAAACAGTGTAACTTCTTTCTTCTTGCAGATTTCAGAGACAGCTGTCTGAACCCTGCCACCCCTTCCCTCCTCAGTCAGGAGTTCCTGGAGATAATCGCCCTAATTACCACCGGCAAATGTCAGAACCTATTGTTCCTGCAGCTCCCCCACCCCCTCAGGGATTCAAACAAGAATACCATGACCCACTCTATGAACATGGGGTCCCAGGCATGCCTGGTCCCCCAGCACATGGGTTCCAGTCACCAATGGGAATCAAGCAGGAGCCCCGGGATTACTGCGTTGATTCAGGTGAGCATAACATCATACGATTCCTTTCTTCATCATCTCATTCATTTGTCTGGTTGTTACAGAGTGCCTTCTGTGTGCAGGGCTTTGGGGACTCGTTTTCTAAAATTTGCCCTCAAAGAAGTTAGCTATTAAAGCAAACATGTTTATGCGTAAGGGACGACCGAGGATGAGATGGCTGGATGGCATCATGGACTCGATGGACGTGAGTCTGAGTGAACTTACGTCCGCCCCTCCCTGCAGTGAGCGGCCAGTCAAGGATACAGAGCAAGTCGCTGGTCCCAAACAGCTGAGACGCAAATGAAAGGAATGATTTCAGTGAGCCCAGACACTTGCATCTTCTGATACGTAGAAGAGGGCTAAATTCCTTAATTTGAGATATCTGGTTTTCCTTAATTAACAATAATCTTTTGATATTCAAATTACCTGACCCTTGCTGCAAATTTCTATATAGTCTGACTCCTCATCCACCCACCTCCTTGGAAACAGTTCTCTCACGGTCACTTGAGATGCTATATCTTGGGTTTAAAGTCCTAACAATTCCCACTGGATAAACATAACTCTTAACTTTTAGATTGCATTTTTTTTTAGATTGTATTTTTTTCAGTTGACAACCTAAACAGCCAGTGGTCACTCCAAGGTCCATATAATCAAAGCTATGGTCTGTCCAGTAGTTATGTACAGATGTGAGAGCTGGACCATAAAGAAGGCTGAGTGTCAAACATTTGATGCTTTTGAACTGTGGTGCTGGAGAAGACTCTTGAGAGTCCCTTGGACTGCAAAGAGATTGAACCAGTTGGTTCTAAAGGAAATCAACCCTGAATATTCATTGGAAGGACTGATGCTGAAGCTGAAGCTCCAATATTTTGGCTACCTGATGCGAAGATCCAACTCAGTGGAAAAGACCCTGATGCTGGGAAAGACTGAGGGCAGGAAGAGAAGGGGGTGACAGAGGTTGGAATGGTTGGGTGGCATCATCAACTCAATGAACATGAGTTTGAGCAAACTCCAGGACACAATGAAGGACAAGGAAGCCTGGTATGCTAGACCAGGGCATCACAAAGAGTCTGACACAACTGAGCAACTGAATAACAACAATAGTGCTTAGCATAAAAACCACAGTAGATATTTGAAACCATAGGAGGTATTTAAATCCATAGGATCTATCTAAAGTGGAAAAAGTAAAGGAGGGGTGAAAATAAGAGAAAAGCCTTTTCAGTGTCTATGCAGCAAACCACCCCTAACAGTACATCTTGCATTTGTGACAGAAGCTCTAGCTCCCACGAGCTCCAGAAGATGCAAATCTGGCCCAAGTAACAAAGCAAGTGGGTAACTTCAAAGAGCCATCCATAGGAAGCAGCCTCCAGTTTAGCTCAAGTCCACTCATTAGAATGCCCATGTAGAAGGGTTGTATATTATATTTACAGTGCAGTCACAGGATAATCCCATTGTGAGCAACTGAATAATCACCAACCTTGAAATTCATCCCCAGTCTACATTCTAACATTGTGACTCAAGCTGGGGAGGTGTCTTAACTCCTGCTCTGAAGGAATCCCGTGGGGTGGGAAGTTTCAGACTTTCTACTGCTTTAAAGACAAGATGCTCACATTGCCAAGGCCAAGGGCAATACCATGAAGGGAGACACCTTACAAAGGCAGGCCAGATCAACTATTGTCAGAATGAACCTATCTGTAGGAACATCTAGCCAGTGCAGAGGTGGGCTGCCAGGTTAAATTCTGAGGGCTTTGTAGCTCACAGGAGCTGTGCAGCTTACCAGCATCACCACTGCCCCATAACCTGGATCTTTTAGTGGAAATTTTTGCTTATCCATTCAACTATCAAGCAGTTGTTGAACCTGTTCTGTATATGAGACTTTAAATTAGAAACTGGAGCCAAGCTGTATAATTATCAGTCCTGTATTCAAGATATGTCCCACCTGGCTATGAAGACAAAAAAAAGATGCTTCACGTCAAGTTGCCAAGTATTGGAGCTTCAGCTTCAGTATCAGTCCTTCCAATGGATATCCAGGACTGATTTCCTTTAGGATAGACTGGTTGGATCGCCTTGCTGTCCAAGGGACTCTCAAGAGTCTTCTCCAACACTACAGTTCAAAAGCATCAATTCTCAGTGCTCAGCTTTCTTTGTAGTCCAACTCTCACGTCTGTACATGACTACTGGAAAAACCATAACTTTTACTAGACGAACCTTTGTTGGCAACTTGACACAAAGAGCTGACTCATTTGAAAAGACCCTGATACTGGGAAAGATTGAAGGCAGGAGGAGAAGGGGACAACAGAGGATGAGATGGTTGGATGGCATCACTAACTAGATGGACATGAGTTTGAGCAAACTCCGGGAGTTGATGATGGACAGGGAGGCCTGGTGTGCTGCAGTCCATGGGGTCACAGAGTTGGACACGACTAAGCGGCTGAACTGAACTGAGGATGAGGATGAGCGGCAAAGTAATATCAGTGAAGGGTGTGGTCAGAGCAAACATGTAAGATCATACAGTCACACTAAGGACAAGTTGTTGTCTGAGCTTGAGATGGGGTGCAGTTCACAAGGAGAAAACGTGGTCATCAGGACTAGTCTGGGATGAGTGCTACTTGGCAAAATGAAGGGTGAAGATGGTGGTTTCAAGTTGCATTTGGGGGGCAGCCACACCCTTCCTCTATCTATTGGATCTAGGCTGCCAGGGCCCAGCGTGAGGAATTCCACCCATGACAAGGTCATGTGGCAGAGATCTGATGGCAAGGCTAATCAGACCTCAGGTATTCCCCCTGGTATTTCCTGAGCATGTACCCCCCAAAATAAGAATCTGCCTGCTTTTCCACTCTTCTGAAATTCTCTGGAAAAAGTTAACTCAGAGCTTTAGTCTTCTGCATTTGAAAGGGATATTTCAGCTCAAATCCCCTCTGATAGCTCTCTAGCTTGCCTAACAGGTTCCCCCGGACCTCTTACAGCTTGTGAATTGCTTGCAGCCTCCCAACCGTGAGACGCACAAAGTTTAAAGCATCTTAAAGATACAGAGCCTTTTCTAAAGAGCTAAAAATCATATTGGTGATGGGTTTTCACTGTTGACTCAATGATTGCTGCCAGGCCTCCATATTCTTTATCTTTTAGGCACCTGGGAGAATGTTAATCAATGTAAATGGGATATGGAAAAAGATATATAGTAATTTTGATGTTAGCAACACTAGACTTTTGAGTTAATTACTTTTCTCTTTATTATATATCACTGCACTCCTCTTGTGTCCTTGCTATGTAAAAATGTAACTTTATTTAGTGTTTTCTGAGAGTGGCACCAGACTTTGGGAAGAACAACACAAATAAGTCTTCTGGTTGACAAACCCTTATCAGAAAAAAGGCTGTAAAATGTTAATTGGCCCTTTTGGCTGGAAGATGATGTAAATCACCTAAGACTTTTGTATACAACTAGGTATGCAGAGAGAAAAGCCTGATTTTGATAAGAGTCTGGGCTGCTAACGCTGCATAACTTTGTGTTACCCATTGATTTCTATGTATAATCAAAAAGTATAAAAGGCCTTCTGAACAATAGAGGATGGGAAAGTCGTTGGACTGGTTTCCCCCATGTCTTCTCTCTAATTTCTGGCTGAATTCCCATCTGGGGCATGGAGGCTCTCCATGTCTACTTACTTGTCCCAGCTTTTAAGATACACACGATGGGGAGCCCAAGGTGGGGTGCCCCCTGATATTCAAGAGGATGCCGGTGGCCTAACACATATGGTGCAAGCTCCTTGTCTGGAACTTTATTGGCTTTCCACATAAACCAAGTTATTCAGCCTCTTTTCTCCACTTAGTTTTCCTACTCCACTATTTCTTCCTAATCTAATCTTATATAATAGATAAATAAGTTTTTTCCTTGCCAACACTGTCCCCACTTTGAATTCTCTGGATCCACTGGGGCTGGACTCCGGCACTAGGCCCTTAAATCTATTTCTCATTTCCACTGTATAATCATAAGGGATTTGATTTAGGTCATACCTGAATGGTCTAGCAGTTTTCCCTGCTTTCTTCAATTTCAGTCTGAATTTGGTAATAAGGAGTTCATGATCTGAGCCACAGTCAGCTCCTGGTCTTGTTTTTGTTAACTGTATAGAGCTTCTCCATCTTTTGCTGCAGAGAATATAATCAATCTGATTTTGGTGTTGACCATCTGGTGATGCCCATGTGTAGAGTCTTCTCTTGTGTTTGGAAGAAGGTGTTTACTATGACCAGTGCATTTTCTTAGCAAAACTCTGTTAGTCTTTGCCCTGCTTCATTCCGCATTCCAAGGCCAAATTTGCCTGTTACTCCAGATGTTTCTTGACTCCCTACTTTTNCTATTGATATTTCTCCCAGCAATCTTGATTCCAGCTTGTGCTTCCTCCAGCCCAGTGTTTCTCATGATGCCCTTTAAGGCATGTTATTTAAAGTCACTGGACAAAGGATATTTCTGCATGTTAGTGCTGCCTCTAGTTTTGTGACCTTTCTTAAATACAGTGACCCATTGAACTCCCAATATAAGTATAAGAGTCCACACGTAGGATGGGACTCTACTGTTGAATAGTGTTCTGAGAAAGTATCTGGTTTGTCACAGCTATATAGGATCTGAGTATGCCATAGAAAAGTTTGTCCTGTTGGTTGCTTCATAGGAGTCACTACTCGTTGCAATACTTTCATCTGGGAAAATTCCTGTGTCCTTCAGCTGACAGTGTACACAGGGAGAGATGTAACATCTTGAAACACCTATTGTTTGCTTTTGGGCTTCTTGTCTAGAAAATTAAACACAAAGTTCCAGCTGTCCTTGGGGGTCCTCTTTACCCCCACCCACACATTCACTGATTACCCATCTTGTAGGCCAAGCTTGTCAAATGAGATCATTAATGGAAAGAGTGGGAATTTTGCAGCTTGCATATTAAACTGTTTTCTCTTCTTTCAGTTCAGTCGGTCAGTCATGTCTGACTCTTTGTGACCCCATGAATGGCAGCACGCCAGGCCTCCCTGTCCATCACCAACTCCTGGAGTTCACTCAAACTCATGTCCATCGAGTCAGTGATGCCATCCAGCCATCTCATCCTCTGTCATCCCCTTCTCCTCCTGCCCCCAATCCCTCCCAGCATCAGAGTCTTTTCCAATGAGTCAACTCTTCGCATGAGGTGGCCAAGGTACTGGAGTTTCAGCTTTAGCATCATTCCTTCCAAAGAAATCCCAGGGCTGATCTCCTTCAGAATGGACTGGTTGGATCTTGCAGTCCAAGGGACTCTCAAGAGTCTTCTTCAACACCACAGTCCAGAAGCATCAATTCTTTGGTGCTCAGCTTTCTTCACAGTCCAACTTTCACATCCACACATGACCACAGGAAAAACCATAGCCTTGACTAGACGGACCTTTGTTGGCAAAGTAATGTCTCTGCTTCCTCTTCTTTATTTCCTCTTATTAAAAAAATTTTTTAGTGGGGGGGCACAAAAAAGGGGTGGTACCCCTTTCCCAAGACAAGGCCAGAAAGACATGACCTCAGGGCTGGAGGTTTAAGGGCTTTCCCTCTGCCAGTTTCAGCTGCAGAGACCATTGACAGAAGTGTGTTTCTCTTTCAGAAGTGCCTAACTGCCAGTCCTACATGAGAGGGGGCTACTTCGCCAGTAGCCATGAAGGTAAGTAGCTCTTTAAGAAATTATAATATTCAAGGAAGCCCAAAGTGGCTCAGTTTCCAAGCTAAGATTTGAGATCTTAGTTCAAACCTTCCTTAGCTCATGAACATGAGCACTCACTGATTGTGATCCCCAGTCATCTTGCACACAGAGTTTGAGGCATGCTCCTGACCTGTGAGGGCTACCATCCTTTTCGGTAGTAATGACCCTAACTTTTAAGAAAGAAAGCGAACTGCCTGGTTTCTGCTTTTCCATGCAAGGAGGCCATACAGCTGTAGATAACACTGTCTAAACTGGAACTTAGGAACCACGTCATGACCTTCAGGACTTATTGAAACAGAGAAGGCTTTCTTTCTTAGAACGGTTCCTCAGAAGTATGTCTTATTTTCTGTCATGCACATCTCTGTAAGTGTCTAGAGCAGTGTGATTCTCCAAACCTGCAGCATCAGCTTCACCTGGGACTTGCTAGACATACAGATTTTCAGGCCCCACTCCAGACCTACTGAATCAGTCTCCAGGGGTAGGGCCCAGCTCTGTATTACAACAGGCCCTCTAGGCAACCATGATGGACCCTCACATTCAGTTCAGTCACTCAGTTGTGTCCGACTCTTTGCAACCCCATGAATTGCCAGGGCACCCCAGGCCTCCCTGTTCATCACTAGCTACCAGAGTTTACGCAAACTCATGTCCATCGAGTCGGTGATGCCATCTAGTCATCTCATCCTGTCGTCCCCTTCTCCTCCTGCCCCCAATCCCTCCCAGCATCAGGGTCTTTTCCAATGAGTCAACTCTTCCCATGAGGTGGCCAAAGTATTGGAGTTTCAGCTTTAGCATCAGTCCTTCCAATGAACACCCAGGACTGATCTCCTTCAGAACGGACTGGTTGGATCTCCTTGCAGTCCAAGGGACTCTCAAGAGTCTTCTCCAACACCACAGTTCAAAAGCATCAATTCTTTGGTGCTCAGCCTTCTTCACAGTCCAACTCTCACAGCCATACATGACCACTGGGAAAACCATAGCCTTGACTAGACGGACCTCTGTTGGCAAAGTAACATCTCTGCTTTTTAATATACTGTCTAGGTTAGTCATAACTTTCCTTCTAGGAGTAAGCGCCTTTTAATTTCATGAGAGAGCTACTAGAGTTGTAAGGCTTAGGTTTGGCTACACGTTAGGATCACCTGCGTGCATGTGCGCTCGGTCCCTCAGTTATGTCCGACTCTGCAACCCCATGGACTCTAACCTGCCAGACTCCTCTGTCCAAGGAATTCTCCAGGCAAGAATGCTTGAGTAGGTTGCTATTTCCTCCTTTAGGGGAATCTTCCCAAGCCAGGGATCAAACCCACGTCTCTTGCATCTTCTACTCTGATAGGCGGGTTCCTTACCGCTGCGCTACCTGGGAATCCCTAGAATCACCTGGGGAGCTGTTAAAACTTCTGGTGTCCAGGCTTCACCCAGAACAACTGAATCAGAAATTCTAGGATGGGGCTTGGGCATTAGTAATTTGTGAAGCTCCCTGGGCGATTCTGTTGTGTCCAAGGATGACAACAGAATCTAGAGTTTTAGAGCTAGTTTGAAAGAGCTGGTAAATCAGCACTGGCTGGTTATTATGAGTGATTTGGTTCACAAGAGTGATTTCTATGGGCGGCTGCCTCCTAGTGACTTGGTTGGCAGGGAGACCAAGTGTGGCTGCCACGGGCACCCAGGGATATTCTGAGTGGGTGCCCAGCCCTGGGAAGGAAGGGCTGTCTACTGGATCTCTGTGATGGGCACACATGTGTAGTAGGGCTCTCTTCCAGGTTCCCAAATGTTTTTGCAGCAGTTGATGTCTGCAGCAGGTGAACTAGGAAAGAGGAAAACACTGCATAATTACAACATTCAAAGAGGCGCATGCTCTTAAAGGAAATACTTTTAGTAAGGCATTGGGGCTGCTTACTACACAGAGAATATCTGGCGAGCTTGTGTTTTCCCCCACTTCTTCCCTGACCCCACACACATCGAAGAAGTTAGTTTCAAAGATATCTGCATTCTTAATTGCTCTAAATTACCCTGACACAGTTTCTCTCTCCTTATACAGGCTTGACCACAGATGCCTGTGAAAGTTAGTGAGACAAGTGTTTCTGATTGGCATCTGTGATTACTAAGATAGCCATTCTGCCTTAGCATTCACCTGGAATCTTTACATACTATTTTGAATCTTTCATTTCCACTTTGCCCCTCAAACAGGTTCTTCCTTCCTGCCACCTTTGAGTGATTAGATTGTTGTGACCACAACTGATGCAACTGCTGTGCAAATTCAACTGACAAATTCACTTAAACCAACAGCATCTTCCAGATGTTTTAGAGAACCATCTAAATGACTAAAAACCACAAAATATACCAGAATGATACTCATGGGCAGGGCTTCATCTGATTAGTTTGAAAACCAAACCTAGAATTTAATCTAGGTTTACGTTTTTTCCCCTATATACTGTGAGTGTATTATGCTCAAAAAAAGCTCTAAATATAACATAGCAATTTTGGCAGGTGTGTAAACTTTGTAGTTTACTTTTGACTTTATAGTAAGGCTGTTAAAACATCAGAGTAGCAAAATTCATGTAGCAAGTCGGGAAATACATAGCTTCCCAATAGCCAAGGCAGAAAATATGAAGCATGATGGATTATGCAATTCTTAATATAAATTATGACAGTTTGTTGTCAGTCAGTTTCCTAGTACCAAACTGGAAAATTATAGGAGTCCTGAGAAGTTAGCATTGCATTCTTAAATCTTTTAATGGAAAACTGTAGATTCCTTCATATTTATTTCAACAGTTATAGAGCACTTATGTAGTAGGTGCTATAAGGATGCTAAGATATTCAGAATATGGTCCTTACCCTCTAGAAACTTAGAATTCCATGACAGAATAAGGTAAGTGCTATTAAGAGATTAACTGGAGAGATTTATCATGATGTGCAAGTCCTTACTGTCTTGATTTCTTTTAACTATCCTGCGTTGCACACCTATGTACTGGGAACTATTCTTAAGCTCTCTGTTGTAAGGATAAATCAGTCAATGAACAGAATATATATCAACTCATTAAATTCTCACTAACAAGCCTGTAAGGTAGGAATTATCTTCCACAATCCTTAGATGAGAAAAATGGAGCACTGAGAGATTAATTTGTTCTAGGCCACACGGTTAACCTTGGTCCAATCAGTCTGGCTTCAGGGCCCATGCTCTTCACATTACACCATGTTTTGTTTTGTTTTGTTTTTGCCTACTTTGTCATCTATCTCCACCAGTTGGGATGCAAGCTCCATTAGAGCAAGCACCGAGTCTACCCTCTTCTCTAGCACAAACATGTGCCCAGCCTAAATATCTATTGGACTACATAAAAATATACTTCTTTGTAGCTAAGCAAAGAAAAAAATGCTTGGGGCTGAGGAAACAAAATGAATAATATGAAACCTGAAAACAATCTGTTTCCAAGTTGGGCAGTGTTTTCCCAACCCCAGGCCTCTTTAAAATTGTTCTGATCCTGCCAAGAAGAACTTGATCCAAGCTGATTGTAATGAACAGATTATTTCTTGGAGCCTTTACCCAGGGAGTTTAAGTCATAGAAAATCCCTCTCAAAAATCTAGTGCTCATTCTTCACTGCAAATGACCTCCCCTGCCTGCCGGAACCACATACTTGACACTCATAAGCCTGGTCCACATGCCAGACAAGTTGACTGGAGAACTGAGCGTGGGGAGTACCGCTATGCAAACAGGAGCTCCTGGTGCTTCCTCTCGAGAAGCATGTGGTTAGAAGGGAGTACACAGGGATGCTCACCCCTGAAATAGGCTGGACCCCAAGCAAAGGTGTGGTCTCACCATGCCTGTCTATTAACTGGCCTTGCTTTGAGCTGCGGGCCTTCTCAGGGTGCCTGCTGACCTGGTAGTCAGCACTGAACCCATATTAGGGGTTAGTGGGTTTACTTTTTTGGTCCTATCATGTGACATAGTTCCCCAATGAGATTGAACCAGTGCCCCCTGCATTGGGAGCCTAGAGTCCTAACCATAGGACCTCCAGGAAAGTCCCAGATTACTGGGTTTAGAATGCCAAGCCTTCATCCTTCCCTCTCCTGGACACCTTCTACTTTTTGCCCTGCCTTCCTTTCATTTCCACTTACTTATGTTGTTGGCCCAGTCAGTTCCCCTGTTTTCTTAACAATGCAATAAGTGTTACTGCTGGAATATCTCTTCATATTCCTTCCACAGTGTCTGGAGATGATGATACCTCCAACTTACCTTTCAAATTATTGTTTGTCACAGTCTTTACTCATTTGGCATCGTTTTCTACCTTCCTACCTTCCAAGCTCTTTCATAATTGAATGAAGTGTGTGGGCAGCATGGACAAGCTGTATGAAGGATTAATATTTGCTAAAAGGGAAATGGCAAGACCATGTATAGATCAATTAGATCCCCCCCATTGAGGCCAGCTGAAATAGATGAGATGTCATTTCAGATATAAAGGCTTAGTCACTGATCCATGCAGACCTCAGGAGTAAGATGTGCAGGAACGTTCTGGTGATTCAGTGCCTCCCTGTAGTCTCGGCTCTAATAGCAGGAATCGATGCCGTTCTGACTGAAGAGCGGGCAGTTGCATCAGAACACAAACACCTAGGTTCTTGTGAAGTTCTCTCCCAAATTCAATCTGGCATAGGTAACAGCAGTTCATTGGACTGAGGACCTGAAATGGTAGAAGATTCTGTTTTAGTCCTTCAGAGTTTTCATAGAAGAGATCCATGTTAAGCAACATGTTCTTTCTAAATTCTCCTTCAGGTTTTTCATATGAGAAGGATCCCCGGTTGTACTTTGACGACACTTGTGTCGTTCCTGAGAGACTGGAAGGTAAGTAGCCCCATCTGGTTTGGTGCAAAGCTGGAATTCTTATCATGTCAGAGCACCTTTGTCAGTCGTCTTGATGCCAGGTTGGCGACATTTGCCCAAATCATGTGAGAAAGTTGAGACTAAAGTACAGCATGTGTATCTTTATCTGGAACAGGCAAAGTGAAACAAGAGCCCACCATGTATCGAGAGGGGCCCCCTTACCAGAGGCGAGGTTCCCTTCAGCTGTGGCAGTTCCTGGTTACCCTTCTTGACGACCCAGCCAACGCCCACTTCATTGCCTGGACAGGCCGAGGCATGGAATTCAAGCTGATAGAACCTGAAGAGGTAAGCACTGGGTGCTGATTTTTGATTTGTTGATGTTTGTTCCTAGTTAGTTCTCCAGCTAGCCTTTTTACTGTGTCAGATATGCTCTTCTCATTCAGATCCTGGCCTGGCTGATGGGCTTGACAGTGCTTTTTCTATTAATGGGACAGGCAAAGTTCTCCACTGCAAAAGATGTAAAAAGTGTTAGTAACCCTTCTGCAAACTCTGGGAGGGAGACCATGAAGACTTCATTCTAAAAGGGTCTGCTTTCTCTCTCAGAAAGTCTTTCAAGTGTTCTTTCAGTGATACCAACTCTTTTTTGGTGTAAGCCCTCATATGTCATAGCCTGTATCAGAGATTATGTGAACAGATTGTAAGACATTTTTAGTAATATAGGTTGCAACTGTACTGTGGTGTATTTAAAATGGCTCTAGAGAAATAACATTATCAGAGATGAGTCAGTCTCAATCTCAGAAACCTAGTGTTTTGTGTTGTTTTAATGTAACATCACAGGAGCTTCCCCGGCTCGGTGGTAAAGAATCTACCTGCCAATGCAGGAGACACAGGTTCAATCCCTGGTCTGGGAAATCCCCACATGCCACAGAGCAACTAAGCTCTGTGCACCACAAGTACTGAGCCTGTACTCGAGAGAGCCATAACTGCTGAGCCCACAGGCCGAAACTCCTGACGCCCAAACAGTCCAGAGCCTGAACTCTGCAAAAGAGAGGCCCCCGCAGTGAGAAGCCCAAGCACTGTAGCTAGCGTAGCCCCTGCTAGGCCCAGCACAGCAAAAACAAAAGAGTTACTGGCATCAAGTTCTTACTATCTCTTTTTTAAAGTACCACAATGAAATAGCAAACCTTCCTTATTTTGTTAATAGAAAAAACCTCCCTTATTTTGTTAATAGAAAAAAAACATTGTTACCATCTTTTTGCCCAGATTAACAGAAAGGCCAGTGGACAGAACCAATGCCATCTCTTTAAAGGAGGGGACACATCACAGAATCTCCCCTTTCCTAAATACCACAAAGCAAATTAAGTCAGACTCTGGGCTTGCCATGATTTCAAAGGGGTTGATTTTTGTTTGATTTAGAATCTAGAGGTTAGAAATGGAGAAGAAATAACTTCCCTGAAAGTCTGACATATGCTTCTTTGGGTAGCATATACTTGAGCATTACACGCTAAGCCAGCAGAACAGAAAGGTATCTTTGGGTTGGTGTGATTAGAATGAACACAGTGCTCTCGAAGGCCTCTGAACAGGCACTGCAGTTGTAGATGCTGTTCAATCAGTTGCAGGGCTCACTTTAGTACACCCAAGGGGACAGGTGGGCATGGGGGTTGACGGCAAGAAATTGGAGGAAGAAAATGGCCTGAAAGTTAAGATGAGCGAAGGAGAATGTGTGAGTTGGAGGCTTAAGGAGAATCCTGACTGGTAGAGGAAGGCAGGTTTCATTAAAGGCCGTTAGAGAAGATAACGGGGGAAGGCAATGGCACCCCACCCCAGTACTCTTGCCTGGAAAATCCAATGGACGGAGGAGCCTGGTGGGCTGCAGTCCATGGGGTCGCTAACAGTCGGACAGACTGAGCGACTTCACTTTCACTTTTCTCTTTCATGCATTGGAGAAGGAAATGGCAACCCACTCCAGTATTCTTGCCTGGAGAATCCCAGGGATGGGGGAGCCTGGTGGGCTGCCGTCTATGGGGTCACACAGAGTTGGACACGACTGAAGTGACTTAGCAGCAGCAGCAGAGAAGATAAACTTATCAATCAGTTCAGTCGCTCAATCGTGTCCGACTCTTTGCGACCCCATGAATCGCAGCACGCCAGGCCTCCCTGTCCATCACCATACATATACAATTTCTGTTAAGACTTGTTCTACCTTCAAAGCCAAAGTTGGGTACTGCTGTGTTCTCCTGAGGGTGTCTTTTGGCTAAGTCGTGTAGAAAGGGAGCCATGTTTCCGGCCACACTGAAAAGCATCCACCCCACATTCTGTTCCTCATAATGTGGCCTGGTTTGTATGAAGCTTGAGGAAAGCATGTCGCCCAGACTCACTGAGGCTTTTTGAAAGTCAAGTCTGTCATGTGAGCAGCCCTTTTTGATTTATCTCATTTCACAAAAAGGAGCTTTTACGACTTTTTTGCCACTGCTTCGGGCCTAAGCAGAGGCTGTACAGCTGCAGGTAAACCTGGTTATGACCCTTTGTAAAGCCGTTATTGAATCTGTTGCTCTCCAACCAATGGTAAAGAAAATGATGAACAGATTGCAAAGGACCCCGGCTTTCTTAAAGAAACTAATGCTAATCCAGAATGTTCACATAAATGCCAAGCTGCCCAGTCACAGGGGAGTCTCCTAGTGGCCTTGCACTTCTCTCAGCTGATTAAACAGCTCTGTTTCTTCAGAAAGTACTTCTTGCCAGCACAGCTTGAAATCCCTGAGCATTGCATGAACTCTGAAATGTTCCATTCCCTTAACCCCAGGATCAGCTCTGCTCCAGTGTGCGCTTTGGCCCCAGGACATGCAGCCCTTTTTTCCCCACTCTCTAAGCCTTGTATAACTTGGCAGGCCTTCCTCTTGGTAGTGTCAGGAAGATACCAACTCCTCGAAAAATGCTGTAAGAAGTTGTCATGGGGGGAGCTTGAAGGGTGAAGCGGAGGAGGAAGCTGTTTGGGACGTAATTGTAGGCAGCTGTGTGGCTGAGTAGTGCACTCTGGGTAATTATCCATAATATCCATTACACTGTGCATGGAAATTGTGGTTTTAGAACTGCGTTTTGGCAGGCCCCCTAATCAAATGTCTTTTGATAGTCATCCAGCTTAGCACCCTCTCAATTATGACTGACTCGGCTTTAATCTGGAGCCATTTTAACTGTGAATCTGCATTAATGAATATTTTGGGGGGTAGGGTTGTTTGTTGAACATGTGGCAGATAACTGATGCCATGGGGAGGTTTAAAAGGACGTGCTGCTTAGAAAGAGCCGCTCCCTGTGCCGTGGCTGCGCTCTTACAAAGAGAGGAAGAGAGATGTAAGTTTTGATGTTTTAACTCCTTCGGCCTCCATCCTCAAGATGCTGTCCAAGTAACAAATGTGAAGGATGAAGGAAAGAAGGAGCTGGCAGCGAGCTATTGCCTGCTCCCTCCACCTCCCCAAAATGGGGCAGCCGTTATTCCCAGCTGCTTTGCAGTTGTGCCGCATCATGATTACAGCATTAAGAGCAGCCCCAGTGAGGGCTACTGAATCACAGGGCCCTGGCCCAAGAGGATGAGTCAGTAACTATGGCTACCAGAGCTGCTTTGAAGTCCACGCATATACAAAACCTCTCTCCAGTACAGCTACTGCATATGCAAGTGACAGCAAAGAAAGGTCATGGCTGAAGTTAAATAGTCAAGAATCATTTTCCACCACTGCAGTACAGTCAAATGATGAGGCTGGGCCTCTTTTAAGGGTTCCTGCATCACTTACGGCCAACAGCAGGTCAATAAGACCTTCACGGTGTTATTTTCTTTTGGAAAAAAAAGAAACGGACATGTATTGATTTACCAGCTTTTCTTTCTTACCACTATTTCTATTGGCTTAAACTGTTTTTTCTCCAAACAGGGGATGTGTTTTTGCTTAATTTTGCCTTTTTGGTCATTTCAAAGAGTTGAATGGGTGCAATGTGAAGAAAGGCGGAGTACCAGGGTATCGTGTGCCGTGGGGCACAAAGCAAATGAATGGAAATTTAACTTTAACATAGTTTCTTACAAGGGAAAATGGAATCATGACTGTTGAATTTTTGTAATTAGGACAGATGCATTTCTTCCTTATCAGATCATTTCTGATATTTTTTAAAGGTCATCTTGAATCCTGAGTTGAGATGTTGCTTTCATTCTGCCCCAAATACTTCTGAATGATACTTTAAGTGAAACGTGGCTTTATGATCCACTTTTCCATTTGCAGTCTCCCTACTTCTCATTCCATGTTTACCATTTTTTAAACGAATGTAGTTATTTTGGTTACGTTTCCAAAACTGACCCAGAATGTTCCAAATATGATCGTTGGTTTGCATGCATTTAAAGGCCTCATATTTCCAAGGTTAATCTACCTTGACAGTCATCCTTAAACATAGGGTTTGGGATGTTGAGATACTTGAGCAGAATTGCTTGACTGTCTTGCTGAACTCTACTAGTAAGTGTTCTTGCTTTAAGGCTTCTTTGCCCAGAGTTCCAATTACATCCCCTCATCACTGCAGCTCAGGTGGATCGGGTTTAGATATAATGCACTTCACAACTGTTTGGGAAGCCATGTTAATTTTTCATTAAATGGATAATGGTGCTACATGTTTTAATGTCCATTCTGCAAGTCCACTGGGAGCAGGGGATTGGATGGCAGCAGGCTGAAATGATCTGATTCCCTTTTACTCCATGAGCTGCAATACGTAAACATCTCCCAGCCCCTCTCCAATCTTATTAGAATTGAACTTTTGCTCTGCTGGCCCATTAGCAACTCACTAGTGTGTTTCTAATGTTTCAGGAATGACCATTCTAATTATTCCTTATTGACTGCTACAGAAACCATAGCTCTTAATGGCAACATGTTAATGGTCTATGGGTATTGGTCAATAATTCATATGTGGAGAAACAGTAGAGAGCCTGCTTCCTCTGGGATGCTAGCCAAGCCCTCTGCAATCTTAAAATGCTAGGATTCTTCCACCTCCAGGTCTCACCTCTTAGCATCCATGACTGAATCATCACCTTCGTTGAATGTTGGTCTTAAGGGAATTAAGTGCTTTTCCATTCAGGTCAGAGAAATGGATCACTGACCAGAGCAGTTGGGTTTTAGAATGCTCTCCTGGGGTTGGGAAGAAACCCACCAGACCCAAGGAATGAGTTTCCATTGCTTTCCTGTCTCTTCAGGTTGCTCGGCGTTGGGGCATTCAGAAGAACCGGCCAGCCATGAACTATGACAAGCTCAGCCGATCTCTACGCTATTACTATGAAAAGGGCATCATGCAGAAGGTGAACAATTATGAGGGACAATTAAGATCACTCTCAGAGAAACTGTCCAGGGCTTCTGTACTAAGACTAATGGCTTCGAGGAAATGTTAGCGTCATGATTCTGTGGTAGGAAAAAGTCTTGGAAAAATGAGATACAAAGAGCACCTTTAATACTCTCAGGTACCTGAAAACCAGAGGTTGTGGAAGACTCTAGGAAAATTAGCCTCCTCTGCTTTATTTAGAGAAATAAAGAAACTGTCTCTACTTACAGAAATGTCCAGATAGGACTTCCCTGGTGGTCCAGTGCTTAAGAATCCACCTGCCACCGCAGGGGACAAGGGCTCGATCCCTGATTCAGGAAGATTCCACATGCTGTGGGGCAACTAAGCCCTTCCGCCTAGAGCCCATGCTCTTCAGCAATGAGAAGCCACCACAAAGCCTCCGCCCGCCCGCCCACCCTGCCGCAACTAGAAAAAACCTGCATACAGCAACAGAGACCCAATGCAGCCAAAGAAAAAATTTTTTAAATTGTCCAGATACTTAGGCCAACTATTACATCCATAAAGGAGCCAGGGAGAGTATCAGCTTAAAGGTCTCTGCTCCCACAAGAGCTTAGTTGAAGTCTTTAGTTGTTAAGACACCAAGACCTCCAAATATGTTGGTTTAATACTCTTAAGTGTTAGGACTAAGGAAATCTTTTTCGAAAACTGGAAACTACAAGTTAGAAAGCCAAGATTTGCAAAATGGGAGCAGAATAGCCTGATAACAAGTTGCAGAATAAAGGATGAAGCATATTTTGAGGAAGCCAGAACAAAATCCTTATCATGACAGGTGGTGAAAGACCAAAATCTTAAAAGCCGTGTATAAGCAGAAGATGAAGATGGCAAATCTTTGGTTTTTCTTAACCAGATTTTATACTGTACTGTTACCCAGATTCTAGCATTTATACATTTAGGCAGTCTTTACGTGGGAGACACACTCAGAATTGCATGGTCATTGTTGCTGACAACTTGTGCTAAAACCAGGCTTATCTTCTCATAGGCAGGTGGTGATATGACCACATATTCCTCTCATCTCCTTAAATTATTAAAGCCTGTCATGGATGGTCTTCTGGACAAAACTCAGACTTTAATCCTTCATACAGGCTCTAAGGCACCCTCTAACCCTCATTTCCTCACTTGCACTTGTCTGCTTCCACCACAGCCATCTGTCTCTTAATATGTATTGTTTGTAAACAAACACTATCAGTCATGTAAGTTATCGAGCGTATTATAAAATGAAAAAACACCTATTAAACTACCATCCTACTTAAGAACATTCCTAACACCTTCATTACCTGGCCAGCTCCTACTTGTTTCTCAATCACCTCTTTACTCCAAGAATCTGAAGTTCTCAAGCTGAATTATGTGGTCTCATCTGCTTCTGAGGGCACCTGCGTTCATCTCCATCACTCCATCTCCCTACTCTCTGTATTGTAAATCACTCCCTGGCTTGTCAGTATCTGCCACAGGAATATCAGCTTCTTTGGGGCAAAACTGAGAACTTGACTTCAGTGCTTGGCATAGTTAATAGATACTCTAAAATGGGTTATCACCCCACCTTACCTATTCCCTCCCCCTCTTTTTTTAAAGGTACAATTCAGTGGGGTTTTAATATGTATGCAGAGTAGTACTACTGTCACTCAAAACCAGTTTTAGAACATTTTGTTGTTCAGTTGTAAGTTGTGTCTGACTCTGCAACCCCATGGACTATGTAGCCCACCAGGCTCCTCTGTCCATATGGTTTTCCAGGCAAGAATACTGGAGTGGGTTGCCATTTCCCTCTTCAGGAGATCTTCCCAGATCAGGGATTTCACCCATGTGTCCTGCACTGGCAGGCGGATTCCTGACCACTAAGCCATCAGGGAAGCCCATTAGAACAATTTATCACCCTACAAAGAAACCCTGAACCCATTAGCAGTCACTACCCATTTCACACACTCTTCTCCATTCAGTGTTAACACTACCAGGTAGAATTTTAAACTTAGGAAGGAGGGCCAGTAGAAAAAAAAACACTGGCTTTGTGGTTCCCAACTACAAACCCAATCCAAGGGAGTGTAACCAAGACAATTAACTTAAACTAACAGCAATGAATTACGCCTATGAACTTGTTCCTAGGTTTTCTAAGAAAGAAGAGAACTTTGAGAATTAAGCATAAAATAGTACAGAGGAAGGCATAGGAATGAGACTTGGGTGGGCTCAGATCGTAACACTCCCATTTATTTATGCTTTAAGGAAAGTCAACCTTTCAAAGCCTGTTTCCAATGAAAGTGTAGCTAATAATTCTTGATCTAATCTCAAAGGGGTAATATATATGTGAAAATGTCCTAGAAATAGTAACATGCTATCCAGTGTAAGAGATCCTTGCTTTATTATGTGACCTATGAGTAAATGAAAACTGAAAGAGGAGTGGTAGCGTACTGATCCGGGCAGGGACTCAGAAGAGCATTCGTTCCATACCCTCAGGTTTCCAAAGGGAACACTGAGGTTCATAGAGATTGAGACTTGCTAGTGACCAAGCCAGGGCTGGAAGCCATTCGCTCAGCTTTTGGAGCTAGTAGTATCATCACTGTATCCTCCTGCCTAGCTCTTCCACATGTGAGCTGACTCTGGCTGGGGAACCAGAGATTTAACAGTAAACTGGCTTTTAAAAAACCCAAATAGGAATGAGTGATTGTACACACCTGCCACCCTTAATCAAGACTAGTTGATTCAAGTAATGTTATCATGCATAAAATTCATATAAAGGTAGTTTGCAGTTTGTTCAGTGTAGCAAAACCATGACATTAGTCATTTTCAACTGCAGGTAAGCCAAAAAGCAGTTCTTTTTGGTTTTGGAACAAGCTTATAAAATCCCACATAGCTTCTGAATTCCTAGCCCTGTGGGATAACAAAGCTGTCCTGTGAAAACTGTAAACTTGAGGAAACTGAACACACGGGCTGACTCCTGCATCTTTCAATCCTTATATCTCATAACACCAGCCTCAGCATAACCGTTGTTTCTAGACTGATTTTAACAGTGAGGATGTTCTTTTAAGAAGAACCTGAGTTTGATATTCAACTTGAACTAACAGCAATGAATTACGCCTATGAACTTGTTCCTAGGTTTTCTAAGAAAGAAGAGAACTTTGAGAATTAAGCATAAAATAGTACAGAGGAAGGCATAGGAATGAGACTTGGGTGGGCTCAGATCGTAACACTCCCATTTATTTATGCTTTAAGGAAAGTCAACCTTTCAAAGCCTGTTTCCAATGAAAGTGTAGCTAATAATTCTTGATCTAATCTCAAAGGGGTAATATATATGTGAAAATGTCCTAGAAATAGTAACATGCTATCCAGTGTAAGAGATCCTTGCTTTATTATGTGACCTATGAGTAAATGAAAACTAAATGAAAGAGGAGTGGTAGCGTACTGATCCGGGCAGGGACTCAGAAGAGCATTCGTTCCATACCCTCAGGTTTCCAAAGGGAACACTGAGGTTCATAGAGATTGAGACTTGCTAGTGACCAAGCCAGGGCTGGAAGCCATTCGCTCAGCTTTTGGAGCTAGTAGTATCATCACTGTATCCTCCTGCCTAGCTCTTCCACATGTGAGCTGACTCTGGCTGGGGAACCAGAGATTTAACAGTAAACTGGCTTTTAAAAAACCCAAATAGGAATGAGTGATTGTACACACCTGCCACCCTTAATCAAGACTAGTTGATTCAAGTAATGTTATCATGCATAAAATTCATATAAAGGTAGTTTGCAGTTTGTTCAGTGTAGCAAAACCATGACATTAGTCATTTTCAACTGCAGGTAAGCCAAAAAGCAGTTCTTTTTGGTTTTGGAACAAGCTTATAAAATCCCACATAGCTTCTGAATTCCTAGCCCTGTGGGATAACAAAGCTGTCCTGTGAAAACTGTAAACTTGAGGAAACTGAACACACGGGCTGACTCCTGCATCTTTCAATCCTTATATCTCATAACACCAGCCTCAGCATAACCGTTGTTTCTAGACTGATTTTAACAGTGAGGATGTTCTTTTAAGAAGAACCTGAGTTTGATATTCATATATTCTTTTCAGCTGTTAAGCTGTGGTGTCAAAACATTCAGCAGGTAACAGGTCCCCATGGTTTATCAAAATAAATCGAAGGATTTGGATAATCAACTACCTTTGAGCCTCTTGGTCCCAGGCTGCCCAAGAGCTTGGTGGCTTAACAGATATCTCATTCTTTCCTTGGTGCCCACACCCCATGCCCTGGTCCAGCCGGGCCTCATAGGTGCATTTTCTCTCTAGGTGGCCGGGGAACGATATGTCTACAAGTTCGTCTGCGACCCCGATGCCCTTTTCTCCATGGCCTTCCCCGACAACCAGCGTCCGTTCCTGAAAGCAGAGTCTGAGTGCCACCTCAGCGAGGAGGACACCCTGCCACTTACCCACTTTGAGGACAACCCTGCTTATCTTCTGGATGTGGACCGCTGCGGCAGCCTCCCCTATGCTGAAGGCTTTGCTTACTAAGTTTCTGAGCAGCTGAGCGGCCAAACCTTAGAGCTAGCAGTTCCCGTTCAGGCAAACGAGAACAGTGGTTTTGTTTGTGTCTCTGGCTGTTCCTAAAGCTTGCCCTTTGAGTATTACCTGTCTCCGGAGATGCAGAATCCAGTCTGTCTCCGGATCGGCACCCTTAAGGACAGAAACTTTGGCGGGGGAGTGGGAGCAGGGAGGGGTAGAAAAACCACCCAAAAGCTGGTGCCTCAGCTCTTGATCCTGACAAGGTTTCAGGGAAGCGATTGAAATGGAGCCTCCTTCCCATGGACAATATATATGCAAAGCAATACCTTGTTCAGGTTGGTACCCGCAAACCAGGACAGAGTATGTGACAATCTGCATTGATCAAAGACTACTAAATGCCTTTACATAGAAGGGCTCTGATTTGCACAATTTGTTGAAAAAGTGAGTCGCAAAACCCATAGAACAGGAGGTAGGCTAAGTTGGGGAGGCTCAAACCACGAAGGGTTGCCAAGTATTACCTTAAAACTTGGACAGCTCTTGCAGCTCGCTGAAATGTTTCCCCTTGGTCTACAAAGAAGGGGAGAAGGATGAATAGCTGTTACCCACTCCACGGTTCTCAAATAAACCATTGCTCCTCTGGGGAACCTTCTGGCCATGTGGTCACCAAGTAGAGCAAGCCCCCTCTCTCTTCCCAGTCACATGGCTGTGTGCGGATGGCTTTAATTTTAGGAGAAGGTGATTAACACTTTTGACAGTATTTTGTTTTGCTTTGATTCGGGGGATTGTTTTGTTTTGGAAAACCAGTTTATAAACTGATTTTTGTAGTTTTGGTATTTAAAGCAAAAAAAAAAACCTTTTGGTAACTGAGCACTGTGCCCTATGAACAGGGCAGTGCCAACTTCTGAAGACGCTGCAGCTTGAAAGGGGCTTTGCTGGGGGCATCCCCTTGGCTGAGTGCAAGCCCTCTTTATTGCCTGCTTTGTGCTTTCTGCACCAGACAGCCTGACGGAACATTTGCACCTGAGTTGTACATTTTTGAGGTGTGCAGGGCAGCCTGGACACACCGTTTAGATTCTATGTGTATAGTCCCCAATGTTCCCTCCCATGCCCTCTCTGGAAAGCATATGTAGATAATACATGTCATGTCCATTTGAAACCTGGTCACCTGATGGAAACCCTAGGGAGTCTTCCCTGGGCATGACTGATGACAATTTCCATTTCATCCATTTTTGTTTTTCCTTTTTCTTTAAATCTCGGACTTTAAACCCTGCATATGATTCAATAGGGTTTGAGACGTATGCGCGACACCAACAGGTAAAACTGTACTAGCGCCTTAGTTTCCTGCCACTTTACAAAAGAGTTCTCTGATCGCTGAATTTTGTTGGAAAAGCTTTCAACAAGCCAGCTAAAGCTACATGAAAGCTCAAAGTAGAGGAAAAGGCATTAGAAAGTGGTAGCACCTTGGTGCCTGCTGTTGAGAGCTCTGCGCTTCCCCTGACACTGAGCACAGAAACAATGATGATGCTACTCTTCATACACAAAGGACAGTGCTTTGTTTTTCTATTGATGGAATGCTCTGCAGTCTCAAACAGTCCCCCAGGTGACCAGAACACATTTGTGAAGAGGGTCACAGATAAGGGGTGCATTTCATAGCTGTGGAAATACAAGGATTCCCTCTTGGAAGCTAATTAGCCCACAGAGGTATTGCACCTGTAGCTTGGGCCTTAATTAGCATTGTATTCTAATCAAAGGACTCTTTCCAAATGGTATTTATAGCTTTCTAACCCACACGTAGTCTATACATAGATGCATATTTTACCCCAAGCTGGCTAGAGGTTAATTTGTTGTAAATGCTGTATAGGATTTTTTTTTCCCTTTCTTATCTGGGTTTGGGTTTTGTTGGGAATTTTTTTTTTTTTTGATGGATTTATGCTGTCTTAGCAAGTATGAAAAGAATCGTCTGTAGCCTGAGCGCCCCTCCCCCGCTATGGCCACCTGACCCATGCGGCCTCGGGACCCAGGATGGCGGCGTCACCGTTGCATTCCCATCGGACTCATGCACCTCCCTGATGATTTGGGGTTTTTCGGTTTTTTGTTTTTGCTTCTTTTCCAGAGTGTGGAAAATCTACAGTGCAGAAAGGCTTTAACCTGCCAGTTGATTTGAAATACTTTTCCCCTGCGCAGGGCTGTTTGCATCCTGCCAAGCTGCGTTATATTCTGTACTGTGTACAATAAAGAAGTTTGCTTTCAGTTTACCAAGTGCCTGAAACCCGCATCTTTCTTGCCCCCATCTTAAAGTAAGCAGAAGCCACCTGGCACCTTCCTCTCCCTGTCTGTCTCTCCCCCTCTTAGCTATCTAGCCTTATGACTGTAGAGTTGAGTCAACTTGCGCACAGCTTCTCTCTTCTAATCTCATCTCTCAAACTCTGGCTAAACATTTGATCCAAAAGAGTAGAAGGAAAATAGAAAACATAGAGGTTTTCCCAGCCAGTGGGGAGCTGACACCATCCTATCCCTCCTGTCGAACCCACCTACTCGCCAGCTCAATTTTTTTGTTTTAAGCATAGCTCTCTTTCCTTAGGCCCTGGGTTCGTTGTGAGAAGATCACTAGGCTAGGACTATTGAGTTCCAGGATGTCTGGCTCAGCCCCTTAGATGAATTCTTGGAAAACCAGACGGAAGACGACTACCTCTTTTCCTAGTTTCTCCCCAGATTTTGACCTTAAGTAAAAATTTTACTAGTAGTTCCCTCAAAAATGACAGTTTGGGAAGATCGTGGCTCTTGTTTTTTCCAGCCATAGAGAAGCAAAAACCTTTCTTCTGAGTTTGAACCATGTTACCAAACTAGGTTCATTTTGCCTGACGCTCAGCAAGCCAAAATGCTGAAATGCAGCAAAAAGAGGATAGGAAAACAAGCCTGAAAACTGGCTCCTGGAAGGCTTGGGAATAAAACATCAGGGTGGGGTGAAATGTGGGGCACCTGAGGAAAGGTGATTGGGGAAAGATGTGGGATGGAAATTCTGCACAGGTGTAACCAGGATACAGGCACATTGTGAGGGTGGAGTTTGTAGCCTTCTGAAGTCAAAAGGTCACCCACTTGTGCATGCCCAGTGGGAGAGCAAACATGTTTAAGCCACATGCTGCTCGGGGAAATTCAGGTCTTTAAACAACCTTGATTAGGGAAGGCAGGTGAAATGAATTTAACCCACAACTTTAGGTGCATATGTATCACTTGGGAAAAGTTTGCAGGACTCCGTGCAGTATTAAGCTTTCAGTGCTCTTATTTCACCCTTTTTCTGCACCTTAATTTGGGCTTTTCAAGGCTCCTATTACAGTAGAGAAACAAGTAGATCCTTTTCTCCAGTCTATAACAGAAGGCTTCCTGTGAGTTATCTGTGAGTTATCTGTATCTTTCTTTCACTGTTTTACAAGCCGTGAGTGTAGAAACATCTGAGCCTGAATCAGTGCACAGCCGCTTGAATTGGAGCTCGTGAGGAATGAATCCCTGCCACATAAACCCACTGGCTTCGACAGCTTAAGAGATGCTTGGGGAGCCAGGACAGAGTAGGCCCTGCCACTCAGCTTCACTATGATTAGACGTTAACAGTCAGCTGCCCATTCTTCACGAGATCATGATCCCCCTGGGCCCAGATCCCGATTGTTAACCTAATGCAAAAGGTCACCAAACACTGGGCCGCCCTGATGTGGAGTGCTAGGATAAGAAAGCCTAGAAAACGGGAAGTTTACTCTTCATCGAGGTCCCGTTTCTTGAGCCAGGCCAGTAAAACAATGCTTTTTCAGTGGTTAGATGACAGAGAAGTAGTGTGAGGGCAAAAGAATGTGGTTTTGAGAGCCAGGGTTTGCACAGAATCTAAATTCTAGTGCAGCTGGGACCAATGTAAACTAATGTGGCAGAAAACCACTCACGCACACAGACAGTCGGAAATCTTGGAGAGCCTGTCCATGCCCAGTGGTACAGGTGGCTGGAGCTTAGTATACGGCTTCTGAAACACAAGAAAAAGGGGGAAAGATCAGAAAGTCATCATCATGTGTTAAAATCATCTGTTTTAACACATACGTAATGTAAGCGTCCATCTATCTTACTCAGCAAGAGTATATTATACTTGAGGTGGGGGTGAGAGACAAGCCCCTGTGTCCTTCTGGTCCCAGCAAAGACACCAGTCTCCCATTTAGAAGGGGCCCCTGAATGACCAACTTTGGTTTTGCTCCTCTGATTTAAGAACTGGCCCTACACCCAGGTCTTGTTGACCTTGGCAGTGGACCTCCGATAACTAACCTTTGGATAGCGCTTCACAGTTTACACAGTACGTTTTCATCTGCATTATCTTTCTGGTAGGCTTTCTTAAATGGTAACACTTTGCTGAAATTAAATCTGAAAACATCCATGGCTGTTAGCCTCCAAAATTATGTTCTTGGAGTGTTCTCAGTGGCTACTATGGAAAGAGAGCTAGACACTGGGAGGTGGAACACAGGGGTTCTGGTTCCAGCTCAGAGATTGATTGGATTTGACTAACCATCCTGGCCTAACCTCCTACATCAGTGAGGCCACTGGTGAATTGTTATTTCCCAGATCCCTTAGGAGGTAAAGGAGAAAGGAGTTCCTTGGGAACTCAAAGCGGGGGTTGGGGGGATGGGTGTGTGTGTTGGCAGATTTAACAGATATCTCATCTTTGAACAAACCCTGAAAGTTGCTTAGCCCCACCATTAAAGGCATATATTTGTTCATTCCCTAAGGCAATGGCACCCCACTCCAGTACTCTTGCCTGGAAAATCCCATGGACGGAGGAGAGCCTAGTGGGCTTCCATCCATGGGGTCGCTGAGAGTTGGACACGACTCAGTGACTTCACTTTCAGTTTTCACTTTCATGCATTGGAGAAGGAAATGGCAATCCACTCCAGTGTTCTTGCCTGGAGAATCCCAGGGATGGCGGAGCCTGGTGGGCTGCCATCTGTGGAGTCGCACAGAGTCGGACACAACTCAAGCGACTTAGCAGCAGTAGCAGCAGCACCAGTAAGAATCCCCTGAACACCTACTAGATGCCAGGCACCACTGGATACAGAAAATGAAAGGTTTAGGATGACATGTTGGAATAAATCCCTGTTCTTGACCTTATAAATGTTTAAGTGCTCTACTCACTAGCTGCTATTGCAGCACTACTGGCATCACCTTATCCAGATTCTGAGGAGGCTGGGACATTTACCCACCAACTCCTGCCCCTCCTGGTTAAGGGTCATCCCCAGGGAGGCCAAACCTTCAATTAATTCCTACAGGAAGGGAAGAAGAGCAAGTATTCAGTGTGGTGGGCAGTGATGGCAGGTGCCGAAACTCAGGTGGGCTGAGGAGCAGGTCAAGATCTGCAGCATTTAACACTAGTATGTCCTGGTTTCATCATCCTTAAGGTGGGTGGGTGAGTCTTTGCTTCCATTATTCCATTAATAAACATATATCAAGTGTCTATTGTGCAGGGACCACCCAGTGGGTAGGGACTACCCAGGGAAACCCCCCACCCCCCTAAATAACTCACAGGCTAGTGGGGAAACATTTGTCCACCTGAGAGTAGAATATTTTGGAGAAGGGAATGGCAACCCACTGCAGTATTCTTGTCTGGAGAATCCCATGGACAGAGGAGCCTGGCAGCCTACAGTCCATGGGGTCACAAGAGTCAGACACAACTTAGCAACCAAACCACCACCATCTGATACACAGCGCCTGTTCTCTGCCAGGTACTGCTCCAGGATTACTGGGGGGGAAAAATAGGTAGAAATCTGTGCTCTCAAGGATCTTACATCTGGGGAAGGGAGCAAAAAAAATGAAACAAATAAATGATAGCATTTTTTCGATAATGTTGAGTAACTTATGGAGAGAAATTAAGCAGAGAAGGAATGTGATGAGTGGTGGGGATGGGGGGTTGCAAGTTTAAATAGGAAAATCATGGAAGACCTCACAGTTGAGCAAAGACTTGACAACAGATAAAGACCCAGATGGTTATCTGAAGGAAAAGCATATAGACAGAGGGAAAAGCAAAACCCTGAAACTTTAAACATGCTTGGACTATTTATGGAAATAGCAAGGCCTGTGAAACAGGGTCAGAAGGAGACAGGGCACGGTAAGAAAGCTGAAAAAGTAACGGGGTGGGTATCATCTGGGGTCCTGTAGGTTTTTTAAGGACTCTGGCATTTACTCTGTTAATGTTTAGCTGTTAGAGATTTTAAGCAGAGAAGTGACATGGTCTGACTTATATTTAAAAGGATCACTGGCTGCTGAGTTGAAATCAATTGCAGGAGAGTAAAGAAGTAAGCAAGACCAAGGAATAGGCTGTTGCAATAATCCAGGTGGGGCAAGATAATGTTCTGGATCACAGCACATGGAGGTCATAATCTGGATTTATTTTTAAGATAGAGCCAATAGGCTTTGAATGTATAGAGTGAGAAGAGTGGAGTCAGTTACAACTCCAAAGCTCTGGGCCTGAACACAAGGAAGTGTGAGGCGCCGTTCACTGAGATAGGAAAGCTTGAGGGGGACCAATACGGGGTGGGGTAGGGGAGGAGAGGCACTCTGCTTGGGACATAACGACTTGGAGATGCCGATTAGAAATCCAAGTGGGAATGCCGACTTGGATATACAAGTCTGGAGTCCAGGGGAGAGAGCCAGACTGGAAAGAGAAATTAAGTGCCATCATCGTGGAGAGAGTATTTAAAACTGAGACTGGATGAGATCACTAAGGCAATAAGTCTAGAGAGAAAAAAGAAAGCCCAGAGACACCCCAAGATTAAGAGGTCGGGGAAATGAAGAACCATCAGAAGAGACTGTGAAAGAGTGGCTGGTGAAGTAGGGATAACCAGGAGGGTATTTCCAGGAGGCAGATCAGCTACAGCAGGTCCTTCTGATGTGTCAGGCACAGTGAGGATAGGGACTGAGTTGATAACATGGAGGTCATGGGTTACTTGCACAGGCCATTTCTATGGAGTAAGAGATAATAGAGAGAGCTGACTGATGCTACTAGAGGGCCAAAGGAGGTTTTCATTTAGTCTCAGTTGGGGGCAGAGATCTAAAAAAGCTCCGTTGATTCCAAAATCCTGGGTTTGAGTTCAGCCCAGTCTCTCTCACTGCTGCTGCTGCTAAGTCACTTCAGTCGTGTCCGACTCTGTGCGACCCCATAGACGGCTGCCCACCAGGCTCCCCCGTCCCTGGGATTCTCCAGGCAAGAACTCTGGAGTGGGTTGCCATTTCCTTCTCCAATCTCTCTCACTAAGCCCTTGCATTCTCAAACTCTCAAAATCTGAGAGGCTTCGGAATCCTGGCCAAAATCCTGCCCAGAAGGTATAGGGTGAGCCATTTGAGGATAAAAGAGAAGAGATGAAGTTGCTGTTACCAACACCTTTCCCATCCCAATGGGACTCTATTCTTGTTTTGTGCTCTTAAATTTCTTTTTCTGAAATGTTAAGTTTTTTTAAAATAACTTTTTTCATATTACACAATTAGCATATGTTCCTTGTAGAAAAACAGAAAAAAACCATAGCCCAAATTTAAAACTACTCTGAAAACTCAACATGGAGACCATAGCTAACACTTTACATCTTTTCGGAAGGCTTTTCTCTGTAATGTTATTCAAATGGAAAATGTGGCTATACCGTATATTCTACATAGTTTGGAAATTTATTTTTAACCATATATTTTAAACATTCTTCCATATCATGAAATATTCTCTTATGATTCCTGACCACATGCTATCCCTAAGTTCACAAGTCTTGTGACATATTTAAGCAGTCCCCTTCATTGGAGATTAAGGCACCACAAATATATATCCAAAATCAAGGCAAGTGATGTCCATCCCTCAAAATCAAATTAACAAGAAATAATAATTTGAGCTTTTCCTAGTGTTCCCAATTAGCAGCCAACTCCTATTAATTTTACCAAGTCCATCTCCATCGTCACTGTTATAATCATTCACCATCACCTCTCACCCGCACTTTTGCTGGCACTCCTGAACAGGCCTTACCACATCTACTCCTATCCCATTCCCACTCTTCTCCATACTGTAGTCAGCGTGATTTTTTTTAGCCCAAACTCATTCCCTTTCTTGAGACTTTAATGACACCCACTGGAATACCTAAAATTTAAAAAGGCTAACCACATAAAATGTCGGCAAGTATGCAATGCTGGTAGGACTGTAAATGGTACAGCCACTCTGAAAATCTGTTTGATAATTCCTTTTTTTCTAGAAACAAGCAATATTTTGAGTTGGTAAATGCTTTTTTGAACACACATTTCTGGTATCTGGGACAGAGAACCAAATATCCATTTTTGTGCAACTCCTGCAGCAGTGGTTTCACGTCTGCCACCTCTCCTACCTAAGGATTAAAAACACTTGACATTGTTCTTCTGCGCCTTCACAACACAGCCCTGTGCGGTAAGTGGTAGTGACTCCATTCTACAGAAGGGGAAGTTGAGGTACGCAAGATTTAGTGCCTCCTCGAAAGCCGCATGGCATGGCGTGGTGTGGCAGCACTAAAATGTTTGGCAATTTCTTATCAAAGTAAACACGCATCTACTCTGTGATCCAGCAATTTCAACCTAAGGTATTTATGCAACAGAGAGATAAATATGTGTTCACAAAAAGACCTCTCCAAGAACACTGTGTAAGCTTTATTCCCAATAGCTACCAAAGTAACCCAAATGGCCACCAACAGGAGTGGTATCCATATCCATACCACAAAATACTACTCAACAGTTAGAAAGAATGAACCATGATATTCTCAGTTGTAGCAAGGTAGCAAGGGATAAGTGGTAGCAAGGAATGGGTGGGCATTTTATTTTATGCTAATTTCCCCCCCCCCAAAAAAAAATCTGTAGTCATTTCTTGGGATTAAACCAAAATCCTTAACTTGGCCTTACAAGACAAGGCCTTGCCTATCTCTTCAGCTTCAACCTACACCATTCACTCCCTTATGCTCTATGCTCCAGTGCCCCGGCCTTCTTCTGTACCTTGCTCCTTCTTGCTCCAGCCTTGATACAAACTGTTCCCTAGACCTGAAATGTTACACTATCTCTGCATGCTCAGTCCTTTGCGACCCCATGGACTGTAGCCTTGCTTCCAAGCTACTTTTCCTCCTCAAGGGTATTTTCCTAACCTGGGGATCAAGCCCACGTTTCTTGCATTAACAGGCAGATTCTTTACCACTGAGACACCTGGGAAGCCACACTGCCTCTGCATCGATCCCTAACCTCCACCTAGCTCAATCTCCACACATACTTTAATCTCACTTCTGAGGTCTCCCCAGAGGCAGACAATCAGCTAATCCTGCAAACAAGTAAATAAGTTTAATTTCCTTGCCTTCCTAGATGTGTTCTTTTCTCCCATTATATACTTTCCAGCACTCATTATCTTTTTTTCACAGCATATCTCACAATTCTTAATTATTCACTTATTTGAAAAATTAATCTTCCCCAATAGGCTGTAAATTTCATAAAGGCAGGACCATACCGTTTTGCTGCTTTCTCTCCAACACAGGTGATTTTAAAACGTCTGTTGATCAAGTAAGCACTGTAAGGTGTATCTTTATTCACTTATGACTTTCAGGATAATTTCTTAGATGGATTGTTTGGGCAAAGGGTAGAGACAGTTTAAGGATTTTCATATCTACTGCAAAAGGCTCACCTATCTGTATCAGTAGGAGACTACTTGGTTCTCACAACCTTTGTCCACACTGGGCATTATTTACATTTACACGTCTATTTGCCATTCCTATCTATTCATTATTTATTCAAATGTTACTTATTGAGTACCTGTTACATATCAAGTACCAAGGTGAGTGAATTAGGTCAGTAGTTTTTATATTTTTTTGTTTATACATCCTATAAAAGAATTTTGAAAAGGTAGCCTTTAACATTATTTTAACATTTAAAATTTCCATCATATTATTAAAAGTTGAAAATACATAATTTCCAGTATATTGTAAGTTCTGACATTTTGAAGTGTAATTATTTGCATTTAACCACAGCCTTGTCTAACTCAATGAAACTATGAGCCATGCTGTGTAGGGCCACCCAAGACAGACAGGTCATGGTGGAAAGTGCTGACAAAATGTGGTCCACTGGAGAAGGGAATGGCAAACCACTTCAGTATTCTTGCCTTGAGAACCGCATGAACAGTATGAAAAGGCAAGAAGATAGAACACTGAAAGAGGAACTCCCCAGGTCAGTAGGTGCCCAGTATGCTACTGGAGATCAGTGGAGAAATAACTCCAGAAAGAATGAAGGGATGGAGCCAAAAAAAAACAATACCCAATTGTGGATGTGACTGGTGATGGAAGCAAGGTCCAATGCTGTAAAGAGCAACCTAGGAACCTGGAATGTTAGGTCCATGAATCAAGGCAAATTGGAAGTGATCAAACAGGAGATGGCAAGAGTGAATGTTGACATTTTAGGAATCAGCAAACTAAAATGGACTGGAATGGGTGAATTTAATTCAGATGACCATTATATCTATTACTGTGGGCAAGAATTCCTCAGAAGAAATGNTATCCCTCCTGTCGAACCCACCTACTCGCCAGCTCAATTTTTTTGTTTTAAGCATAGCTCTCTTTCCTTAGGCCCTGGGTTCGTTGTGAGAAGATCACTAACTAGGCTAGGACTATTGAGTTCCAGGATGTCTGGCTCAGCCCCTTAGATGAATTCTTGGAAAACCAGACGGAAGACGACTACCTCTTTTCCTAGTTTCTCCCCAGATTTTGACCTTAAGTAAAAATTTTACTAGTAGTTCCCTCAAAAATGACAGTTTGGGAAGATCGTGGCTCTTGTTTTTTCCAGCCATAGAGAAGCAAAAACCTTTCTTCTGAGTTTGAACCATGTTACCAAACTAGGTTCATTTTGCCTGACGCTCAGCAAGCCAAAATGCTGAAATGCAGCAAAAAGAGGATAGGAAAACAAGCCTGAAAACTGGCTCCTGGAAGGCTTGGGAATAAAACATCAGGGTGGGGTGAAATGTGGGGCACCTGAGGAAAGGTGATTGGGGAAAGATGTGGGATGGAAATTCTGCACAGGTGTAACCAGGATACAGGCACATTGTGAGGGTGGAGTTTGTAGCCTTCTGAAGTCAAAAGGTCACCCACTTGTGCATGCCCAGTGGGAGAGCAAACATGTTTAAGCCACATGCTGCTCGGGGAAATTCAGGTCTTTAAACAACCTTGATTAGGGAAGGCAGGTGAAATGAATTTAACCCACAACTTTAGGTGCATATGTATCACTTGGGAAAAGTTTGCAGGACTCCGTGCAGTATTAAGCTTTCAGTGCTCTTATTTCACCCTTTTTCTGCACCTTAATTTGGGCTTTTCAAGGCTCCTATTACAGTAGAGAAACAAGTAGATCCTTTTCTCCAGTCTATAACAGAAGGCTTCCTGTGAGTTATCTGTGAGTTATCTGTATCTTTCTTTCACTGTTTTACAAGCCGTGAGTGTAGAAACATCTGAGCCTGAATCAGTGCACAGCCGCTTGAATTGGAGCTCGTGAGGAATGAATCCCTGCCACATAAACCCACTGGCTTCGACAGCTTAAGAGATGCTTGGGGAGCCAGGACAGAGTAGGCCCTGCCACTCAGCTTCACTATGATTAGACGTTAACAGTCAGCTGCCCATTCTTCACGAGATCATGATCCCCCTGGGCCCAGATCCCGATTGTTAACCTAATGCAAAAGGTCACCAAACACTGGGCCGCCCTGATGTAGAGTGCTAGGATAAGAAAGCCTAGAAAACGGGAAGTTTACTCTTCATCGAGGTCCCGTTTCTTGAGCCAGGCCAGTAAAACAATGCTTTTTCAGTGGTTAGATGACAGAGAAGTAGTGTGAGGGCAAAAGAATGTGGTTTTGAGAGCCAGGGTTTGCACAGAATCTAAATTCTAGTGCAGCTGGGACCAATGTAAACTAATGTGGCAGAAAACCACTCACGCACACAGACAGTCGGAAATCTTGGAGAGCCTGTCCATGCCCAGTGGTACAGGTGGCTGGAGCTTAGTATACGGCTTCTGAAACACAAGAAAAAGGGGGAAAGATCAGAAAGTCATCATCATGTGTTAAAATCATCTGTTTTAACACATACGTAATGTAAGCGTCCATCTATCTTACTCAGCAAGAGTATATTATACTTGAGGTGGGGGTGAGAGACAAGCCCCTGTGTCCTTCTGGTCCCAGCAAAGACACCAGTCTCCCATTTAGAAGGGGCCCCTGAATGACCAACTTTGGTTTTGCTCCTCTGATTTAAGAACTGGCCCTACACCCAGGTCTTGTTGACCTTGGCAGTGGACCTCCGATAACTAACCTTTGGATAGCGCTTCACAGTTTACACAGTACGTTTTCATCTGCATTATCTTTCTGGTAGGCTTTCTTAAATGGTAACACTTTGCTGAAATTAAATCTGAAAACATCCATGGCTGTTAGCCTCCAAAATTATGTTCTTGGAGTGTTCTCAGTGGCTACTATGGAAAGAGAGCTAGACACTGGGAGGTGGAACACAGGGGTTCTGGTTCCAGCTCAGAGATTGATTGGATTTGACTAACCATCCTGGCCTAACCTCCTACATCAGTGAGGCTACTGGTGAATTGTTATTTCCCAGATCCCTTAGGAGGTAAAGGAGAAAGGAGTTCCTTGGGAACTCAAAGCGGGGGTTGGGGGGATGGGTGTGTGTGTTGGCAGATTTAACAGATATCTCATCTTTGAACAAACCCTGAAAGTTGCTTAGCCCCACCATTAAAGGCATATATTTGTTCATTCCCTAAGGCAATGGCACCCCACTCCAGTACTCTTGCCTGGAAAATCCCATGGACGGAGGAGAGCCTAGTGGGCTTCCATCCATGGGGTCGCTGAGAGTTGGACACGACTCAGTGACTTCACTTTCAGTTTTCACTTTCATGCATTGGAGAAGGAAATGGCAATCCACTCCAGTGTTCTTGCCTGGAGAATCCCAGGGATGGNGAGTGCTAGGATAAGAAAGCCTAGAAAACGGGAAGTTTACTCTTCATCGAGGTCCCGTTTCTTGAGCCAGGCCAGTAAAACAATGCTTTTTCAGTGGTTAGATGACAGAGAAGTAGTGTGAGGGCAAAAGAATGTGGTTTTGAGAGCCAGGGTTTGCACAGAATCTAAATTCTAGTGCAGCTGGGACCAATGTAAACTAATGTGGCAGAAAACCACTCACGCACACAGACAGTCGGAAATCTTGGAGAGCCTGTCCATGCCCAGTGGTACAGGTGGCTGGAGCTTAGTATACGGCTTCTGAAACACAAGAAAAAGGGGGAAAGATCAGAAAGTCATCATCATGTGTTAAAATCATCTGTTTTAACACATACGTAATGTAAGCGTCCATCTATCTTACTCAGCAAGAGTATATTATACTTGAGGTGGGGGTGAGAGACAAGCCCCTGTGTCCTTCTGGTCCCAGCAAAGACACCAGTCTCCCATTTAGAAGGGGCCCCTGAATGACCAACTTTGGTTTTGCTCCTCTGATTTAAGAACTGGCCCTACACCCAGGTCTTGTTGACCTTGGCAGTGGACCTCCGATAACTAACCTTTGGATAGCGCTTCACAGTTTACACAGTACGTTTTCATCTGCATTATCTTTCTGGTAGGCTTTCTTAAATGGTAACACTTTGCTGAAATTAAATCTGAAAACATCCATGGCTGTTAGCCTCCAAAATTATGTTCTTGGAGTGTTCTCAGTGGCTACTATGGAAAGAGAGCTAGACACTGGGAGGTGGAACACAGGGGTTCTGGTTCCAGCTCAGAGATTGATTGGATTTGACTAACCATCCTGGCCTAACCTCCTACATCAGTGAGGCCACTGGTGAATTGTTATTTCCCAGATCCCTTAGGAGGTAAAGGAGAAAGGAGTTCCTTGGGAACTCAAAGCGGGGGTTGGGGGGATGGGTGTGTGTGTTGGCAGATTTAACAGATATCTCATCTTTGAACAAACCCTGAAAGTTGCTTAGCCCCACCATTAAAGGCATATATTTGTTCATTCCCTAAGGCAATGGCACCCCACTCCAGTACTCTTGCCTGGAAAATCCCATGGACGGAGGAGAGCCTAGTGGGCTTCCATCCATGGGGTCGCTGAGAGTTGGACACGACTCAGTGACTTCACTTTCAGTTTTCACTTTCATGCATTGGAGAAGGAAATGGCAATCCACTCCAGTGTTCTTGCCTGGAGAATCCCAGGGATGACGGAGCCTGGTGGGCTGCCATCTATGGAGTCGCACAGAGTCGGACACAACTCAAGCGACTTAGCAGCAGTAGCAGCAGCACCAGCAAGCATCCCCTGAACACCTACTAGATGCCAGGCACCACTGGATACAGAAAATGAAAGGTTTAGGATGACATGTTGGAATAAATCCCTGTTCTTGACCTTATAAATGTTTAAGTGCTCTACTCACTAGCTGCTATTGCAGCACTACTGGCATCACCTTATCCAGATTCTGAGGAGGCTGGGACATTTACCCACCAACTCCTGCCCCTCCTGGTTAAGGGTCATCCCCAGGGAGGCCAAACCTTCAATTAATTCCTACAGGAAGGGAAGAAGAGCAAGTATTCAGTGTGGTGGGCAGTGGTGGCAGGTGCCGAAACTCAGGTGGGCTGAGGAGCAGGCATCAAGATCTGCAGCATTTAACACTAGTATGTCCTGGTTTCATCATCCTTCAGGTGGGTGGGTGAGTCTTTGCTTCCATTATTCCATTAATAAACATATATCAAGTGTCTATTGTGCAGGGACCACCCAGTGGGTAGGGACTACCCAGGGAAACCCCCCACCCCCCTAAATAACTCACAGGCTAGTGGGGAAACATTTGTCCACCTGAGAGTAGAATATTTTGGAGAAGGGAATGGCAACCCACTGCAGTATTCTTGTCTGGAGAATCCCATGGACAGAGGAGCCTGGCAGCCTACAGTCCATGGGGTCACAAGAGTCAGACACAACTTAGCAACCAAACCACCACCATCTGATACACAGCGCCTGTTCTCTGCCAGGTACTGCTCCAGGATTACTGGAGGGGAAAAATAGGTAGAAATCTGTGCTCTCAAGGATCTTACATCTGGGGAAGGGAGCAAAAAAAATGAAACAAATAAATGATAGCATTTTTTCGATAATGTTGAGTAACTTATGGAGAGAAATTAAGCAGAGAAGGAATGTGATGAGTGGTGGGGATGGGGGGTTGCAAGTTTAAATAGGAAAATCATGGAAGACCTCACAGTTGAGCAAAGACTTGACAACAGATAAAGAGCCAGATGGTTATCTGAAAGAAAAGCATATAGACAGAGGGAAGAGCAAAACCCCGAAACTTTAACCATGCTTGGACTATTTATGGAAATAGCAAGGCCTGTGAAACAGGGTCAGAAGGAGACAGGGCACGGTAAGAAAGCTGAAAAAGTAACGGGGTGGGTATCATCTGGGGTCCTGTAGGTTTTTTAAGGACTGTGGCATTTACTCTGTTAATGTTTAGCTGTTAAGAGATTTTAAGCAGAGAAGTGACATGGTCTGACTTATATTTAAAAGGATCACTGGCTGCTGAGTTGAAATCAATTGCAGGAGAGTAAAGAAGTAAGCAAGACCAAGGAATAGGCTGTTGCAATAATCCAGGTGGGGCAAGATAATGTTCTGGATCACAGCACATGGAGGTCATAATCTGGATTTATTTTTAAGATAGAGCCAATAGGCTTTGAATGTATAGAGTGAGAAGAGTGGAGTCAGTTACAACTCCAAAGCTCTGGGCCTGAACACAAGGAAGTGTGAGGCGCCGTTCACTGAGATAGGAAAGCTTGAGGGGGACCAATACGGGGTGGGGTAGGGGAGGAGAGGCACTCTGCTTGGGACATAACGACTTGGAGATGCCGATTAGAAATCCAAGTGGGAATGCCGACTTGGATATACAAGTCTGGAGTCCAGGGGAGAGAGCCAGACTGGAAAGAGAAATTAAGTGCCATCATTGTGGAGAGAGTATTTAAAACTGAGACTGGATGAGATCACTAAGGCAATAAGTCTAGAGAGAAAAAAGAAAGCCCAGAGACACCCCAAGATTAAGAGGTCGGGGAAATGAAGAACCATCAGAAGAGACTGTGAAAGAGTGGCTGGTGAAGTAGGGATAACCAGGAGGGTATTTCCAGGAGGCAGATCAGCTACAGCAGGTCCTTCTGATGTGTCAGGCACAGTGAGGATAGGGACTGAGTTGATAACATGGAGGTCATGGGTTACTTGCACAGGCCATTTCTATGGAGTAAGAGATAATAGAGAGAGCTGACTGATGCTACTAGAGGGCCAAAGGAGGTTTTCATTTAGTCTCAGTTGGGGGCAGAGATCTAAAAAAGCTCCGTTGATTCCAAAATCCTGGGTTTGAGTTCAGCCCAGTCTCTCTCACTGCTGCTGCTGCTAAGTCACTTCAGTCGTGTCCGACTCTGTGCGACCCCATAGACGGCTGCCCACCAGGCTCCCCCGTCCCTGGGATTCTCCAGGCAAGAACTCTGGAGTGGGTTGCCATTTCCTTCTCCAATCTCTCTCACTAAGCCCTTGCATTCTCAAACTCTCAAAATCTGAGAGGCTTCGGAATCCTGGCCAAAATCCTGCCCAGAAGGTATAGGGTNCCAGGCTCCCCCGTCCCTGGGATTCTCCAGGCAAGAACTCTGGAGTGGGTTGCCATTTCCTTCTCCAATCTCTCTCACTAAGCCCTTGCATTCTCAAACTCTCAAAATCTGAGAGGCTTCGGAATCCTGGCCAAAATCCTGCCCAGAAGGTATAGGGTGAGCCATTTGAGGATAAAAGAGAAGAGATGAAGTTGCTGTTACCAACACCTTTCCCATCCCAATGGGACTCTATTCTTGTTTTGTGCTCTTAAATTTCTTTTTCTGAAATGTTAAGTTTTTTTAAAATAACTTTTTTCATATTACACAATTAGCATATGTTCCTTGTAGAAAAACAGAAAAAAACCATAGCCCAAATTTAAAACTACTCTGAAAACTCAACATGGAGACCATAGCTAACACTTTACATCTTTTCGGAAGGCTTTTCTCTGTAATGTTATTCAAATGGAAAATGTGGCTATACCGTATATTCTACATAGTTTGGAAATTTATTTTTAACCATATATTTTAAACATTCTTCCATATCATGAAATATTCTCTTATGATTCCTGACCACATGCTATCCCTAAGTTCACAAGTCTTGTGACATATTTAAGCAGTCCCCTTCATTGGAGATTAAGGCACCACAAATATATATCCAAAATCAAGGCAAGTGATGTCCATCCCTCAAAATCAAATTAACAAGAAATAATAATTTGAGCTTTTCCTAGTGTTCCCAATTAGCAGCCAACTCCTATTAATTTTACCAAGTCCATCTCCATCGTCACTGTTATAATCATTCACCATCACCTCTCACCCGCACTTTTGCTGGCACTCCTGAACAGGCCTTACCACATCTACTCCTATCCCATTCCCACTCTTCTCCATACTGTAGTCAGCGTGATTTTTTTTAGCCCAAACTCATTCCCTTTCTTGAGACTTTAATGACACCCACTGGAATACCTAAAATTTAAAAAGGCTAACCACATAAAATGTCGGCAAGTATGCAATGCTGGTAGGACTGTAAATGGTACAGCCACTCTGAAAATCTGTTTGATAATTCCTTTTTTTCTAGAAACAAGCAATATTTTGAGTTGGTAAATGCTTTTTTGAACACACATTTCTGGTATCTGGGACAGAGAACCAAATATCCATTTTTGTGCAACTCCTGCAGCAGTGGTTTCACGTCTGCCACCTCTCCTACCTAAGGATTAAAAACACTTGACATTGTTCTTCTGCGCCTTCACAACACAGCCCTGTGCGGTAAGTGGTAGTGACTCCATTCTACAGAAGGGGAAGTTGAGGTACGCAAGATTTAGTGCCTCCTCGAAAGCCGCATGGCATGGCATGGTGTGGCAGCACTAAAATGTTTGGCAATTTCTTATCAAAGTAAACACGCATCTACTCTGTGATCCAGCAATTTCAACCTAAGGTATTTATGCAACAGAGAGATAAATATGTGTTCACAAAAAGACCTCTCCAAGAACACTGTGTAAGCTTTATTCCCAATAGCTACCAAAGTAACCCAAATGGCCACCAACAGGAGTGGTATCCATATCCATACCACAAAATACTACTCAACAGTTAGAAAGAATGAACCATGATATTCTCAGTTGTAGCAAGGTAGCAAGGGATAAGTGGTAGCAAGGAATGGGTGGGCATTTTATTTTATGCTAATTTCCCCCCCCCAAAAAAAAATCTGTAGTCATTTCTTGGGATTAAACCAAAATCCTTAACTTGGCCTTACAAGACAAGGCCTTGCCTATCTCTTCAGCTTCAACCTACACCATTCACTCCCTTATGCTCTATGCTCCAGTGCCCCGGCCTTCTTCTGTACCTTGCTCCTTCTTGCTCCAGCCTTGATACAAACTGTTCCCTAGACCTGAAATGTTACACTATCTCTGCATGCTCAGTCCTTTGCGACCCCATGGACTGTAGCCTTCCAAGCTACTTTTCCTCCTCAAGGGTATTTTCCTAACCTGGGGATCAAGCCCACGTTTCCTGCATTAGCAGGCAGATTCTTTACCACTGAGACACCTGGGAAGCCACACTGCCTCTGCATCGATCCCTAACCTCCACCTAGCTCAATCTCCACACATACTTTAATCTCACTTCTGAGGTCTCCCCAGAGGCAGACAATCAGCTAATCCTGCAAACAAGTAAATAAGTTTAATTTCCTTGCCTTCCTAGATGTGTTCTTTTCTCCCATTATATACTTTCCAGCACTCATTATCTTTTTTTCACAGCATATCTCACAATTCTTAATTATTCACTTATTTGAAAAATTAATCTTCCCCAATAGGCTGTAAATTTCATAAAGGCAGGACCATACCGTTTTGCTGCTTTCTCTCCAACACAGGTGATTTTAAAACGTCTGTTGAACAAGTAAGCACTGTAAGGTGTATCTTTATTCACTTATGACTTTCAGGATAATTTCTTAGATGGATTGTTTGGGCAAAGGGTAGAGACAGTTTAAGGATTTTCATATCTACTGCAAAAGGCTCACCTATCTGTATCAGTAGGAGACTACTTGGTTCTCACAACCTTTGTCCACACTGGGCATTATTTACATTTACACGTCTATTTGCCATTCCTATCTATTCATTATTTATTCAAATGTTACTTATTGAGTACCTGTTACATATCAAGTACCAAGGTGAGTGAATTAGGTCAGTAGTTTTTATATTTTTTTGTTTATACATCCTATAAAAGAATTTTGAAAAGGTAGCCTTTAACATTATTTTAACATTTAAAATTTCCATCATATTATTAAAAGTTGAAAATACATAATTTCCAGTATATTGTAAGTTCTGACATTTTGAAGTGTAATTATTTGCATTTAACCACAGCCTTGTCTAACTCAATGAAACTATGAGCCATGCTGTGTAGGGCCACCCAAGACAGACAGGTCATGGTGGAAAGTGCTGACAAAATGTGGTCCACTGGAGAAGGGAATGGCAAACCACTTCAGTATTCTTGCCTTGAGAACCGCATGAACAGTATGAAAAGGCAAGAAGATAGAACACTGAAAGAGGAACTCCCCAGGTCAGTAGGTGCCCAGTATGCTACTGGAGATCAGTGGAGAAATAACTCCAGAAAGAATGAAGGGATGGAGCCAAAAAAAAAACCCAGTTGTGCATGTGACTGGTGATAGAAGCAAGGTCCGATGCTGTAAAGAGCAATATTGCATAGGAACCTGGAATGTCAGGTCCATGAATCAAGGCAAATTGGAAGTGGTCAAACAAGAGATGGCAAGGGTGAACGTCGACATTCTAGGAATCAGCGAACTAAAATGGACTGGAATGGGTGAATTTAACTCAGATGACCATTATATCTACTACTGCGGGCAGGAATCCCTCAGAAGAAATGGAGTAGCCATCATGGTCAACAAAAGAGTCCGAAATGCAGTACTTGGATGCAATCTCAAAAACGACAGAATGATCTCTGTTCGTTTCCAAGGCAAACCATTCAATATCACAGTTATCCAAGTCTATGCCCCAACCAGTAATGCTGAAGAAGCTGAAGTTGAACGGTTTTATGAAGACCTACAAGACCTTGTAGAACTAACACCCAAAAAAGATGTCCTTTTCATTATAGGGGACTGGAATGCTAAAGTAGGAAGTCAAGAAACACCTGGAGTAACAGGCAAATTTGGCCTTGGAATGCGGAATGAAGCAGGGCAAAGACTAATAGAGTTTTGCCAAGAAAATGCACTGGTCATAGCAAACACCCTCTTCCAGCAACACAAGAGAAGACTCTACACATGGACATCACCAGATGGTCAACACCGAAATCAGATTGATTATATTCTTTGCAGCCAAAGATGGAGAAGCTCTATACAGTCAACAAAAACAAGACCAGGAGCTGACTGTGGCTCAGATCATGAACTCCTTATTTCCAAATTCAGACTTAAATTGAAGAAAGTAGGGAAAACCGCTAGACCATTCAGGTATGACCTAAATCAAATCCCTTATGATTATACAGTGGAAGTGAGAAATAGATTTAAGGGCCTAGATCTGATAGACAGAGTTCCTGATGAACTATGGAATGAGGTTCGTGACATTGTACAGGAGACAGGGATCAAGACCATCCCCATGGAAAAGAAATGCAAAAAAGCAAAATGGCTGTCTGGAGAAGCCTTACAAATAGCACTGAAAAGAAGAGAGGCGAAAAGCAAAGGAGAAAAGAAAAGATATAAGCATCTGAATGCAGAGTTCCAAAGAATAGCAAGAAGAGATAAGAAAGCCTTCTTCAGCAATCAATGCAAAGAGATAGAGGAAAACAACAGAATGGGAAAGACTAGAGATCTCTTCAAGAGAATTGGAGATACCAAGGGAACATTTCATGCAAAGATGGGCTCGATAAAGGATAGAAATGGTATGGACCTAACAGAAGCAGAAGATATTAAGAAGAGGTGGCAAGAATACACAGAAGAACTGTACAGAAAAGATCTTCACGACCCAGATAATCATGAGGATGTGATCACTAATCTAGAGCCAGACATCTTGGAATGTGAAGTCAAGTGGGCCTTAGAAAGCATCACTAAGAACAAAGCTAGTGGAGGTGATGGAATTCCAGTTGAGCTGTTTCAAATCCTGAAAGATGATGCTGTGAAAGTGCTGCACTCAATATGCCAGCAAATTTGGAAAACTCAGCAGTGGCCACAGGACTGGAAAAGGTCAGTTTTCATTCCAATTCCAAAGAAAGGCAATGCCAAAGAATGCTCAAACTACCGCACAATTGCACTCATCTCACATGCTAGTAAAGTAATGCTCAAAATTCTCCAAGCCAGGCTTCAGCAATATGTGAACCGTGAACTCCCTGATGTTCAAGCTGGTTTTAGAAAAGGCAGAGGAACCAGAGATCAAATTGCCAACATCCGCTGGATCATGGAAAAAGCAAGAGAGTTCCAGAAAAACATCTATTTCTGCTTTATTGACTATGCCAAAGCCTTTGACTGTGTGGATCACAATAAACTGTGGAAAATTCTGAAAGAGATGGGAATACCAGACCACCTGACCTGCCTCTTGAGAAATCTGTATGCAGGTCAGGAAGCAACAGTTAGAACTGCACATGGAACAACAGACTGGTTCCAAATAGGAAAAGGAGTACGTCAAGGCTGTATATTGTCTCCCTGCTTATTTAACTTATATGCAGAATACATCATGAGAAATGCTGGACTGGAAGAAGCTCAAGCTGGAATCAAGATTGCTGGGAGAACTATCAATAACCTCAGATATGCAGATGACATCACCCTTATGGCAGAAAGTGAAGAACTAAAGAGCCTCTTTATGAAAACAAAAGTGGAGAGTGAAAATGTTGACTTAAAGCTCAACATTCAGAAAATAAAGATCATGGCATCCAGTCCCATCACTTCATAGCAAATAGATGGAGAAACAGTGGAAACTATGGCAGACTTTATTTTTCTGGTCTCCAAAATCACTGCAGATGGTGACTGCAGCCATGAAATAAAAAGACGCTTACTCCTTGGTAGAAAAGTTATGACCAATCTAGATAGCATATTAAAAAGCAGTGACATTACTTTGCCAACAAAGGTGCATCTAGTCAAGGCTATGGTTTTTCCAGTAGTCATGTATGGATGTGAGAGTTGGACTACAAAGAAAGCTGAGCACCGAAGAATTGATGCTTTTGAACTTTGGTGTTGGAGAAGAGTCTTGAGAATCCCTTGGACTGCAAGGAGATCCAACCAGTCCATCCTAAAGGAGATCAGTCCTAGGTGTTCTTTGGAAAGACTGATGCTGAAGCTGAAACTCCGGTACTTTGGCCACCTCATGCAAAGAGTTGACTCATTGGAAAAGACCCTGATGCTGGGAGGGATTGGGGGCAGGAGGAAAAGGGGACGACAGAGGATGAGATTGTTGGATGGCATCACTGACTCGATGGACATGAGTTTGAGTGAACTCCAGAAGTTGGTGATGGACAGGGAGGCCTGGCGTGCTGCAGTCATGGGGTCGCAAAGAATCAGACATGACTGAGCAACTGAACTGAACACAGGGTCCATCCCTTGGTCAGGAAGATCTGATCCCCTGGAGAGGGAAATGGCAACCCACTCCAGTATTCTTGCCTGGGAAATCCTGTGGGCAGAGGAGCCTGGTAGCCTACAGTCCAGGGGGTCACAAAAAGTTGGACAAACTGAGCAACTGAGCACACATATCATACCTTGTGTACAACACATTAAATAATTCGCTTTGGCTGTAAGCCTTTACAAGTTAAAAAATTATGCTCTATAAAGTGATTACTATAATTATTAGTTCATAACTGATCAAAACAGCATAAAAATGTAGCCAAATCTGATATGTAATTATGAAACATAAAAAGTAAAAAATTGTCAGAAAAGAAAAACTCTCAGTGATCTTATTGGGATAGAAGTGTTATTGTTTTTTCCATTTCTGAGACAGGGTTTAGCATCGGTTCTGTTCCTAATTTTCAATTTAAAGTAAGTGCTAAGAAATATCATGTGACAGAAAGTGCTAGCTGTCCACCAAAACAAGTTTTCTTCTTCCTTGGTAATAAGATTGCAGGCAGACAAGTGGCTGGACTACATTTCCCAGTATCCCTTGTAGTGGGCTAGGCCAGTTATCAATGTATTACCTCTCAGCTCAAATTTATCCTTTTTGTTTGCTCTGTGAAACAGATCTGGGCCCTTTAAACATCTTTCCTTTGTTAGCTGGCACTGAATCTCTGTCAACAGAGGGTACTGGTGTGACATTAAAGGGGAAGAGGGTTTAATTCCTAGTTGCTGTGTGCAGTCTCCTGACATGATCAAGCTTCCCCATTGTCCAGCTGCTGCAGGGCACAGTAGCCAGCTTCCAGCAGCTTTCTATGACACCACTTATCTTGGGTGATTTCGCAACATAGTGCCTCTGACTCCTGCCATGCTCAGAGCTTCTCCAGTGCCTGTGAGGGTTCCTGCAATACACAGTAGTCAGCAGTACCCAGGAACCAGCAGCTCCTTTGGCATCATTCCCTCCCAGGCAGTTAGATAGCATAGTGCAAAGGCAGATTTCCAACAAGTTTCACCAGTCAGGCATTTCTCTGGCTTTTGGTGAGCCATAGCCATGACCTCTATTGCAGTTTTACATTGTCTGAACCCTGCACATTCCAAAACAAAGTTTCACTTTTGCTTGGCTTCTGGAAGATAACCTCTAAGCCCTTGGAATATTCTCCTTGAGACGGGTGACTCTGTTTACCTAGGACCTTGGGCCTTACTGGTGGTCTGTGCTAACAATGTGACTTATGGTGGGGCGGTAGGGGGAGGTCTTGGACCACACAGTATCAGCTGGCCTCTGGAGACTCAGTAACCAAGGTTACCCATGTGGGCAGTAAGCCTTAGACAGCAAGGTTCAGGTGATCTTCTGTTACGGGCAGTACTTCATCAATATAGTCACACATCATTGCTGGGAGAATTAAATGCTGTTCATATGACTCCCCTGGAACAGGACAAGTGGAAGCTTGCAACAGGGTCTCCCCTAGGCTCTGCCTAGTGCCTTTTTCCTTGCTGATTTTAATCTATATCCTTTTATTCTCATAAACTATAACCCAGAGTACAGTAGCCTTTCTGAGTTCTTTGAGTCCTTCTCACAAATCATTGAACCTGGGTGTGCTTTCAAATACACTTCTCCATTTCTGAGACAGGGTTTAGCATCGGTTCTGTTCCTAATTTTCAATTTAAAGTAAGTGCTAAGAAATATCATGTGACAGAAAGTGCTAGCTGTCCACCAAAACAAGTTTTCTTCTTCCTTGGTAATAAGATTGCAGGCAGACAAGTGGCTGGACTACATTTCCCAGTATCCCTTGTAGTGGGCTAGGCCAGTTATCAATGTATTACCTCTCAGCTCAAATTTATCCTTTTTGTTTGCTCTGTGAAACAGATCTGGGCCCTTTAAACATCTTTCCTTTGTTAGCTGGCACTGAATCTCTGTCAACAGAGGGTACTGGTGTGACATTAAAGGGGAAGAGGGTTTAATTCCTAGTTGCTGTGTGCAGTCTCCTGACATGATCAAGCTTCCCCATTGTCCAGCTGCTGCAGGGCACAGTAGCCAGCTTCCAGCAGCTTTCTATGACACCACTTATCTTGGGTGATTTCGCAACATAGTGCCTCTGACTCCTGCCATGCTCAGAGCTTCTCCAGTGCCTGTGAGGGTTCCTGCAATACACAGTAGTCAGCAGTACCCAGGAACCAGCAGCTCCTTTGGCATCATTCCCTCCCAGGCAGTTAGATAGCATAGTGCAAAGGCAGATTTCCAACAAGTTTCACCAGTCAGGCATTTCTCTGGCTTTTGGTGAGCCATAGCCATGACCTCTATTGCAGTTTTACATTGTCTGAACCCTGCACATTCCAAAACAAAGTTTCACTTTTGCTTGGCTTCTGGAAGATAACCTCTAAGCCCTTGGAATATTCTCCTTGAGACGGGTGACTCTGTTTACCTAGGACCTTGGGCCTTACTGGTGGTCTGTGCTAACAATGTGACTTATGGTGGGGCGGTAGGGGGAGGTCTTGGACAACACAGTATCAGCTGGCCTCTGGAGACTCAGTAACCAAGGTTACCCATGTGGGCAGTAAGCCTTAGACAGCAAGGTTCAGGTGATCTTCTGTTACGGGCAGTACTTCATCAATATAGTCACACATCATTGCTGGGAGAATTAAATGCTGTTCATATGACTCCTCTGGAACAGGACAAGTGGAAGCTTGCAACAGGGTCTCCCCTAGGCTCTGCCTAGTGCCTTTTTCCTTGCTGATTTTAATCTATATCCTTTTATTCTCATAAACTATAACCCAGAGTACAGTAGCCTTTCTGAGTTCTTTGAGTCCTTCTCACAAATCATTGAACCTGGGTGTGCTTTCAAATACACTTCTCCGAGTGTGACTCAGCCCCGAGGGTGGAGAAGAAGGAGGGTCCCTTCCTTGGGCACTCCATCTCAGCTCTATGAATAGTATCTGCTCTTTATCTGCTGTTTCTTTACTTCTGAATGACCAATCTCGTTATTTCAGTCTCCTGTCACAGTTAATAAACTCTTCCTATTCAAATTACTTTGTGGCTTCTCTCTTGAGTGGACTCAGACAGATACGGTGGTCATGTTACTTAGTTCTCTCTCAGGGGAAATAATGTGTGCTATTTCTGGACTGGGCTTCCCTAGTGGCTTAGCAATAAAGAATCCATCTGCAATGCAGGAGACGCAGGTTTGATTCCTAGGTCAGGAAGATCCCCTGGAGGAGGAAATGGCAACCCAATTCAGTATTCTTGTTTGGGAAATCCCACCGATAGAGGAGCCTGGTGGGCTACAATCCATGGGGGTCTCAAAGAGTCAGACATGACTTAGTGACTAAACAACAATTTCTGGACTAAGGCTACTAAGAAAGCATGCGTGCTTCCTCCATGCACTATTCCAGTCGGATGTAGATACAGTCGGATGACAAGATACTGCAGGATGATGGAGGCACAAGGTGGGAGAAGCCAGAGTCTCTGATTCACCACCTGCAGAACTCCTGCCAATGAAGAAATAGCAGTGATGATGTTTGAACCATATTTGAGTCTATTTGTAATAGCAGTTTAACTTACCCTAATTAGTACACCTTGGTCACTTAAACAAGTACTGAGGAATGGAAGGGGTTGTGTGTATGTATTGTTGTTGTTGTTGTTTTAATAGAAAGGCCATTCCGTTCTTGGAAGTCTTTCCAAATTCTATGCCAAAATTCACACACTGATCTTTCATCAGAAATTACCTATGAACTAACAGCTCTATTAGCCTCTCCTTCAATTGTTGAAAATAAAAGATTGAAAACAATTTAACTTGACAAAAGTAAACGTTACCAGTTATTAGAATCTAATCATTTTTTCAATTTTTTATAAGTATACCAAAAAGGTTTTACCAAATAATTTCTGGACTAAGGCTACTAAGAAAGCATGCGTGCTTCCTCCATGCACTATTCCAGTCGGATGTAGATGATGACAAGATACTGCAGGATGATGGAGGCACAAGGTGGGAGAAGCCAGAGTCTCTGATTCTCCACCTGCAGAACTCCTGCCAATGAAGAAATAGCAGTGATGATGTTTGAACCATGTTTGAGTCTATTTGTAATAGCAGTTTAACTTACCCTAATTAATACACCTTGGTCACTTAAACAAGTACTGAGGAATGGAAGGGGTTGTGTGTATGTATTGTTGTTGTTATTGTTTTAATAGAAAGGCCATTCCATTCTTGGAAGTCTTTCCAAATTCTATGCCAAAATTCACACACTGATCTTTCATCAGAAATTACCTATCAGCTAACAGCTCTATTAGCCTCTCCTTCAGTTGCTGAAAATAAAAGATTGAAAACAATTTAACTTGACAAAAGTAAAAGTTACCAGTTATTAGAATCTAATCATTTTTTCAATTTTTTATAAGTATACCAAAAAGGTTTTACCAAATGCTTCCATCAGTTCAGTTCAGTTCAGTCACTCAGTCCTGTCCAACTCTTTGCGACCCCATGAATCGCAGCACGCCAGGCCTCCCTGTTCATCACCATCTCCTAGTCAATCTAATCACACTAGGACCACAGCCTTGTCTAACTCAATGAAATCAAACCATGCCTGCAGGGCAACCCAAGGTGGGCGGGTCATGGTGGAGAGGGCTGACAGAATGTGGTCCACTGGAGAAGGGAATGGCAAGCCACTTCAGTATTCTTGCCTTGAGAACCCCATGAACAGTATGAAAAGGCAAAATGATAGGATATCAAAAGAGAATCTCCCCAGGTCGTTAGGTGCCCAATATGCTACTGGAGATCAGTGGAGAAATAACTCCAGAAAGAATGAAGGGATGGAGCCAAAGCAAAAACAATACCCAGTTGTGCATGTGACTGGTGATAGAAGCAAGATCCGATGCTGTAAAGAAAAATATTGCATAGGAACCTGGAATGTCAGGTCCACATCAGTGGTTCTCAAAAATGTAGATTTCAGATGAGCTACATTAGCATCATCTGGCAGTTTACTAGAAATGCAGTTTCAGGCCCCACCCCAGGCCTGTTGAATCAGAAACTCTGGAGGCAGGACCAGCAATTTTGTGTTTTACCAACAAGCCCTCTAGGTGTTTCTTTCTTTTTCTTTTTTTTCCTCTAGGTGTTTCTGATGCAAGCTGCCCCTTATGTCTATGATTCTTTCACCTGGACTTGTATTTAATCTGACAGTTTCCAACAGGGTTCAAATATTGAAAGATGAGCTTCACTGTATCTTTACCGTTTGTATCAGGTATCCATTAGCACACAACAGTATTACCACAAACACAGTCGCTTCAAACAACACACATTTATTTTCTCCTAATTCCTGTGAATCAGGAGTCCCGGAACGACTGAACCAGGTCATGTACTTCAGGGTCTCACATGGCCAAGCTGTCAACTGGGACAGCAGTCTCCCCTGGGGCACACTGGGGACAGGATCAACTACTAAATTCATGTGGCTGTTGGCAGCTTTTATTTCTTTTAATTTAATTGACAAATTGAATTGAATTGAAAATTTTTTCCACAGGTAATGGGTGGTTTGGGAGATGATTCAAGGGCCATACATCTATTGTATACTTTGTTTCTATTATTATTACTTAGCTCCACCTCTGATGATCAGGCATTTGATCTCGAAGGCTGGAGACTCTTGATTTAGATCATTCAATACTAGACATTCTGAAAAATGTTTACTAGAACATCTTTGGCAGAGCTGAAACTCATGATCAAACCTATCAGCCAAACATGACTATGTACTACTTTCTAATAGAAACAGTATGATGCTATTTTTCAAATCAATGTGTCAATAAATAAGAAACAATATAAAAAGCTTGGAATATGTTTTATAGCACATAATGTAAGAAAGATTACTAAAAGATCAAGGTCAAGATCAAATTGATGCAGAGCTAATATAATTAATCATATCAGACTTATCAAAGCAGGATGATAATGGTAGTATTCATTATCTTCTAATTATCTAGTGTAATATGTGGCTAAAGTTATCAGTTATTATTAATGGGATGAGTGTTACTGACAGCAACATGCTCTTTCAGTAAATGTGTGTTCATGTGAATGTTGAACTCTAGTTTTGGGGGATAATGCAATCAAATAATGCATTAAAAAGCCAAAATAGCTCCATTTACTTCATTAGACAATATGATTAAATTTCCCATGTATTTAATTAAAAAGAAAGGTATATATTGCTAAAACTAATTGGCCTGGCAGCTAGCATATAATTTTATTTTTAGTTAATAGCAGCTGGCAAATCTTATTATAAGCTGAAATAAGATGAGTATTGACTATAATCGTAATGCACATTTCACAATATGATTTGACAAAATAGGCTTTAACTATTTAATTGAATGATACACACCAAATTTGCAAACATGTGAGATTTTCATAAGAATATGTTTTGTGAGCTTATCTGAGATATTTCCTTTGCAAATCTGTCTTATTTCAAGTCTATGAAAAGTTGTAAAAATAATATAGTGAACATAAGAACATACTTCATTTAAATTCATCTATCCTTCTACCTACTTACATACTTTTCAGTGAAAAGTGTATGAAGTGCAAGCTCTTAAGTGAATGGACATTTTCTGAGCCTGTTGTCTGTTAGATTGTCTCACAAGCTGAATTTGATGTTTTCTCATGGTTGCATTCACATTAAACATTTTTGGCAGGACTGCTACTTACGTGTTATTATGTTTCCTACTACATCACTTCAACAGACACATAACGTCAATTTACCCTGATGTAACTGATGCTGAGTTTTGTCACTTGGTTAATGTACAGATGCCAAAACAAAAAGTACTATAAAAGTACTTTGTACCCTACTCATAATTAATAAGCAGCCTGTTCCTCAACTAAATTTCACCTAATGATTTTATTATCTTCTGATAACCTGGATGAATAAATAAATATACACATTGGTTTTTGCCTAATTGATTTTCTGGTGTGTCTTAAAAGGTGAGTATATCCAGAAAACTTTGCAGATACATTTTAAAAATTAATATCCTTAATCTGCATTGTTTCAGTTGTTAGAGAGGCAACTTTTTCCAGATAGTGATTGATCCTAGGAATGAGAGTTGAGGACATCTGAAAAGAATTCCCTCTCTCTTAGGTCATGTCCTCCAGAAGCAGAGCCTGTGACTGGGATTCTGTGCAAAGGATTTATTGGGACATATTCTCAGGAGAGAAGTAAAGGCATTCGAAAAGGGCAAGGGGGCAGGCTAGGCAAGAATGCTCTAGAACAGTGGTCCCCAACCTCTGGGATCTAATGCTTGATGATCTGAGGTGGAACTGATGTAATAACAATAATAGAAATAAAGTGCACCATAAATGCAATGTGCTTGAGTGCATGCTCAGTTGCTCAGTTGTGTCTGACTCTTTGCAACCCTATGGAATCACCAGGCTCCTCTCTCCATGGAATTTTCCCAGCAAGAATCTGGAATGGGTTGCCGTTTCCTCCTCCAAGGGATATTCCCGACCCAAGATCAAACCCACGTCTCCTGCATTGCAGGCAGATTCTTTACCACTGAGCCACCAATGAAGTGCTTGCATCATCCCAAAATCATCAACCCCCCCAACCCCTGTCCTGGTCCATAGAAAAATTATCTTCCACGAAACCATCCCTACTGTAAAAAAGGTTGGAGACTGCTGCTCTAGAACATAGTCTTACTCTGAGAAAAGAAAATTGCCCTTTTTCAATTACATGACAGTCAGTCACTAGCAGAGTCTGGGGAGTCCAGGGGGCATAGCCTCCCTGGTAGGAGAGCTCTTCTATGTGACCGAGAGCAATTCTCTAAAGAAGAAGGCAGCTAAAAATTATTACCAGCCAACACTCACAGCACATTCAAATTCAAAATGTTTGAAACACTGAGCCAACTAAGCAAAAGTTACCTGAAAATAAATAGGTTAATGAAAAAGATTAGAGAGATACACTCATATCATAATTTTATATATGATAAAATCATTATTTCAAGTCAGTGAATCTTTTCAATTAGGGGTCTTTTGCTAGCAAGTGAAAACTGTAACGGTGTATGTATAAATTGGCTCAGGTCACTGAAAAGTCCAGGGTGTTGGAGAAGACTCTTGAGAGTCCCTTGGACTGCAAGGAGATCCAACCAGTCCATTCTGAAGGAGATCAGCCCTGGGATTTCTTTGGAAGGAATGATACTAAAGCTGAAACTCCAGTACTTTGACCACCCCATGCGAAGAGTTGACTCATTGGAAAAGACTCTGATGCTGGGAGGGATTGGGGGCAGGAGGAGAAGGGGTCAACAGAGGATGAGCTTGCTGGATGGCATCACTGACTCGATGGATGTGAGTCTGAGTGAACTCCGGGAGTTGGTGATGGACAGGGAGGCCTGGCGTGCTGCGATTCATGGGGTTGCAAAGAGTCGGACACGACTGAGCGACTGAACTGAACTGAAGACACAGTTGGATCCGTAGGCTAGGATATTTTCATTAGTATCTAGTCTCTTTCCATCACAAAGACTGCTTTTTCATTTTATTAGTTTCATCCTTGGGCTACACATGGTGGAAGTCCCTGAAAACCCAGGCTTACACTTTTACAGCTTCAAGTCCAACAGAAAAAAACTATCTCTTCTGAAATCACACCAATGAAAGTCTTAACGCTGAATCATCTTGACTCTGATCGTCTTAGCTTGGGTCGTGCCCCAGCCCTGAACCAATATCCGTGGGCCAGGGAGACGATACTAAGGTTGATTTACATACCCAACCCTGGAGCAGGAGCTAGTGTCAGTTCCAAACAAGCCATATGGACTAAGAGGAGGTTCCCCAGGGAAACTTAAGGGGCTGCTATTAAAAAAAGAGGCAAAGGATTCTGGGCAGGAGGCAAAAACAACAGATGTTTCCCATAAACTGATTATTCAATAAAGATGTTTAGACATCTGATAAGCCATCTGAAAAGACCAAGGTTGGGGAGCTTGGAGTGAAGAGAGGCACGTATTTATTCTTTACATCAAAATAAATTCCAGATGATTTTAAAATTTTTATGTAAAAAGACAAATCACAGAAGTACATGACTAAGTAATTTTAAAAGCTGAGAGTAAAGACAGTCTACTAAAGCATGACACAAAACACAGAAACTGTAGAGGATGACACTGACAAAAGTTGAGCACAAAAAAACCTTAAAAGCTTTTGTACATCAAAAGTATACTGAATGAGATAAGATTCACAATGGAAGGTATAATAGTTATGAAAATCTATATACAATGTAATGTAACAACAGCCATTATATACCATAAATTATAAAAGATATAAGAAATAAGCACAAACATATTAGTAGGAAATTTTAATTTACGTCTCTCAGTCCATGACAGGTCAAGAGGCCAAACAATGATGGATAAGATCCTTTATATATATAAGTATTAGTAAGGAAGTCTGATAGACAAAATTTCAACTCTGCACCCTGAAAAAAAAGAATACTTTCTCCCTCCCCCAAGGGCCCATGAAACATTCACAAAATTCCATGAAATGTTAGGCTGTAAGAAAGCATACTCAGATCAATACACAATTAAAAAAAAATGACACTACAGCAACAACAAGAAAATCAGAAACTAAAAATCCTTCCACCTTAAAAAAAAAAGAATGTTAAAATTCTATCTTTAACATTTCTTGGGCTTAAGGGAGAATAACAACTAAAAGTGCACTCTGTCTAGAAACGATAATAATGAAAACAGCATATCAGAACCTAGAATTAAGCAACGTGCAGAGGAAATTCCATATCTTTATTTGTACTGATAAAGAAGATAAAAGAGAAACCAATTTAAGCATATGACCCCAACATTATAAAAAGAACAAGATAAAGAACAGAAAAGTAGAAAGAAGAAGAATAAATCAATGTGTTGCATGAGTGCTAAGTGGCCTGTCATACCCAGCTCTCTGCGACCCTATGGACTGTAGGCCACCAGACTCCTCTGTCCGTAGGATTCTCCAGGCAAGAATACTGGAGTGGGTTGCCTGCCCTCCTCCAGGGGAGCTTCACGACCCAGGGATCGAACCTGCATCTCTTATGTCTTCTGCATTGGCCAAGTGGGTTCTTTACCACTAGCACCAGCTGGGAAGCCCAAATCAGTGTGTTAGGAAATTGAAAGTAGTAAAAATAAGAATAAATCAAGATGAAATGAATAAAAGAAAAAAATGCTTAAAATTTAACCAATCTTATTAAGAAAAAAAAAGAATATGGCAGACAGAATAATGACCTCCCAAAGATGCCCATACTCTAACCCCTAGAACCTGTGACTATGTTACCTTATGTGGCAAAAGGGACTTTGCAGATGTGATTAGGATGAAGGACTTGGAGATGCAGAGAGTTTTCTGGATTATCCAGGTGGATTAAACCTAATCTATGAGTCCTTAGAATCAGAGGACTTCTCCTGGTTGTGACCAGAAAGAGAGAGAGAGGTGATGGATCAGAGACGTGTGAGACTTCGTCCTGCCATTACTGGTTTTTTGAAGATGGAAAGAGGAGACCAGAAGCCAAGGAACACAGGTGGTCGCTAGAAACTGGAAAAGGCAAATAATCGGCTTCTCTTCCAGAGCCTCCAGAAAGGGACACAGCCCTGTGGACATCCTGATCTTTTAGGCTGGTGATGACCCAGTTGGATTTCTGACCTACTGAAATTTAAGATGATGAGCTACTATGCTTGTGGTAATTTGTTACAGCAGAAAAGCAGCAGCAACAGCAACAATAAAACTAATTCAATGAGAAAGTGAAGCTTCACAAAATAAGAAATGACAAGAGAGAAATAAACCTGGCATTAGAGAAAAGTTAAAAATCATGAAACTGATTTGTTAATTCTATGCAGATAACTTTGAAAATGTGAATGAAATGAATACATTTCTAGGAGAATACAATTCTCTAAAATCAACTCCAGAACAGGTAGAAAATAAAAATAGACCAGTTTCCACAGAAAAGAGCTGAGAAATTTATCAGTGAGCTACTCGCTCAAAAAGCAGCACACACAGAGAATTTTGTAGGGACTTTTTACCAGCCATTCAAGTTGATATTGCCAGTGTTATTTAAACTATTCCACAGCTTAGGGGAAAAAAAGATAACTTGTAAATGTTTTCATAATAAAAATATAATATCAATACACCAAGGCAGAATGCACAAGAGAGATAAATGAATCTAATAAATAAATATGAATGTAAAATACATAAATATTAACAAATAGACCCAGCAACATTTAAAAAATAATAATAAAGCCTATGTGAGTTTTAATCTGTGAACACACAGATGGTTCAATACTAGCAGACCTATCAGTATCACTTCACTTCACTTCAGTCGCTCAGTCCTGTCTGACTCTTTGCAACCCCATGAATCGCAGCACGCCAGGCCTCCATGTCCATCACCAACTCCTGGAGTTCATTCAGACTCACGACCATCGAGTCAGTGATACCATCCATCCATCTCATCCTCTGTCGTCCCCTTCTCCTCCTCTGTCGTCCCCTTCTCCTCCTACCCCCAATCCCTTCCAGCATCAGAGTCTTTTCCTGAGACAACTCTTCGTATTCGGTCGTGGTCAAAGTACTGGAGTTTCAGCTTCAGCATCAATCCTTTCAAAGAACACCCAGGACTGATCTCCTTTAGAATGGACTGGTTGTATCTCCTTGCAGTCCAAGGGACTCTCAAGAGTCTTCTCCAACACCACAGTTCAAAAGCATCAATTCTTTGGCACTCAGTCTTCTTCACAGTCCAACTCTCACATCCATACATGACCACAGGAAAAACGATAGCCTTGACGAGACGGACCTTAGTCAGCAAAGTAATGTCTCTGCTTTTGAATATGTTATCTAGGTTGGTCATAACTTTTCTTCCAAGGAGTAAGCGTCTTTTAATTTCATGGCTGCAGTCACCATCTGCAGTGATTTTGGAGCCCCCCAAAATGAAATCTGACACTGTTTCC